>JAZGLO010000695.1:0-417500 GCA_036873155.1 Biomphalaria sudanica
TATCTCTCCCCCTCTCTCTATCTCTCCTCCTCTCTCTATCTCTCCCCCTCTCTCTCTATCTCTCCCCCCTCTCTCTATCTCTCTCCCCCTCTCTCTCTATCTCTCCTCCTCTCTCTATCTCTCCCCCTCTCTCTATCTCTCCCCCCCTCTCTCTCTATCTCTCCCCCTCTCTCTATCTCTCCTCCTCTCTCTATCTCTCCCCCTCTCTCTCTATCTCTCCCCCTCTCTCTATCTCTCCCCCTCTCTCTCTCTATCTCCCCCTCTCTCTATCTCTCCCCCTCTCTCTCTTTCTTTCCCCCTCTCTCTCTATCTCTCCCCCTCTCTCTATCTCTCCTCCTCTCTCTATCTCTCCCCCCTCTCTCTATCTCCCCCCCTCTCTCTCTATCTCTCCTCCTCTCTCTATCTCTCCCCCTCTCTCTATCTCTCCCCCCTCTCTCTCTATCTCTCCCCCTCTCTCTATCTCTCCTCCTCTCTCTATCTCTCCCCCTCTCTCTCTATCTCTCCCCCTCTCTCTATCTCTCCCCCTCTCTCTCTCTATCTCTCCCCCTCTCTCTATCTCTCCCCCTCTCTCTCTTTCTTTCCCCCTCTCTCTCTATCTCTCCCCCTCTCTCTCTATCTCTTCCCCCCTCTCTCTCTATCTCTCCCCCTCTCTCTATCTCTCCCCTCTCTCTATCTCTCCCCCTCTCTCTATCTCTCCCCCTCTCTCTCTGTCTCTCCCCCTCTCTCTATCTCTCCCCCTCTCTCTCTATCTCTCCCCCTCTCTCTATCTCCCCCCCTCTCTCTATCTCTCCCCCTCTCTCTCTATCTCTCCCCCTCTCTCTCTATCTCTCCCCCTCTCTCTATCTCTCCCCTCTCTCTCTATCTCTCCCCATCTCTCTCTATCTCTCCCTCTCTCTCTCTATCTCTCCCCATCTCTCTCTATCTCTCCCCCTCTCTCTATCTCTCCCCCACTCTCTATCTCTCCCCCTCTCTCTATCTCTCCCCTCTCTCTCTATCTCTCCCCCTCTCTCTATCTCTCCCCCTCTCTCTCTATCTCTCCCCTCTCTCTATCTCTCCCCCTCTCTCTATCTCTCCCCTCTCTCTATCTCTCCCCCTCTCTCTCTATCTCTCCCCTCTCTCTATCTCTCCCCCTCCCCCTCTCTCTCTATCTCTCCCTCTCTCTCTATCTCTCCCCCTCTCTCTATCTCTCCCCCTCTCTCTATCTCTCACCCTCTCTCTATCTCTCACCCCTCTCTCTATCTCTCCCCCTCTCTCTATCTCTCCCTTCTCTCTATCTCTCCCCCTCTCTCTCTATCTCTCCCCCTCTCTCTATCTCTCCCCCTCTCTCTATCTCTCACCCTCTGTCTCTATCTCTCCCCCTCTCTCTATCTCCCCCCCTCTCTCTATCTCTCCCCCTCTCTCTATCTCTCCCCCTCTCTCTCTATCTCTCCCCCCCTCTCTCTATCTCTCCCCCTCTCTCTCTATCTCTCCCCCTCTCTCTCTATCTCTCCCCCTCTCTCTCTATCTCTCCCCCTCTCTCTTCCTCTGCCTCTCTCTGACAGGGGTATTCCCAATCCCCTGCTAATGGAGATTTTAATTAACGCCCAGATAAAACTATGAAGAGCTGCATTATTTCCTGACGTCACCTCGACAACACATCAACATTGATGACAACACTACAACACAGATGACAACGCTTTAGCTCTTGTTTTAATGTTAACCTTCTGATGTCATCGCCATGACATAGCCAGTCTGGTCTTTTTTTTTTTTTTTTTTTACCCGACAGTAATTCTTGAAGTCATTTAACGTAGAGAGTAGAAGAAGAACATTAGATCGTCTAAATATGATCCCATAACAGAAGAAGTTTATTTAGTAACATGCAACCCTCAGTACGCTGTTATCCGAACACCAAACGGTCGAGAGAAAGCTGTCTCATTACGAATGTTAGGGAGGAACAAAAAGTTATAGAAAATGAGAATCAGAGTGGAACAGAGCTTGATATTGGCTGCCCCGTCCAAAGCTCACCTCCCAGGAATCAACCGACTGATTCTACGATGGTTGAAGAAACCACCAGCACCACCGAAGACATAGTAAGACCGTCGGAAACTCAAGCAGATGAAACTACACATAGATACAATCTTAGAGTAAGGAGAACTAGGCCCTAGAACAAAGAGTAAAAGTTAATCAGCTTACTAGAACTCAAGTTGACATTCAGTCAGTCAATACTAATCTCCAAAATGACATTTGTTTTACTATCTTCATTTTGCTTTTTTTGCTTGACTTTGATATGATATTTGATCTATCGTGTTATATCAATTTGTTACAGCATGTCATGCTATTTTACATTGTTGGTTTACTTGAATCTCTATTATCGATCTGCGTTTACTTAATTCTTTCGTTGTCAGTAATACTAGTAAGCACAATTTGAGCTGGTGGTGAATGTTATTAAAATTATATGCTGTATCGGTTGTCGTTCTTATGTTGACAAGTGCTTGTAACTCGTCTGTAACAATGTGTTCACGAAATGTGTGTTGTTTGGTCATTCAGTGTATTAAAGCCAAACTAAGTGGACATCGTTTTTGACTCTGTTATCATTATGCTCATAACAAGACGCTACTAGATGTCATAAACTTTAAATCCAATTCTACCAATTAGTATATTAATTACTCGAAAGAAGGTCTTTGCAGCCCCGAGAACCTTGTGATGTGGCCCATAGAGTTTTGCGTTTTTTTTTACAGCAGTTTGCATATCATCGTAGGGCCCGATTGCTGCATTAATCCTGTTTCTAATCTCTTCATCTGCTGCGGTCCTTGTAAGTGATAGCATCTTAGCTCCTTTGCTAGGACCCTCTTTTCGAGAATAAGAATGAATTCTATGAATTGCATTTCTGAACGCCTAACTAACACTCAGAACAAGAGGAAGGGGGTCAGGGGCGATTCTCTCCCCCCGCACCCCACTTACAAGTTCTGGATCAGCCCTTCCCCTAACTACATGTTCCACTCAAGGCGATAGATTCAACTCACGAAATAAACACGTGGACTGGGAAAAAATTAGCGGATTGCAGTCAACAGCGATCCCAGGTTGTGTCTTCGTTGTCAACTGGCATTCCGCTTCTTAGCTTCCTACACATGAGGGGCGCATAGGGTTCCAGGTCTGGGCTGCGCGCCCCCCCCCCCGCCATTTTTGTACTACCCCCCATCTCTATCCCACACGTACATTGCGTCGTCAATTAATACGCATTGTGAAGTCCAGGTGGAGCTCTGCAGATCTTGGGGAACACACTGACCGGCTAGCTGCGGAGACGTTGTCGTTTATGGCGGTCGGAGGTGACAACGCCCAGGGGCAGGTGGCACCACACCTCCTGACATAAAACATCTGGTTTATTGTGGCATGGCATACTTGTCAAACACACACACAGACACACACTCGCACACATACTCCCGCACGCACACTCGCAGACATACCCCCGCACGCTTACTTGGAGACTTCATGATCAGAAGGTAAAGATTGTGTGTGTGGGTGTGTGTGTGTGGGTGTGTGGCTGTAGGTGTGTGTGTGTGTGGTTAGCTGTAGGTGTATGAGTGTGTGTTTGTACGTGTGTGAAATGTCATTAAATTTAAATATTGGGTCACTCTATGTGTTTATGCATTGACATTGTCATCTATCTATGAAAAAAAAAATGTCACCTTCAGTCGATGATTGACTCGAGTAGGCTGATTCAGGCAACCCATGACATGAGTTTCTGTTATAGTAACGAATTATTTTTTTTTTTGAAATAGGTTGCGGTTTTGTATTTGTATAAGTTATGGTTCAGTGTCTTTTGCATAATTGCAACTTTAATGAGATTTTATTAGTCAACAGGCAGAGGAAATGAAAGCAGGTACTCATTAAATGATAATGTAGAATTTAATCTTATAATTGGATAAGATTACTTTTTTTTAAGGTACATTACCTGTGTCAGATTTTTTTTTTCAATTTTAGGCATGTGTCTCTTTTTTTTTTTTATTTTTTGGTCACTCTGGCCTCATACTGTTTTGTTTGAAAATCAACACTGGTGTAATTGTACAATGTTTGGTGTCCCCATCTAGGACATACTGGATATTATACATTTACGTATACAGTTAGAGCGATTTGTCCATCTGTATAACTTGTTTCAATTTAACTCATACACGTTTCTTATAGTATTGATTCTATGAGCATATACGAATGGCCGAAAAGAATTATATAGCTTCCTTATAAAAAGGATACTAAACCTAATTAGAAAAATTTGATGATACAAATGTTTCAATTATTGGATCAAATAATGATTGTATTATCGATGACAGAAAAAAAAAAAGTTACATAACCCAAATTCGATTTAATTGTAAAAAAGTAAATTATCCCCACTTGCTAACTTGAACACGTTGTAAATGTCGAGTAAAACGGGGGAGTGCTTGGGAACTGGATGCATAAGACAGGGGGGCAGCAACATCAGGTGCGCCGATTAAGTTTTAATGCTCGCCCTTGTAATATGTCCCTTGCAAGTGGGCCACAGCAATGAAGTGCTGTTTGTATTGTGATCCACTGGGCTAGAGACTCAGACAAGAAGGAGAAAGGATATGAAAAAAAAAAGGGAGAGAATTGATTTTGTTTAAAAAAAAATAAAAAAAATATAGCGATGAAAGAGAGAATTTAAACAAAAAAAAAAAGGAAAGAAAAAGGAAATTATAAAAGAAAATTGGGGGGAGGGGGGGGGTAGACAAAAAAAAAAAGAGAAGAAATATGAAGATGGTGTAGTAAATATAGAGAAAGACAGAATCAAATGAAAAGTAAGAAACTATGACTGCAAAACAAAACAAAAAGATAGAAAGATAGAAGAAAAGATAGCAAATATCAATTCCCCAATTCTATAAAAGAAGAGAATAGTTTTAAAAACTAAAAGGTGAAAGACAAACAAACACACATCTTTTTTTTTTTAAATACTTTCTTAGAGAAAGAAGGAAAATATACGAATTTAAAATCAAAAGATAGAAACAGAGCAAGAAAAATACAAAGGAAATGAAAGGCGGTGAAAAATGTGTGGTTGTATCAATGAATGTGTGGTTGTATCAATGAATGTGTGGCTGTATCAATGAATGTGTGGTTGTATCAATGAATGTGTGGCTGTATCAATGAATGTGTGGCTGTATCAATGAATGTGTGGCTGTATCAATGAATGTGTGGTTGTATCAATGAATGTGTGGCTGTATCAATGAATGTGTGGTTGTATCAATGAATGTGTGGTTGTATCAATGAATGTGTGGCTGTATCAATGAATGTGTAGCTGTATCAATGAATGTGTGGTTGTATCAATGAATGTGTGGCTGTATCAATGAATGTGTGGTTGTATCAATGAATGTGTGGTTGTATCAATGAATGTGTGGCTGTATCAATGAATGTGTGGTTGTATCAATGAATGTGTGGCTGTATCAATAAATGTGTGGCTGTATCAATGAATGTGTGGTTGTATCAATGAATGTGTGGCTGTATCAATGAATGTGTGGTTGTATCAATGAATGTGTGGTTGTATCAATGAATGTGTGGCTGTATCAATGAATGTGTGGCTGTATCAATGAATGTGTGGTTGTATCAATGAATGTGTGGTTGTATCAATGAATGTGTGGTTGTATCAATGAATGTGTGGCTGTATCAATGAATGTGTGGCTGTATCAATGAATGTGTGGTTGTATCAATGAATGTGTGGTTGAATCAATGAATGTGTGGTTGTATCAATGAATGTGTGGTTGTATCAATGAATGTGTGGCTGTATCAATGAATGTGTGGTTGTATCAATGAATGTGTGGTTGTATCAACGAATGTGTGGTTGTATCAATGAATGTGTGGTTGTATCAATGAATGTGTGATTGTATCAATGAATGTGTGGCTGTATCAATGAATGTGTGGTTGTATCAATGAATGTGTGGCTGTATCAATGAATGTGTGGCTGTATCAATAAATGTGTGGTTGTATCAATGAATGTGTGGCTGTATCAATGAATGTGTGGTTGTATCAATAAATGTGTGGTTGTATCAATGAATGTGTGGCTGTATCAATGAATGTGTGGTTGTATCAATGAATGTGTGGTTGTATCAATGAATGTGTGATTGTATCAATGAATGTGTGGCTGTATCAATGAATGTGTGGTTGTATCAATGAATGTGTGGCTGTATCAATGAATGTGTGGTTGTATCAATGAATGTGTGGTTGTATCAATGAATGTGTGGCTGTATCAATGAATGTGTGGTTGTATCAATGAATGTGTGGCTGTATCAATGAATGTGTGGTTGTATCAATGAATGTGTGGCTGTATCAATGAATGTGTGGCTGTATCAATGAATGTGTGGCTGTATCAATGAATGTGTGGTTGTATCAATGAATGTGTGGCTGTATCAATGAATGTGTGGTTGTATCAATGAATGTGTGGTTGTATCAATGAATGTGTGGCTGTATCAATGAATGTGTGGCTGTATCAATGAATGTGTGGTTGTATCAATGAATGTGTGGCTGTATCAATGAATGTGTGGTTGTATCAATGAATGTGTGGTTGTATCAATGAATGTGTGGCTGTATCAATGAATGTGTGGTTGTATCAATGAATGTGTGGTTGTATCAATGAATGTGTGGCTGTATCAATGAATGTGTGGTTGTATCAATGAATGTGTAGTTGTATCAATGAATGTGTGGTTGTATCAATGAATGTGTGGTTGTATCAATGAATGTGTGGTTGTATCAATGAATGTGTGGCTGTATCAATGAATGTGTGGTTGTATCAATGAATGTGTGGCTGTATCAATGAATGTGTGGTTGTATCAATGAATGTGTGGCTGTATCAATGAATGTGTGGTTGTATCAATGAATGTGTGGTTGTATCAATGAATGTGTGGCTGTATCAATGAATGTGTGGTTGTATCAATGAATGTGTGGTTGTATCAATGAATGTGTGGCTGTATCAATGAATGTGTGGCTGTATCAATGAATGTGTGGCTGTATCAATGAATGTGTGGTTGTATCAATGAATGTGTGGTTGTATCAATGAATGTGTGGCTGTATCAATAAATGTGTGGTTGTATCAATGAATGTGTGGTTGTATCAATGAATGTGTGGCTGTATCAATGAATGTGTGGTTGTATCAATGAATGTGTGGTTGTATCAATGAATGTGTGGCTGTATCAATGAATGTGTGGTTGTATCAATGAATGTGTGGTTATATCAATGAATGTGTGGTTGTATCAATGAATGTGTGGCTGTATCAATGAATGTGTGGCTGTATCAATGAATGTGTGGTTGTATCAATGAATGTGTGGCTGTATCAATGAATGTGTGGCTGTATCAATGAATGTGTGGTTGTATCAATGAATGTGTGGCTGTATCAATGAATGTGTGGTTGTATCAATGAATGTGTTTGTATCAATGAATGTGTGGCTGTATCAATGAATGTGTGGCTGTATCAATGAATGTGTGGTTGTATCAATGAATGTGTGGTTGTATCAATGAATGTGTGGCTGTATCAATGAATGTGTGGTTGTATCAATGAATGTGTGGCTGTATCAATAAATGTGTGGTTATATCAATGAATGTGTGGTTGTATCAATGAATGTGTGGTTGTATCAATGAATGTGTGGTTGTATCAATGAATGTGTGGTTGTATCAATGAATGTGTGGCTGTATCAACGAATGTGTGGCTGTATCAATGAATGTGTGGTTGTATCAATGAATGTGTGGCTGTATTAATGAATGTGTGGTTGTATCAATGAATGTGTGGTTGTATCAATGAATGTGTGGTTGTATCAATGAATGTGTGGTTGTATCAATGAATGTGTGACTGTATCAATGAATGTGTGGCTGTATCAATGAGTGTGTGGTTGTATCAATGAATGTGTGGTTGTATCAATGAATGTGTGGTTGTATCAATGAATGTGTGGCTGTATCAATGAATGTGTGGCTGTATCAATGAATGTGTGGTTGTATCAATGAATGTGTGGTTGTATCAATGAATGTGTGGCTGTATCAATGAATGTGTGGTTGTATCAATGAATGTGTGGTTGTATCAATGAATGTGTGGCTGTATCAATGAATGTGTGGTTGTATCAATGAATGTGTGGCTGTATCAATGAATGTGTAACTGTATCAATGAATGTGTGGTTGTATCAATGAATGTGTGGCTGTTTCAATGAATGTGTGGTTGTATCAATGAATGTGTGGTTGTATCAATGAATGTGTGGCTGTATCAATGAATGTGTGGCTGTATCAATGAATGTGTGGTTGTATCAATGAATGTGTGGCTGTATCAATGAATGTGTGGTTGTATCAATGAATGTGTGGCTGTATCAATGAATGTGTGGTTGTATCAATGAATGTGTGGTTGTATCAATGAATGTGTGGCTGTATCAATGAATGTGTGGTTGTATCAATGAATGAGTGGCTTTATCAATGAATGTGTGGTTGTATCAATGAATGTGTGGCTGTATCAATGAATGTGTGGTTGTATCAATGAATGTGTGGCTGTATCAATGAATGTGTGGTTGTATCAATGAATGTGTGGTTGTATCAATGAATGTGTGGTTGAATCAATGAATGTGTGGTTGTATCAATGAATGTGTGGCTGTATCAATGAATGTGTGGTTGTATCAATGAATGTGTGGTTGTATCAATGAATGTGTGGCTGTATCAATGAATGTGTGGTTGTATCAATGAATGTGTGGTTGTATCAATGAATGTGTGTCTGTATCAATGAATGTGTAACTGTATCAATGAATGTGTGGTTCTATCAATGAATGTGTGGTTGTATCAATGAATGTGTGGCTGTATCAATGAATGTGTGGTTGTATCAATGAATGTGTGGTTGTATCAATGAATGTGTGGCTGTATCAATGAATGTGTGGCTGTATCAATGAATGTGTGGTTGTATCAATGAATGTGTGGTTGTATCAATGAATGTGTGGCTGTATCAATGAATGTGTGGTTGTATCAATGAATGTGTGGTTGTATCAATGAATGTGTGGTTGTATCAATGAATGTGTGGTTGTATCAATGAATGTGTGGCTGTATCAATGAATGTGTGGTTGTATCAATGAATGTGTGGTTGTATCAATGAATGTGTGGTTGTATCAATGAATGTGTGGTTGTATCAATGAATGTGTGGCTGTATCAATGAATGTGTGGCTGTATCAATGAATGTGTGGTTGTATCAATGAATGTGTGGTTCTATCAATGAATGTGTGGTTGTATCAATGAATGTGTGGCTGTATCAATGCATGTGTGGTTGTATCAATGAATGGGTGGTTGTATCAATGAATGTGTGGCTGTTCCAATGAATGTGTGGTTGTATCAATGAATGTGTGGTTGTATCAATGAATGTGTGGCTGTATCAATGAATGTGTGGTTGTATCAATGAATGTGTGGTTGTATGAATGAATGTGTGAATGTATAAATTAATGAATGCAGTGACAGACAAAATGAATACTGTGAACGTCAAATCTGGAGGACAGTCATTAAGATATTTTTTTTTTAAAGTAAGATTGCAATCCTTCCATTTACATTTCAATGTCCATCTGTTCCACGTGCCATCTCGCTCACAGTAATAGATATTTGTCTCTGGCTACGAACTCAAGGGAGCCAGCTGAACCTAATCGTCTGCTTAACAACAATGGAAGATGTGCATGCCGTTGTCTCCCTTTAATGGCCACAGAGTGGACAATGCCTTGTCATCTAATCACTCCTTGACCGCGCCGGTCAGAACAAGGCTGGAACTCATATAGCTCATTACACTATAACGACTTCTTTTTCTTTTTTTTTTTTTTAAACCTCTGATCGTGGAAGGGCTAGAACCGTTAAGAGCATCTGTGACACTTGTTTACTTTGGTCACGTGACATTAAGAGCGTCACCTGGTTGTCTTGTGCACAGGGCGCCCCTTTAATTGTTAAAATAAAGAGCAGGCTGCGGTTGATACATTTCAAAGGCATTCATTTTAATACAAATGAACGTTTTAAAATCCACTCACAAAAGTACATTATGGCTTATTGTTGTAAGGCCAAAAAAATTGACAAACTCAAAACAATTTGTAAAACATTTATAATTTCTTTAAAAAGTGTTTTTTTTTTTATTTCTTTTTTTTTATTATTTTTGTAACATAAGCAATAGTAAGGTAGTTTTTGTCTTATGTGTTGTGGGCAATGTAATCTCCTGAAAAAAAAAAGATCCTTCCGAATGAATCCCAATAACCTCGTTCGTCTACAGCAAAGGTCAATGGACAACCCAGTGATGGTCAAGTTTGGACAGTTTATGAACAATTTTAACGTGAGCTGTTGTGTAAACCGTAAACTTATGTTAGTGTCTTATGCGTTTCTGGCAATGTAATCTCTTCAGTACTGAAAAAAAAATAGTTTCCCACTCTCTAACCATCTCAACGGTGGTACAGTCCCGGGAGGGCCCTACTCTGTTCCAACACATCCTTGCATTGACATCGCCCCTGAGACTTTCGTCTTCATGCCCTAATTATTAGTTTTGATAGATCTGCCTTTACATCATCAATCCATAGTATTCGTGGTGCACCGTTGGGACGCCTGACTTTTCTCTGTAATGATTTCTCTCAGTACTTTAAACTAATGTATAGGTACCCATTTCAGATAATTAACAATCTCTGGGGCAGATGATGCAAAGTTCTTTATAGTGTATTTTTTTTTTGTTGAGCTGATGCATTTGTCTGTGGAATAAAGCACCCAAAATAGACACACAGTAATCTCTCGCTAGAAATCCCTTGCAAGATAATGTGAATAATGTAGAGCAGTGTTCTTCAACGGAGGGCTGTCGCCCCCTGAGGGGCGTTTTGGAAATTTAGAGGGGGGAGCCCTGGGAGCCAAAGGGGCGGTAGGGGAGCGATGGGCACAATACGGGGCGGCAAGGGGGCGCTGGGCATACACGGGGAAAGAGGAAACTAAAGATACACTGAAACCAAACTAATAAAAAAAATTCTTCAACATTAAAGTGCCAAACTACACAGAGACAAGTTATAGTTAGCTTGCTTCTAATTTAAGAATGTTAATGTATTGATATGTAAATGTAAATTTAATTTAAACAAAAACAACAAAACCATTCAAATAGAAAAATTTAACCTTTTTTAAAACAAAAAAAAAACATTAACAAAGTGTTTTTACAAAAATTATCTGATATGTTACAAACTATATACATGAGTTTTAGTGAATTGCCACTAGATAAAAAGTATTCGCTTGTTCTACTTTGTATGACGGCATTTTCAGATGCAGTTATGAAACCAATATAGTCTCCTGATCTAGATACAATCTACGTTCTTTACACAATCATCACCAGAGAAAAAGAAAACGCCATAGCTTCCGGCGGCATACAAAAACAAATGAGATGGTCATAACGGAGCTTCTCTATGCCGATGATTGCGCCCTGCTAGCTCACTACGAACATGACCTCCAGAACGCGGTAAACGAATTTGCATACGCTGCCGCCTCTTTCCGTCTATCTATAAACCTCGGGAAAACAGAAGTCATGTTCCAGAAGTCACCCAATAAAACATACTCAGCCCCAAGGATCAACGTAAACGGACAGCCCCTTAATGTGGTAGACCACTTCACATATCTAGGTAGCATAGTGTCAAATGACGCCTCACTTTCTAGGGAAGTTGATAACCGTCTGGCCAGGGCCAGTAGCGCTTTTGGAAGCCTTCAATCGAGAGTTTGGCGGAACAGATCGCTCCTCCTGACTACAAAAATCAGTGTCTACCAGGTAGTGGTTCTCTCAACTCTTCTGTATGGCTCTGAGACATGGACAGTGGACACTATACAGGAAACATCTAAGACTTCTTGAGCGCTTCCACCAAAGATGCTTGCACTCCATCATGGACATACGGTGTCAATACCGCACTACAAACAGCGACGTCCTTTGCGAACGCCGGTATGGACAGTATAGAGGGACTTCTTTTGGTCCGACAGTTACGCTGGGTAGGGTCGCTTTTATCGCTTTACTAATTTGTACAGAGAAGTCCATCCATAACATAGGCTTGACTTGACATTTAGAACTAGGAGACGCCGCTGAAAGTAAAACAGAAAGAGGTGATATGATTTGTTTCACGTTGTTTTTTTCTTTTTCCCGTTGCTATTTTATTTCCCGGTCATCGTTTCTCGTACATATCAAAGTTCCCAAGTTTGTTTGACGCCACGAAGAATTTCCAAAAATTTTTACTTGACAATTTCAACTGCTTCCGCTGAGAATGTTTGTGTTTGCGCTAGCAAGACATGGCGCTAATACACGTTTAAGTTAGCGAATGAACACAATTGACACACATCAACTCTCCCCTCCTCCTCCTGTACTCTCCTCTTCCATTTCGTTCGTCTGCCTCTTGGAACTTGTTTGTTTTTTTCCCAGTTCGCGCCCCTCTCACGACCAACAGACTCCCTGATCCTGTCAGTACAACGCGTGAGCCCCTCACAAATCACGTGACGAGATTACCCCGAGAAGTTGACGAGACTTTATCTGATCAGACAAGACAAATAACGTTGGGTTTCCACCAAGATGTATTTATTGTCCCGGTGGCCGAGGTGGGACGTTTCCTGTTGTCCCGTCTGATGTTTTGACTAAAATCTCCTAATTATCTCCCCTGACAATGTAAGCGTGTGAACCCGTTTGTGCACAGACTGTGTTATTACGCTCTCTCTTACATATTCAATTACAAAGTCAGCGATAACAGTGTCATAAAACAGCGTCTATTTATATACAAATTGGTGCAATTTTTTTTAGTCTTATGTTAACCACTCAAGTTTGCTTACAGTTCACTGACCTAGATCAAATAAAAAGTAGTCACTGACCTATATGCTAACTAAGTAGATAGTCGACACAGACTTCCAGCAGACGTGATACTAAATTTGGCTCCCGCCTTCCCTTCCCAAATTACCTCGGCTTCGCGTTCTCCCGCCATTGATCTGACAGCATTCTTCAGGGTCGACTGGCTACTAGCTTCAGAGCAACTATTCCCGTGTTTTTTCGGGATGAGGCTGTTAATGCGACGTCCCTTCCGATTTGTCGCGAGCCTCGGACGAGCTTTCATCTCCAAAGGTAACATTTCAAGATTGAAAAAGATAGGGATGAAAATAGACAATTTTTTTTTTACTTCCGGGGAAATATTGCATAATGAAAAATATATTTAAGTCTACACTAGTAAAAACAAAGAAACAAAAGAAAACCACTTAAATTTAGCTGAAATAGTGTAGCATCTAGAACTTTCTATGTATATAATGCCATTGCTCTGCACGCGCTTTGCGCTTGGTAAATGGTATCCAAACTAGGAACAGCAAGCGATAACTGGTCTTTAGGCCTTCAGGCAATACTATCAAGCCCCTTGAAATGTCTTGCCATAACGATGAACATTCAGTTGGGACAATCGCGCTGTGGAAAGTCTCCAGGACTTTGTAGTTGCAGGGCCTAAGCCACTTAGGACAATTTCTACATGGTTTCTATACTTGTGGCGAAGAATGCACATTCAGATTATCGGAAAATTCAGCATGCTTCTCGAAATCCTAGTAAGTGGGCCTATGTTGGTTTACCATTGACATTTACTTTTCGAATGACAAGAGATTTACGGACCTCGTTCTCGTCACAGAGGCTCAGTAACCTTGGATTCCAAGTATTTGTTTTTTGAGGCTAGGCAGACTGTTAACTGTGTGTCGGGTATTTCATTGGCTCCCTAAGCCAGAACAAAATCGGGGGTGGTCACCAATACTTGAAACATTGGAAGGTTATTAGTTCCTCATGTTCAATCTCTAGACCCTTAACTACTAACAAATAGAGTTTTTAAAGACTGATGCAATTTTTATTTGGATGTGGACAGGGATATGCCAATTGACATCTGCAAAAAAAAAAAAAACAATAAATAATTATGGATTAAACGTATGCGCAAAGGAAATTGTAGGTATGTGTACGCTTATGGTAAATGAACGATGCGGCGACCAGAGACTAATTGGTGCAGCGTGGTGCAGAGTGGTGCGAATGCAATGATGAACGAGGACGACGTTGTCGACCAGTGAATCCCAAAATGGTCTACGAGTACCATTAGCTGCCAGCTATTTTATTCTATTCCGATGAGGGCAAACTGACGTCGGAAATGGTACCTCTTGTCTTGGTCCGCTTTTAACAAAGGATCACTACATTGAAAAACAAAACAACAACTTGAATTAGACATAATTATGTATTTATGCCCAACCTACGACAGTAGCTGTTTATCAAGGATTGGCCTTTTTAGTCGCACAAGAAGTTGCAAAGGGAGAACATAGTCGCTAAAGACGTACAATCCCACAGAGATGTACATCTACAGTCAGGGCCGGATTTAAGTATGTGGAGGCTCTTGGGCACTAGCCCTGATCACAGTTCTACACCAATGTATGAGCCTTTTATAGCCTCAGGCCTCGGCTTACACTTTTTAGACGAACTCTCATGCATGCACAATTCTCATACAAACACACACACAGATACACACACAAATACACACACAAACACTTCCAGCTCTTGGCTCATTAACTTAGATAAATGGAAACTCTACAGCAATATCTACCTCCATCTCTGAAAGAGCATGTCACGAGAGATGAAACACAAGGGAAAAGCATTCCCTGCTGTCTCCATGCCTCCTCTCTAAGCCCAGCAAAAGAAAAGAATGAGACAGTGTAATCCTTTGAGACCCAAATATATGTCGTAACCAACATATGTCGTAGCCAATATATGTCGTAACCAATATATGTCGTAACCAATATATGTGAACGGAACAAATTTAAAAAACACAAAACCAGGAGAAAAAAAGGGATACAGTTGTGGAAGAAATGATTCACGGGGTAACGCCAAAGGGAAGCAATCAATTAGGTAGATGCAGTTAGATGTGAACGAAGCTTCCAGGAGACTTCAAGACCAATTGAATGTGACTCCCAAGTTTTGTACTTTGAAGAAAGAGTTAATTAAAGAGATTCACAACATTCATTTGTGCCAAGGACAATGGAATATTTCCTCTAAGGGGTGTGCTCGTCTCTTGACAATAGAAAATAGTCTATCAGAGCCATTTTCCTTTGGAAGTTTGCCTTGAAGAGATTAGTTCCTCTAATTACTATGAAAGCTGTGGGGGCTTTAAATCTCTAAGGCCTTGTTGGTCTAAAGGGGCTTTGTTATTGTAAGGACTATGGAGGCCTATAAGGGCTTTGTTTCTCTCAGGGCTATGGCCGGCCTTGACCATGGGCTGTGTTCCTATCTGAGTCTTGTGTATGCGTTAAATCTAAATGAGGCTCCCCTTACGTCCATCACAACGATGAGTCTTCTCCTCCAAAATGTGTACATTTACTTTCAAAATTTCTTCTTTTTTTTTCCTGCTAACTCAATATCTTATCTTTAACTCATTATAGGATAAACGTGATTCTATGTTGCTTTTCTCTCCAACCGATTTTTGTCTTGTATGTATTTTTTTTTACGGGACAAAAATGGCAACTCGTTGTATGGTCTACTGAAAACCTCTACTGATACACGTACTACAGTACAGATTGAGAACCTGCATTAAAACGTGAAACACCGACTAAGAACCGCTGAGCGCTAAAAAATGAGCTTTTAAATGTCGAGTCAACAAATATTAAGGCGGCTAGGACAGGAATGGAGGTAGGTGTGGGAGGGGGGGCGTAAGGAGGGGGGGGTGAATGGTGGTGGGAGGGTTCAACAAGTTTTTACTAAGAACTAAGTGGAAAAAAACAAACTCGAATGTAATTTTACGGCAGATCAAAACAAACCCTGGACACAAGAGAACATAACTCCTGTCAAGATTGCCTCATTGATTACGCCGTAGATGTGAAAGTCAGGGGAAAAGGGAGAGAATGAAAGAGCTGGCAGGTACTGGCGATGGATGTTAGTAGATTTTAAAAAATAATAATAACATATATACATTATATAAGATGACAAGTTCTACAACTCATTTTGACAGAGTAAAGAAGACAAGTCTCAGTTATCGCACCTTGCTCTTTGAACGTAAAACTTCCTAATGAACTGAAGTAACAAACACAAAATAAAGTAAATGAATTATGTAGTAGAAGGGACTCACATGTTTATCTGTTCTTGTATACTCCGATGGCAATCACTTAATCAATTTCTCACAGTATCTTATCTTATCTTATAAAATAACGAGGTTACTTCAAAAGGTAGAAATCTTCTAGCCCATTATTTCATCCATCCTGTCCAACTTAAAGTAGAGGCTATCTATCTATTATATAAAACTGAAAGTAATGAGTATGTATATATGTATGTATGTCCCAATTAAAAATCAAAACCGTTTGACCAATCTTGATAAAACTTGGCATAAATGTTCCTTAGATCATTGCGGAGACCGTAGTGTATGTTTAATGTCCATCCAATAAACTGTGAGCACTGGAAATAGAAAGTAGCTAATTGCATCCCTATAAAAGAACGAAACTTTGTAACAAATTGGGTAAACCCGTTTTTACGGTACTTATATTTGATATCACGATATCTGCAAGTCTGTTAAACGGGTAATCCCATTTTCACACTCTACTTTTATGGCAGACCGCGGATCCCATGCAGCTAGTATATATATATATATATATATATATATATATATATATATATATATATATATATATATATATATATATATATATATATATATGGTGCACTGGATAGTAGCTCCGGCTCCTGCCAAATATTCGGTATTTTTCACTATTCCACCATATTCTATTGTTCTTTAATTAATTCATTAGCCTGCCGAGGTGGGGAATCCGGATCATTATATCATCCCTTAGGCCCTAGATAAACCCGTTAAACCCTCCTTGACAACTCCCACTAATATATTGGCTCTACGGAGAGGCAGATCTATGGTAACTCACGCTTTCAGTTTAGAGGCAAAAAGCCCAGAGGATATTTGAATAGAAAGATGTGTTGAAGCTGGCCAAGGTGTTATGGAGTGTGTGCGTTTCATTGGTGACCGTGAGAACAAGTTAGCGAATGGTTGGTGACTATTCAATGAGAATGATGCAAGATAAGCGACACTGTCGTAAGCTGTCTTGGGTGCGCCAGGCGAGTCCAGGATGCCAGAGTGTAAAGGCGTGTTTTTTTTTAATTATTATTGGGATTTAGATTTGTTTAAAATATAAGTTTATTTCATTTCATCTCAAGTTGAATTTGTCTATATCGTATTAAAAATTATATTTAGTTTTCTTAACAAAGAAGTTATTCAAGCTATTTCAGGTTTTATAAGTAAAACTATAATTAGTTGTCTGCCAGCCGTTTGGCACTACAAATCATGAATGTCGACAACACCAAGGGCATCCATGAGCTGTATCGCCACTGGGATAAACGAATAAAGAAGAAAAGCGGACTATTCACGAATCAATGTCACTGGAAAAGGATTCGAGTCAACAAGACTTAGAGGAAGACCAAAAAGAACATGGCGACGCAGTGTACTAGATGAAGCCGAGAGGACAGGAAATAGCTGGGAAGACACTAAAAAAAACTAGCAAGAGACAGTGGAGAGCGGAATGGCCAATGTTTCACGAGAAACGCAAAGGAAAGATGATAATGATTACTTATTTCACTAACCTATAAACTAGCTTCCATAAAGTTTTAGCTACTGCAGCTGCAACCTTTCTTTTTTCTCCCAGGGAAAGAGAGGGTCAGGAGGGTGAGACCCAAGAAGAGCTTGAAGTTGAAACTCTTTCGTTGATGAATCGTATGCTATCTCCTTTATAGGGCGCCAATTCTACCGGCATCTCAGCATCTCCAGGTTCCGGCTCACGACTACATTCAAGGTGAGGGGTAGCTGATGTGTGTGTGTGTGTGGGGGGGAGAGCTAAGAAACACATCGTAAAACACAATCCTGGCACAAGTGTGCGAGTGCTGTCTGTAATTGACGTCTGACAATCTACTTCCACGGTGAGTACCTGTGAACCAAAATACTCATTGTAGTCTTCAGTAAGTCATTAGGTTCAAGAACTAAATTATGAGATTATGTTTTGTTAAAGCTTTCTTCCTATTCTTATCATTGATAAAAGCCAAAAATGTGGACACGATAAATTACAGCAAGTGTCTTATTGGCTTTAACTTCAAAGATCGTATGTCGATTGTGGGAAGTACGTCACGGGATCAAACAGGAACTTCCTGGGCATAAGCAGTTAAACTTGGTGGTACGTTGATGCCAGGGTACGCTGTTCTGCCTCACCGTGGCACCCGGGTGGAAACGGTTACTTGAGGGGGTAACTAGGCTAAATGAATGGCGAAACATGACTCTCGTGGGGATCCCCACGGGTAGACGAGAGTCCACCTCTTGCACGGGCGGAGTTGCAGAAGAGTCCCCATAAATCTGTCACACATCCATGCGCTGTTCCTCAAAGGACCGTTACATAAATGGCGAGTCCCCCACGGTTAGCTTGATATAACGAAGGAAAATGGCGGAGGCTCCCGGTGTCCTTGGCCTTCGGCCATGTCCAGCCAAGCATGCGTCGGGGGCCAAAGGCATTGGAAACAGCAATGCTTTATATAGGCATTGACTCGGGTCTCTCTCAAACAGAACTGTGCGTTTATACAGATTTTGTTTTGTTTTTACCGTTTTGGCGTCCAAACAGGTTTTTTTTTTTCAAACTTAGAGCTCGAAGAGCCTTCGGTTCAGCTCTTAAGACGATGAAACGGTACGTTGATGTCAAAAAAATCTACAAGTTTTGCCAAAACTTCTCTGCTACAAACTTCGGACCAAGGAGGCGAGGAATTACTTAGGACAGTGTTTCCCAAACTGTTTACCGTAAAACCCTAGTGTTCCATGAGGGTTGAATGGGATGTTCACAAAGCACTGGAAAAAATTAACTAGTAGGCCATCAAGTGAATGAATCTTTCTAAACAATAAGCAAAGTGTTCAGATATATATTAAGAATTTGCGATGTGTTCCATTCATGAAAAACGTTTAAGAAACACTGACTTGGGAAATTGTAAAATGATTGTCAGTAATGTAATATAGACTTTCTTTGTATGTGTTTTTCTGTAGATCTGATCTGTAAAGTCATTGAATTAGCATATAAATATAAAATAGCTTTCATTAGAACTTCAACTTCACTTTTCACTTAGTCTGTTGAACAATTGGGGCACCATACAAGATCTTTGGTTATTTTTCTCCATTGCGCTCTGTCTTTCGACTAAGTCATAGTTTTATGTTATCTTCCATCGCTTTTTCTGTCTGCCTCTTCTTGTATTTCCTGGTAATGTTCCCTTAAGAAAGGTCTTTGCTACCCCTGAGGTTTTTTGGGGGGATATGGCCAAAGAGTTTTTTTGTGTTGTTTTTTTTTGACAGTAGTTAAGAGGTCATCGTGTGGTCCAATTACTGTATTAATCCTGTTTCTAATCTCTTCCTTTGTGATGTGGTCTTTTTAATTGATACCCAGGATCTTTCTGATGGATCTCAATTCCATTGTTATGATCCTCCTCTATAGATCTGCAGTAAGCGCCCAAGATTCAAATCATATAAGAACGAGGCAGTGATCAAGACTTTAATGCTGAGGGCTACGCCTTTGTCTTTCCAGATTGTTTTGAGTTTTGCCAAAGCTGTAGCGGACTGTGCAATTTTTGACTAGCAGTTTAGGTTTTATTCCTTCATCTGACATAATAGCTAGGAGGTATTTAAAACTATTGACACTTGTCAGCTTTTAACATCCAATACCGATGTTCCTTTTAAAGCCCGGTTGATATTGGCCATAATTTGTGACGCTAATAGTTTTGTGTGGAATGTCCGTCCGTCCGTCCGTCCCGTTTAGATCTTGTAAACTAGAAAAGATAGTGAAAATCCAATAGCATAATATTTTTGACCATTCAAATGTGAAGCAACGGCTACTTTTTTCTTTTCGGAAGGTAAAAAAATCAAAATTTTAAAATCACTTATGCAAGCAGTTTTTTTTCATACACCACTTTTACAACTATTCACTATTAATAGTAACAAACATGGGAGACTCTTTAGTAGGGGAGATATCTGTTCGCAATATTTTAACACATTTATGCAAACGTTGTATTACTAAGTTCTGTTACATTAATTACTATACTTACACACACAAAAAACTATTTAGTATTGTTACGTATCTAGGCATTGTTTTTTTCTTTGACCTGTTGCGGTCGAGAGACGGGGAGGTTGTCTGCCCCTTGTGTAATAAGTTTTTTTTTTATTCGTCAAGCCACACAGACAGTGACCGGTCCTTGACCTGTGTGTGTACCTCTGGTTGAAAGGAGGGTGTTTTTTTTTTCTGTCTCTTTGAAGAGCGTTCTAGATCTGGGTGTTGATGACTTTCTGTTCTAGAATATACTGGATATCGACGCGTGGTAGATTATAAAAAGACCGCCCGCGTGACGTTGAGGGACAGACATACGGAGACAGCCGTGGGACAGAATAGCGGAGACATTGCGTGACCCGTGCGTGGTATACCACTTGATCGTGTAAGTTAATATTTTTTGTAAGGCCTTGCTTGCTTGTATTTGTAATTACATTTTCAAACTCTTGTATTGTAATATTTTTACATGCCATTTTTGTAAAAGGGTTTTGGTCAACACATCAATTCTGTATTGAGTAAATGTTTATTTTTCTTTCTTGTAACTTTATATTTGATTAAACATTAAGTTGATAGTTTACCTTCCGATTTCTTGTGTCATTTTTTTTTTTGTTATTCATTGTAAGTCTTTGATTAAATTCAGACTTAAGATAAGTGACACAACTCCTTTTCTATTGTCACGTTCCCCTAGGCAAGCCATTTAAAAGTAGAATTTAATTCGTAATACGTGACAAAAGAAGTTTGAGGGCTTTCGTCCCGGATATTTTTCTGAACCTATTTTCGTCTTACTTGAGTAATTTTGTAAAGGCGAAGTTGACTTTAACAAAATTTTTTTGGTTCAAAGAGTCGGAAGTAAAGTATCAATAGTATTGACCAAACTCTCTTAAGGTTTTTTTTTGTTGTACTGATTTTGTACTGTATATTTACATTGTATACATTTTTTTTTTGCTTGTAATAGTTGTTAGTTAGTCATGGATATTCAGGTTTTTCTTGCAAATCCCTCTGTGGAAGAGCTTGATGCTTTTACTAGGAAGGAACTGGTCCTTATTTCTAAACATTTAGGGTTAAAAATAAAATCAAATGCCCTTAAACAAGAAATCAGAGATAACATTGTAATCCATTATGTAGACGAGGAAGTGTTTTCTGAAGACCTTTTAGAAACCCTTAGACCCGATGAGGGTAAATCAGATTTAGAACTTCAGATAAAATTAAAACAAATGGAAATAGAAGCCCAGACGGCTAGAGAGCAGAGAGAAATTAAACAAAAAGAATTAGAGCTTGCGGCTAGAGAGCAGAGAGAAATTAAACAAAAAGAATTAGAGCTTGCAGCGGCTAGAGAGCAGAAAGAAATGGAAATGAAATTACAAATAGAGTTAAAAAAATTAGAGTTAGCTGCTAATGTAAGACCAGATTCTTCCCCTGCCAGTCATACTGCTGAAGCAACAAAATTTTTGAAAATAATTCCACGCTTTAATGAAGCCACAATTGACAATTATTTTCCACAATTTGAACTTTGTGTGAAAAATTTTAATGTACCTGAAACTTTGTGGCCCACTTTGCTGCTAACAGTTTTGACTGGTAGAGCTGCAGACGTATTTTGTTCTTTGACCATTGAACAACAAAAAGATTATAATGTTGTTAAGGCCTTAATTCTTAAGGGATATGAACTTGTTCCGGAAGCTTACCGAAAGCAGTTCAGGGATTGTCGCAAATCGGATGGCCAAACCCATGTAGAATTCCTGCGGGAAAAGGAGCGACGCTTTGAGAAATGGCTCACTTCCAGGGAAATCGGCACCGACTTTGCAAAATTCAAGAACCTAATGCTGATGGAAGAGTTCAAGAGTTGTGTGCGGCTGGACGTCCGTACGCATATAGCTGATCGTGGCGAGGAAGATGTGCACAAGGCTGCAGTGTTGGCAGACGATTATATAATATCACATCAATTTGCCAAGTATACGACGGATGTCAAGCCAAAACAAGTCAAACAGCCTGAGTCCACTGCTAGCAACTCCATCAAGAACAGCAGTACAAATGACAGAAAACCTACTACAAGTAAAGCTACTTGTTCCTACTGCAAACGAGAAGGCCATAAAGTTGACGATTGTTGGAAATTGAGGAAGAGAAACGAAAAAGCTCCTTCAAAAGTCAGCGCTTGCACAGTACAGTGGTCGTCGAGGTTTACTCCCTCATCATCAAGCCATATCAAGAATACCTCGACACCACCTGTTTCAAATGTATTGACTGTACAAGACTCTCCGAAAATGTCTCCACGGTGTTCAAATGACTCAACAGTGAGTTCTTCAAATTCATCTTTACGATGTTCCAATGACTCAAACAAGAGTTTTTTAAATACATCAAGCCGATGTTCCAATGACTCAAACAAGAGTTTTTCAAATACATCAAGCCGATGTTCCAATGACTCAAATAAGAGTTTTTCAAATACATCAAGCCGATGTTCCAATGACTCAAACAAGAGTTTACCTAATACATCACCCCGATGTTCTAATGACTCTAACCAGAGTTCCAATAATACATCACCCCGATGTTCCAATGACTCTATCCAGAGTTCCCATAATACATCACCCCGATGTTCCGATGACTCTATCCAGAGTTCCCATAATACATCATCCCGATGTTCCCATGACTCTATCAAGAGTTCCCATAAGACATCACCCCGATGTTCCAATGACTCCATCAAGAGTTCTCCAAATACATCCAAAAGATGTTCTACTGACTCAAGAAAGAGTTTCTCCACTGCGTCTCCTAGAGATGTCAATGACTCCAGCGAGAGTTCGACCCAAGTCCAGTCTGCATCAACCAAAATTGATGTTTTATTAGAGGATTTTAAGCCTTTCATTTCGGAAGGATTCGTATCACTACCCGGTGATTCTACAAGTCTACGACCTATCACCATTTTGAGAGACACAGGTGCCTCACAATCGTTACTTTTAGAGGGTATCTTGCCCTTGTCTAAATCATCATCGACTGGGAAGAGCATCCTGTTACGAGGCGTAGAGCTTGGATGTATAGATGTGCCTCTACATCTAATCGACATAAAGTCAAATCTTATTACTGGACCGGTTGTTGTAGGTGTCCGACCAACATTACCATTGGAAGGCATCTCGTTGCTGTTAGGCAATGACTTAGCAGGTGGAAAGGTGATAGCCGAACCCATCGTCACTCAAACACCCGACTTATCTGCCACACCCGAGGAAGACCTAGAGTTATATCCAGCGTGTGCAGTAACAAGGGCAATGAGGTTGAAAGCATCTCAAGAAGAGAACGTCGTCAAGGCCAACAGTAACCAAGATGATGTGGACTTGAGCACCACATTCTTTGCTTCTCTTGAAGAAGAACCAACGCCAAATTCTGAAAAGCCGACATCAACTCGAAAACAGTTGATTGAGGACCAAAAGAAAGATCCAGAGCTCGCCAAACTCCGAGAAACCGCAATGACATCACAAGAGGCAGAGCTAGCATCAACGTGCTACTACATCCAAGATGATATGCTCTTCAGGAAATGGAAACCTCCAGACGCATCCAACGAAGAAGAATGGAGAATATGCCATCAAATCGTGTTACCAGAAAGATACCGAGCGTACATCATGAATCTGGCTCATGACACACCAATGTCAGGTCATCTCGGCATCCACAAGACATACCACAAGATTATGTCACACTTCTTCTGGCCACGTTTGAAGAAAGATGTCATCCAGTACTGCCGATCCTGTCATGCCTGTCAGATGGTTGGCAAGCCAAATCAAAAGATCCCTGTTGCTCCTCTGAAGCCGATTCCAGCCTTTGAAGAACCTTTCAGCAGAGTACTTATTGACTGTGTTGGTCCTCTCCCAAGGACAAAAGCTGGCAACCAATACCTGTTGACCCTTATGTGTGCTTCAACTCGTTTTCCTGAAGCTATTCCTCTAAGGAACATAAAAGCATCAAACATTGTGAAGGCCTTAATCAAGTTCTTTACTCTATTTGGTCTACCAAAGTCCATCCAATCGGACCAAGGAACGAATTTCACGGCCAATCTTTTCAAGCAAGTCATGACTCAGTTGGGCATCAAACACTGCATGTCAAGTGCGTATCATGCCGAGTCGCAAGGCGCTCTTGAGCGATTCCATCAGACTCTCAAGAACATGATCCGAACCTATTGCTTTGAGCACGAAAAAGACTGGGACGAAGGAATCCACATGCTGCTGTTTGCAACCCGTGAATCCGTCCAGGAATCGTTGGGATTCAGCCCTTTTGACTTAGTCTTTGGCCATTCGGTGCGCGGTCCCTTGAAATGTATAAAAGAGACTTTGTTGTCACCAACAGCCACAGAAGGACTTTTAGACTATGTAAGTAAGTTTAAAACTAGACTTTATGATGCTTGTGTTCTGGCCAAAAATAATTTACAAAACACCCAATCCAGCATGAAACGCTGGTATGATAGAAAGGCCCGTGTTAGAGAATTTTCTCCCGGGGATAAGGTGCTTGTATTTTTGCCCATACCAGGTCAACCCTTGCAAGCCAGATATTTTGGTCCCTATGAAATTGAGACCAAAATTAGTGACCTCAATTACACAATCAAAACTCCTGACCGTAGGAAAAAGACTCAGCTATGTCATATAAACATGCTGAAGCCTTATGTATCTCGGCCAGATCACTCAGATAAGAGTAATTGTGTTTTAAATACAGTCAAAAGTTGTTCAAATAGCCATGTTTCTCCTATTGATGATGATATTGTAAAGGAGAAATTTGGACAATACAAAATACCTAATTCTTTTGTATTACAGAATTTGGATGTAAAACTGTCTCATCTGTCTTCGACAGAAAGGCCAGTTATCATGAAGCTCATTAATGAATTTAATGACATTTTTTCTGATGTACCAAAACAGACTAATGTTATAATGCATGATGTAGATGTTGGCGAGGCTACTCCAGTCAAGCAGCATCCTTACAGGGTTAACCCTGAAAAACTTGCCATACTTAGGTCAGAAATCAAGTATATGCTTGAAAATGACCTCATTGAACCAAGTTCCAGTAGCTGGAGCTCCCCATGTGTCTTGATACCTAAACAGGACAAGACTTATCGTTTTTGTACAGACTACCGTAAGGTAAATGCTGTAACAAAGACCGATTCGTTTCCTATCCCTAGGATAGACGATCTCATAGATCGTATTGGTGACGCTAAGTACATCACCAAAATAGACCTACTTTCAGGTTATTGGCAGGTTCCCCTGACTGATAGGGCAAAGGAAATCTCCGCCTTTGTCACCCCTGATGGTCTGTACCAATACAAAGTGATGCCATTTGGCATGAAGAATGCTCCTGCCACTTTCCAGAGAATGATAAATGCCCTGCTTGCTGACATGGAGAATTGCCACGCATACATAGACGATGTAGTAATTTTTAGCCAAGATTTTTCTAGCCATTGTAAACAACTGCATTGTCTTTTTACTAAACTGTTACATGCAAAAATTACTGTAAACCTGAGTAAGAGTGATTTTTGCCAGGCTTCAATCCAATACTTAGGCCATATTGTAGGACAAGGCCAGGTGAAACCTGTAATGGCCAAAGTAGAAGCTATCCAAGCTTTCCCTATCCCTGCTGATCGGAAACAACTCCGAAGATTTTTGGGAATGTCTGGATATTATAGAAAATTTTTCTGTCATTGCCAGTCCTTTAACAAACCTCCTGAGAAAGAACGTCCGATTTACTTGGACGGATGAATGTCAGAAAGCCTTTAACCAGATCAAGCAGATATTATCTAGCTCTCCCATTTTGATGGCTCCTGACTTCGGAAAACCTTTTAGGTTAGCTATTGACGCCAGTGACACAGGTGTTGGGTCAGTCCTTTACCAAGAAGATTATTTCCAAGTAGAGCATCCTATTTGTTTCTTTTCCAAGAAATTTAATAGACATCAAAGAAATTATTCTACTGTGGAAAAAGAATGTCTTGGGTTGATTCTTTCTATACAACACTTTGACTTTTATATCAGTGGGTCCAGATGGCCACTGGTTGTATTTACTGACCACAATCCCCTTACATTTATCCACAAAATGTCTGGCAAGAATCAACGACTTCTCAGGTGGAGTTTATTTTTACAAGAGTACAACCTAGATCTTAAACACATAAAAGGCAGCGAAAATGTTATCGCCGATGCCTTATCTGGATTGTAAAAAGTATTTTGATGTATATATTTTTATATATATATCATGATAAATACATTCTGTAATGTAAATATTTTTTTTGTAATTCTAAAAAGATTTCCATTTCGTGGAAATGTAAACTTTTTATTTTTAGGAGGGAGGTGTTACGTATCTAGGCATTGTTTTTTTCTTTGACCTGTTGCGGTCGAGAGACGGGGAGGTTGTCTGCCCCTTGTGTAATAAGTTTTTTTTTTATTCGTCAAGCCACACAGACAGTGACCGGTCCTTGACCTGTGTGTGTACCTCTGGTTGAAAGGAGGGTGTTTTTTTTTTCTGTCTCTTTGAAGAGCGTTCTAGATCTGGGTGTTGATGACTTTCTGTTCTAGAATATACTGGATATCGACGCGTGGTAGATTATAAAAAGACCGCCCGCGTGACGTTGAGGGACAGACATACGGAGACAGCCGTGGGACAGAATAGCGGAGACATTGCGTGACCCGTGCGTGGTATACCACTTGATCGTGTAAGTTAATATTTTTTGTAAGGCCTTGCTTGCTTGTATTTGTAATTACATTTTCAAACTCTTGTATTGTAATATTTTTACATGCCATTTTTGTAAAAGGGTTTTGGTCAACACATCAATTCTGTATTGAGTAAATGTTTATTTTTCTTTCTTGTAACTTTATATTTGATTAAACATTAAGTTGATAGTTTACCTTCCGATTTCTTGTGTCATTTTTTTTTTTGTTATTCATTGTAAGTCTTTGATTAAATTCAGACTTAAGATAAGTGACACAACTCCTTTTCTATTGTCACGTTCCCCTAGGCAAGCCATTTAAAAGTAGAATTTAATTCGTAATACGTGACAGTATGCATATTGATTAGACAATTTTAAACAACAACTAATAAGTAGTTTTTCATATTATCGCGTGAACTGCAGCGCTGCATACAGATTTTCTGAACTAAATGAATTTTACGGAAATATATTTATCTTAAGGCTACAAAACAATTAGATCAATTAGACTCAGTCACTTAGGCCAGGTTCACATCTAACATTACATTTACTTTCACCAATCCTTTGGTCTGCTAGACTGCTGGGGCACCGCACACGATCTGTCAACCTTCTTTCTCCATTTTTCTCTGTCATTAGTCTTTGATAGAATTTTATTCTGACGTTCTTTCTGAAAATATTGAAATTGCCTTTTACCTGCCTAGGTGGACCACTTCGAGGGCCGATTTTGAGTTTGTGTTTCCACACAAACTGTCTTTGTAACCTTGTTTTTTCTGCTTTGATTGGCATTCCTTATGCTTAAGAAGTCTTGTCTATGCGCATCACCAAGTCAGCTAATAAACATCTGAACTTATAAACTATTAAAGATTAGCCGATACTGTGAACCATTAAAAACTATATCTAATCACTTTAAGAATCACGATATAGTTATTGCCTAAAGAATATAACAAAAGATGGATGGCTGCCTGGTCGTGCGGTTTGCGCGCTGGACTGTCGTTCGGATTTATCGACGGTCGAGGGTTCAAACCCTGCCCGCTCCCATCCCCCGTCGTCCTGCGGGAGGTTTGGACTAGAAAGTAAACTATCTTCAACTCTGAAGGAACATCCGAAACATGTAAAACAAAACATTTTACTCAAAGACAAAAACAAAAAAAGAACAAAGAAACCGATTCTTCTCCGAAATTCAAACCGATTCTATTGACAATATTAAGTAAGCTTCCGTTCGACCTCTCTAAGATGGGGGGAACTAGTTTATATATTGTTAATACAATTTTTATTTATTTATTTTAAGTTATTTCAATTTCTTCAATTAAAAATTATATCGCATATATCTACTAGCAAACTGGTGATATAAGTCAAAGACCGTCAATAACACTGTGTAACCACATATATATCGTGATGTAAACACAAACTGAGACTACCCCTAAGTACCCCTCAGTACCCCTCAATACTGACAAACAGCATGATCATGTATTTCAGCTGAGGGGATGGTAGCATCAGTTTTAAGTGGCCTAATCGAGTTTTTAGCATTCTAAGAAGCGTGATCGATACGTCTGTGTGGCCAACAGTCTACAAGGATGTAATGTGAGAGCAGAACTCAAAAGCAAAGCAGACATCATAACTCAAACTCGAGAACCTCTGTTCACATTTGGGTGCACTACCTCTAGACCACTTAACCCCCCCTCCCCCCGTTAAGAAAATATCCATTTAACGTCCGCACAAAGTCCACCAAATGTCATTATAATGTCCATATTAAAACGTGTATCCCTCACGTGAGAAATCAGCACCCGGTCACCCAATGATGCCAATGTTAGGACATCGCCATAAACCAGCAGATATTTAGCCATTAAGTGGAGCTCGGCCGGGCAGCGCTGCCCAGGAAACATTAACACCCCGTCAAGGGGGACAACTGAATGAATATTAATTGAATCCAACACAACTTTGCTCTTGATTCAAAATTGATTCGTTAAAAAGCACGTGAGTTATGGCCCTTTGGCCTGGAAATTATCCCACCAATCCATTGGGGGGGAAAAGGAAAAAAAAGGGGGGGACATCGTTATTTATCTCCCCCGAAATTATTGTTTTAAAGAAAATTTCCACGATATTAGAAATATATTTTCCAAGCGGGTGATCTTTTTGCAGCCATGTTGGATGATGACTTAGGAAGAGCTACGTGTTTTCATATGGGCAAGTGAGATTGGCGTTCAAGCGTGAGAAGAGTCGGCATCTGCTTTGAGGAGATTGCTTGTGTTGGCAGCAATAAACAAACAACTAACCGTAAAACAAGGAAGTGAGCCCAGAAGAGACAACGCGATCTTTATATAGAGGAGTATGGAATAGAACTAAGAAATATACATTTTTTCAATTTTCTTGCTGAAGAAAAAGTATACAAGAATAAATCAAATTGACAAATATATTCGAAAATAACGCATTGTTTGCGTGCTTTATTAATGACTTCTCAAAGAGATGGTGAGGAGCCGATAAAGCACCCTTGTCAAAGTTGTTTATCCAGTTCACATAAAGACTTAATGTCTATGAGGCTGGTAGATAGATATATATGTGATTTAATTTTACTTTCGGGATTTTTTGGGCACCTCTGAGTCCGCCCACCTCTAATGGATACCTGACATGAGTTGGGGAAATGTAAAGGTCGTTGTGCCTTCGTTAACTATAAACCACAGAAACAGAGGAGCGTTATATCATCTGCCCTATAGAATGCAAGGTCTGAAAAGGGAACTTTACTTTGCATGTTTTTAAGTGGATGTAATATGGTCAGCCCAACGACAGGTCTAGGCCATGGTGGCTGAATGGTAAAGCGCTAGGCTGACGTCTCGAGTTCAAATCCCGGTGAAGACTGAGAGTTTGAGCTTCAGGAATGTTATGACGTCTCTGGGTCCACTCTACTCTAATGGGTAACTGAGATGAATTGGTAGTGCCTTTGCGAGAAACTCTGCTGTTTGGCGTATTCCTACATAGCTCCCATACAGTTAATGTGACTCGACAGACATATTCCCCCGCAGCTCACTGGAACTGTAGCCTAGTGTAGACACTCTTGCAAGACGTGCGCCACTGTTTCTACTGACTCTCCACAGTGTCAGCAACGGGCATCAAAACTGAGCCGGAACCGGCTGTGTTGTTTGTTCCGGCCCTAACGGGCATCTGACTTACGTAGCGGAAGTAAAATATGATGGAATAATATAATTGCCTTAAAATCGATTTTTTTAAATTCAGGCGAGCCAAGTTTAGAGGTACACTCAAATATATCACATGATTTCCATTTTTCGTTTTAAAAAGATCAAACTCGAGTCATTATTTTTCTTCGGCAATTAAGTCCCGAGGATACCGAAAGCTTTGAAATGTATTCATTTGAATAAAGGCAGTTTTTTTTTGCGCAATTTTTAGCGCATGCTACGTTATTGTTGGAGAAACCTGATAAGTGTCTCAACAGTACAATTTTTTCTTCTTTTTTGTTTTATTTGCTTGATCTAATTATGGCGGCAACAGATTTCCTTGACAGATTTATTCGCCCTTGTTGTTTATCGTCCGTTCATTTCATTCTTTTTTTTTTTTTTTTTTGTAATTAAACTGCAAACAATTTATATAGTAGAAAAAAAAAAAAATAACAACTTGAGTCCACAATCCTTTTGCAACAAGTGGGCTTTGAATCTCCCGATAGCTTAGCGCTCATTCACACGTGCAGTTCACGGTTCGGCAGGTTGACCTTTTGTGTGCACCGACATGCACGCGCGGCGTGACGGAGACAATGGAAGGAGCGGCAACGCGCCACGCACGCGCCACGCAGCTTGCGGCGTGAAGCGGGGATTACAAAAGCTGATCTATTGTTAGCAGCTGAGCGCATCTCCTGATAGAATTTCAACTCACATAAAACTATGCACTGAACAGGGTGGAGCTTTGTGTTTCTAATATAATAATTACTGAAAACACCATTATGCACAATAAATAATTATAAATATTTTTTTGGGGGGGAGGGGGGGCGTCGCTTGTGTAGTAAACTTTAATTGTTTTGTCGTTTGTTCTCCTAATTGAGCGCACCGCGAAGAGTATAAATAAAAATCTGTTGCCTCGCATATCAAACAATGTGAGATTCGATCCTTGGTCAACGAAAGAGGTTCGCCCCACTGACATGTACTTTTCAATGTTTTCAATACCGCTGCTTGCGTTCAAGGAAGATACCACAGTAGATTATGCGCTGTGAAGATGAAAATTGAAGTTAAACTGGTATCTATGCTTATCGCGTCTGTCTATATTTCATTCACTTCATTTCGTAGTTCGTTGGGCTCATTTATTTTGAACATCTTGGTCTTCCAGCTGTTTATGGTCTGCAAAGGTTCTCATCTTTTCCTGCTTTTGTGTGTGAAAGAGAAGCGTCAGGTCATCCGCGAAACCAAAGTCATATAGCTGCTTCCACAAAGTCCCTGTAAACCCGCCTTACCCTTCATGACCCACTCTACGGCTAGCAGAAACAGAAAGGGGAGAGAATAAACATCCTTGTCCCACTCCTGTTTGAATGCATCTGTCAGTTGGTTGACTTGCACTATTCATTCCATTGGACTTCCTCATGATGTTAGTACTTTTTTTTCATGCCCTCCATAGTGCTGCAGTAATGACTCACTGTCTGTCCACGCTTTCTAACGCCATCTCATATTCAATGAAACTGACTTAAAGAGGTGAGTTCCATTCCAAAGGCTAAAAAAAAAATGATGCATAGCGCCGCAATTAGATATTTTCACGATCTCTATTGACGAAAACGGGCTTGTTGGCTAGGAAGATGTGGGTCTACAATATCTTTCTTTCGGTTCTGAGAGGATACAAGCAAACACCTTTCTTGGAATGGATAGCTGTGTTGGCCATCTTTTTGTTAGTTTTTTGTTTGTCTTTCCTATGGCTGATAGAGACGCGCGATCTGGTTTTAGTTTTGTTAGCAGTCTCCCGATCTAGATGTAGGTATATTTTATCTTCAGGTGTCGATCCGATGATATGGTTTATGTAGAAATATAAACAAAGTTAATACAATAAACTGAAAACAACGTTAAAAATGGCCGCCTAATACTGTAGATCTAGATCTAGACCTAGGAGAATTAGGCACTTCCGCTATACACTAAACAGAACCTACATTGTTTTTAAAAAAAAACAAGAACAAGAAAAACATTTTTTTTTTAATTCTTAAAAAAAAAAAAACCTTTTAATAAGTGTAATAGTATCAATTAGTTTGGATCAGTCATGTAATTAAATTTGTGATGGATTTAGACATAATCATTTTCTTTTTTTTTTTTTTTGCAGTAACGTCTGTATTACATAAGATAAGATTTAAAATAAAAAAATCTGTGGGATACAGATTTTACCTTTACCCATCCTTTTGTCTGTTGGGGCACCATGCATGATTCGTCGACCTTCTATCTCCATTCCTCTGTATTTTGGCTTAGTTAGAAAGTCTTTCAATTGCAGGCCCGTCATTCTTTTATGTTGTCCTCCCATCGCTTTCTCTGTCTGCCTCTTCTTCTTTTGAAGGTACTGTTCCCTGAAGGGATGTCTATGCGAGCACGGAAGATCTTGTAATAAGGCCATAGATTTTTAGCTTGCGTTTTTTTTACGATAGTTAGCAAGTCATCATGGGGTCCAATCACTGCAGTAATCCTGTCTCTAATATCTTGGTTTGTGATGCAGTCTTTAAATGTGATAGCCTACATAGGATCCTTCTGTAGCCTCTCAATTTCATTGCTAGGATCCTCCTCTCTACCTCTGCAGTCAGCGTCCAAGACTCACAAGCATATAAAATGAGGCCATGACCAAGGAGCGCATTAGTCTGATTTTGGTACCGAGGACTAAGCCTTTGTCTTTCCGTATTATTTTAAGTTTTGAAAGGGCTGCTGTGGACTGTGCAATTTGGTTATAATTTTTTTCAGCATTTATTTTTATATCATATGCCAATTCGCATCACCAAGTCAGCTAGTTTTTCATATGTCCCTGCTAGGCCATCAATATCATCTGCGAAGTGCAAGTTAGTAATTCTTCCTTCTATGCTTAAAGTAACTGCATATCCTTCGAAAGCATCTTCCATGATTCTTTCAAGGAAGATATTGAAAAGTGTTAGTGAAAGTAGGCAGCCTTGTGGTTTTAAATCAGTCCCCAATATTATTGTTGAAGGGATTACAAATAGTTGTCTTTATTTAGCGCAATGGACCTCATTCACCAATCGTAAACAAACAACAATTAGCCACGTAATAATATTGATAAAACTAATGATAATTACGTATCACGTGACAGCCTTATGGATTGCGTAATTTGTATAGAAGATATGATCCTAATAGGGAAGCAAAACAGAACCATAGTAGGGGTGCCTAGGGACCGAGTCCATAGCACTGAAGAAGATGGAAGAGAGTCCCCAACAGACACGTCACTATCCACGAACTTTGCTGAAGTGGTTGTTTTATGTCTGAGACATGCTGATCAGGGCCGGCCATAGCGATGGCGTGGCCCGATGCGAAACGGATTGCGCGGGGCCTAGTCTGGGTAGGGATACTTATAATGTCAAAATTTAGATTTTTAAAATTAGAAAAAACTTTCGTCTTTGCAAAAAAAAAATGTATAAAATAAAAGCTCACAAAGCTGTTTTTATTCATTGGCATCCCAAAAATGACAATCGTGTTAATATTCAGGAGGTTTTAATAATTTCCGGAGATTTCCCTGACTTTTTCGTATATTTTGCCTTTTCAGGAGATTTCCTGAAAATCAGGAGGCCGCGAAAACAATGTTATAATATATAAGTTATAATGGTTTAATTTAATAATTTACACTTACAATTAGCGCGGGGCGTATGAAAGCGCGGGGCCCACTGCGACTACATAGGTTGAGGTGGCCTTATGCGGCCCTGCGGCTGATTCGGTACACAGAAGAGGTTATAGGGAGAGTTATGTCTGTGTGCTCAGCCTTCGACTTCGCCTCTAATTTAAGCGCATTGGGATACGAGTCATCGGTAATAGGTAATGGGGATGTAACCAATTTAAATCTACTTGTTCAGACAGGTCGATGAAGAGGAGCATCCGTGGGTCTAGAATTCCAACTAAGACGAGGTACCTAATGAAAAGTACTCCCTGCCACGTATGAATCTATCGTTGTTTCGTCCCTTAGCACCACATTTGTATTCATCAAAGCTGAAACCATTTATAAATACAATTTTTAATATAATTAAAGTTCCTAATAACAGAGATTAAATCAGACGGATTGCATCGCAATAGCTCAAAGGGTGTAAAAAGGTCGACATTTGATGTGAAAGCAAATAAAACTAAGGAATCCTTAAAAAAATATAACATCAATACTAGAAAATCATGCCACTAAAAATTAAGTATAAAATACAACAGTAATTATTATCCATTTAAACAACACTAACGGACGGACAGACCACACAAAACTTGTAGCGGCTTTTCCCTTTTTGGGGGGCAGCTAAGGAATGAAGAATGAATTTAACATAACAGATACATTTTTTTTAAACAGATTTTTTTAAAGAACACAATTTGGGTAATTTCGTTTAATTAGCTCTACGTGTGTCTGACAATATTCTAACAGTCAATAACTGATGGTGGCAAAGGGACATAAATGTAGCTGATCTACTCATCCTCATCACGGTTGGATTACGACCCTTGATGTGTGCCCGCTTGAAACACTAACCAGTGCTTTTCGATACAACAGAGTCGCGTGCCACAGCTGGTGCTAATGCTTACGTCCCTTAGTTGCTAACAGGCTGTGAATACCAGATTCGGTAACCTGTCACCTGATGATTTTGGCGGGCTGTTGTCGCTCACGTAAAAATACAACCAAAAAAAAAAAAACATCACACACTTTGGCACGACACTCAATAGATAAAACAATTCATTATAGTAATGATTTTTTTTATCTCATGGTCGGGGTGGTGGAGTCATGGGATGAGGGAGGCGATGGAGTCATGGGATGAGGGAGGTGGTGGAGTCATGGGATGAGGCAGGCGATGGAGTCATGGGATGAGGGAGGTGGTTTAGTCATGGGATGAGGGAGGTGGTGGAGTCATGGGATGAGGGAGGTGGTGGAGTCATGGGATGAGGGAGGTGGTGGAGTCATGGGATGAGGGAGGTGGTGGAGTCATGGGATGAGGAGTGCGATGGAGTCATGGGATGAGGGAGGTGGTTTAGTCATGGGATGAGGGAGGTGGTGGAGTCATGGGATGAGGGAGGTGGTGGAGTCATGGGATGATGGAGGTGGTGGAGTCATGGGATGAGGGAGGTGGTGAAATCATGGGATGATGGAGGTGGTGGAGTCATGGGATAAGGAAGGTGGTTTAGTCATGGGATGAGGGAGGTGGTGGAGTCATGGGATGAGGGAGGTGGTGGAGTCATGGGATAAGGGAGGTGGTTTAGTCTTGGGATGAGGGAGGTGGTGGAGTCATGGGATGAGGGAGGTGGTTTAGTCATGGGATGATGGAGGTGGTGGAGTCATGGGATGAGGGAGGTGGTTTAGTCATGGGATGAGGGAGGTGGTGGAGTCATGGGATGAGGGAGGTGGTTTAGTCATGGGATGATGGAGGTGATGGAGTCATGGGATGAGGGAGGTGGCGGAGTCATGGGATGAGGGAGGTGGTGGAGTCATGGGATGAGGGAGGTGGTGCAGTCATGGGATGAGGGAGGTGGTTTAGTCATGGGATGAGGGAGGTGGTGGAGTCATGGAATGAGGGAGGTGGTGGAGTCATGGGATGAGGGAGGTGGTGGAGTCATGGGATGAGGGAGGTGGTGGAGTCATGGGATGAGGGAGGTGGTGAAGTCATGGGATGAGGGAGGTGGTGGAGTCATGGGATGTGGGAGGTGGTGGAGTCATGGGATGAGGGAGGTGGTGGAGTCATGGGATGAGGGAGGTGGTGAAGTCATGGGATGAGGGAGGTGGTGGAGTCATGGGATGTGGGAGGTGGTGGAGTCATGGGATCAGGGAGGTGGTGGAGTCATGGGATGATGGAGGTGGTGGAGTCATGGGATGATGGAGGTGGTAGAGTCATGGGATGCTGGAGGTGGTGGAGTCATGGGATGAGGGAGGTGGTGGAGTCATGGGATGAGGGAGGTGGTGGAGTCATGGGATGAGGAGTGCGATGGAGTCATGGGATGAGGGAGGTGGTTTAGTCATGGGATGAGGGAGGTGGTGGAGTCATGGGATGAGGGAGGTGGTGGAGTCATGGGATGATGGAGGTGGTGGAGTCATGGGATGAGGGAGGTGGTGAAATCATGGGATGATGGAGGTGGTGGAGTCATGGGATAAGGAAGGTGGTTTAGTCATGGGATGAGGGAGGTGGTGGAGTCATGGGATGAGGGAGGTGGTGGAGTCATGGGATAAGGGAGGTGGTTTAGTCTTGGGATGAGGGAGGTGGTGGAGTCATGGGATGAGGGAGGTGGTTTAGTCATGGGATGATGGAGGTGGTGGAGTCATGGGATGAGGGAGGTGGTTTAGTCATGGGATGAGGGAGGTGGTGGAGTCATGGGATGAGGGAGGTGGTTTAGTCATGGGATGATGGAGGTGATGGAGTCATGGGATGAGGGAGGTGGCGGAGTCATGGGATGAGGGAGGTGGTGGAGTCATGGGATGAGGGAGGTGGTGCAGTCATGGGATGAGGGAGGTGGTTTAGTCATGGGATGAGGGAGGTGGTGGAGTCATGGAATGAGGGAGGTGGTGGAGTCATGGGATGAGGGAGGTGGTGGAGTCATGGGATGAGGGAGGTGGTGGAGTCATGGGATGAGGGAGGTGGTGAAGTCATGGGATGAGGGAGGTGGTGGAGTCATGGGATGTGGGAGGTGGTGGAGTCATGGGATGAGGGAGGTGGTGGAGTCATGGGATGAGGGAGGTGGTGAAGTCATGGGATGAGGGAGGTGGTGGAGTCATGGGATGTGGGAGGTGGTGGAGTCATGGGATCAGGGAGGTGGTGGAGTCATGGGATGATGGAGGTGGTGGAGTCATGGGATGATGGAGGTGGTAGAGTCATGGGATGCTGGAGGTGGTGGAGTCATGGGATTAGGGAGGTGGTTTAGTCATGGGATGAGGGAGGTGGTGGAGTCATGGGATGAGGGAGGTGGTGGAGTCATGGGATGAGGGAGGTGGTTTAGTCATGGGATGAGGGAGGTGGTGGAGTCATGGGATGAGGGAGGTGGTTTAGTCATGGGATGAGGGAGGTGGTGGAGTCATGGGATGAGGGAGGTGGTTTAGTCATGGGATGAGGGAGGTGGTGGAGTCATGGGATGAGGGAGGTGGTTTAGTCATGGGATGAGGGAGGTAGTGGAGTCATGGGATGAGGGAGGTGGTGGAGTCATGGGATGATGGAGGTGGTGGAGTCATGGGATGAGGGAGGTGGTTTAATCATGGGATGAGGGAGGTGGTTTAGTCATGGGATGAGGGAGGTGGTGGAGTCATGGGATGAGGGAGGTGGTTTAGTCATTGGATGAGGGAGGTGGTGGAGTCATGAGATGAGGGAGGTGGTGGAGTCATGGGATGAGGAAGGTGGTTTAGTCATGGGATGAGGGAGGTGGTGGAGTCATGGGATGAGGGAGGTGGTGGAGTCATGGGATGAGGGAGGTGGTTTAGTCATGGGATGATGGAGGTGGTGGAGTCATGGGTAGAGGGAGGTGGTTTAGTCATGGGATGAGGGAGGTGGTGGAGTCATGGGATGAGGGAGGTAGTGGAGTCATGGGATGATGGAGGTGGTGGAGTCATGGGATGAGGGAGGTGGTTTTAGTCATGGGATGAGGGAGGTGGTGGAGTCATGGGATGAGGGAGGTGGTGGAGACATGGGATGATGGAGGTGGTTGAGTCATGGGATGATGGAGGTGATGGAGTCATGGGATGAGGGAGGTGGCGGAGTCATGGGATGAGGGAGGTGGTGGAGTCATGGGATGAGGGAGGTGGTGGAGTCATGGGATGAGGGAGGTGGTGGAGTCATGGGATGAGGGAGGTGGTTTAGTCATGGGATGAGGGAGGTGGTGGAGTAATGGGATGAGGGAGGTGGTGGAGTCATGGGATGAGGGAGGTGGTTTAGTCATGGGATAATGGAGGTGGTGGAGTCATGGGATGAGGGAGGTGGTTTAGTCATGGGATGAGGGAGGTGGTGGAGTCATGGGATGAGGGAGGTTGTGGAGTCATGGGATGATGGAGGTGGTGGAGTCATGGGATGAGGGAGGTGGTTTTAGTCATGGGATGAGGGAGGTGGTGGAGTCATGGGATGAGAGAGGTGGTGGAGTCATGGGATAAGGGAGGTGGTTTGGTCATGGGATGAGGGAGGTGGTGGAGTCATGGGATGAGGTAGGTGGTAGAGTCATGGGATGATGGAGGTGGTGGAGTCATGGGATGATGGAGGTGGTGGAGTCATGGGATGAGGGAGGTGGTGGAGTCATGGGATGAGGTAGGTGGTTTAGTCATGGGATGAGGGAGGTGGTGGAGTCATGGGATGAGGGAGGTGGTGGAGTCATGGGATGAGGGAGGTGGTGGAGTCATGGGATGAGGGAGGTGGTAGAGTCATGGGATGAGGGAGGTGGTGGAGTCATGGGATGATGGAGGTGTAGGAGACATGGGATGAGGGAGGTGGTGGAGTCATAAGATGAGGGAGATGATGGAGTCATGGGATGAGGGAGGTGATGGAGTCAAGGGATGAGGCAGGCGATGGAGTCATGGGATGAGGGAGGTGGTTTAGTCATGGGATGAGGGAGGTGGTGGAGTCATGGGATGAGGGAGGTGGTGGAGTCATGGGATGAGGGAGGTGGTGGAGACATGGGATGATGGAGGTGGTGGAGTCATAGTATGAGGGAGGTGATGGAGTCAAGGGATGAGGGAGGTGATGGGGTCATGGGATGAGGGAGTTGGTTTAGTCATTGGATGAGGGAGGTGATGGAGTCATGGGATGAGGGAGGTGATGGAGTCATGGGATGAGGGAGGTGGTTTAGTCATGGGATGAGGGAGGTGATGGAGTCATGGGATGAGGGAGGTGTTGGATTCATGGGATGAGGGAGGTGATGGAGTTATGGGATGAGGGAGGTGGTTTAGTCATGGGATGAGGGAGGTGGTGGAGTCATGGGATGAGGGAGGTGGTGGAGTCATGGGATGAGGGAGGTGGTTTAGTCATGGGATGAGGGAGGTGGTGGAGTCATGGGATGAGGGAGGTGGTTTAGTCATGGGATGAGGGAAGTGGTGGAGTCAAGGGATGAGGGAGGTGGTGGAGTCATGGGATGATGGAGGTGGTGGGGTCATGGGATGAGGGAGGTGGTTTAATCATGGGATGAGGGAGGTGGTTTAGTCATGGGATAAGGGAGGTGGTGGACTCATGGGATGAGGGAGGTGGTGGAGTCATGGGATGAGGGAGGTGGTGGAGTCATGAGATGAGGGAGGTGGTGGAGTCATGGGATGAGGGAGGTGGTTTAGTCATGGGATGATGGAGGTGGTGGAGTCATGGGATGAGGGACGTGGTTTAGTCATGGAATGAGGGAGGTGGTGGAGTCATGGGATGAGGGAGGTGGTGGAGTCATGGGATGAGGGAGGTGGTTTAGTCATGGGATGAGGGAGGTGGTAGAGTCATGGGATGATGGAGGTGGTGGAGTCATGGGATGAGGGAGGTGGCTTAGTCATGAGATGAGGGAGGTGGTGGAGTCATGGGATGAGGGAGGTGGTTTAGTCATGAAATGAGGGAGGTGGTGGAGTCATGGGATGATGGAGGTGGTGGAGTCATGGGATGAGGGAGGAGGTTTAGTCATGGGATGAGGGAGGTGGTGGAGTCATGGGATGAGGGAGGTGGTTTAGTCATGGGATGAGGGAGGTGGTGGAGTCATGGGATGAGGGAGGTGGTTTAGTCATGGGATGATGGAGGTGGTGGAGTCATGGGATGAGGGACGTGGTTTAGTCATGGGATGAGGGAGGTGGTGGAGTCATGGGATGAGGGAGGTGGTGGAGTCATGGGATGATGGAGGTGGTGGAGTCATGGGATGAGGGAGGTGGTGGAGTCATGGGATGAGGGAGGTGGTGGAGTCATGGGATGAGGGAGGTGGTTTAGTCATGGGATGAGGGAGGAGGTGGAGTCATGGGATGAGGGAGGTGGTGGAGTCATGGGATGAGGGAGGAGGTTTAGTCATGGGATGAGGGAGGTGGTGGAGTCATGGGATGAAGTAGGTGGTTTAGTCATGGGATGAGGGAGGTGGTGGAGTCATGGGATGAGGGAGGTGGTGGAGTCATGGGATAATGGTGGTGGTGGAGTCATGGGATGAGGGAGGTGGTGGAGTCATGGGATGATGGAGGTGTAGGAGACATGGGATGAGGGAGGTGGTGGAGTCATGGAATGAGGGAGGTGATGGAGTCATGGGATGAGGGAGGTGATGGAGTCAAGAGATGAGGCAGGCGATGGAGTCATGGGATGAGGGAGGTGGTTTAGTCATGGGATGATGGAGGTGGTGGAGTCATGGGATGAGGGAGGTGGTGGAGTCATGGGATGAGGGAGGTGGTGGAGACATGGGATGATGGAGGTGGTGGAGTCATAGTATGAGGGAGGTGATGGAGTCAAGGGATGAGGGAGGTGATGGGGTCATGGGATGAGGGAGGTGGTTTAGTCATTGGATGAGGGAGGTGATGGAGTCATGGGATAAGGGAGGTGATGGAGTCATGGGATGAGGGAGGTGGTTTAGTCATGGGATGAGGGAGGTGGTGGAGTCATGGGATGAGGGAGGTGGTGGAGTCATGGGATGAGGGAGGTGGTGGAGTCATGGGATGAGGGAGGTGGTGGAGTCATGGGATGAGGAGTGCGATGGAGTCATGGGATGAGGGAGGTGGTTTAGTCATGGGATGAGGGAGGTGGTGGAGTCATGGGATGAGGGAGGTGGTGGAGTCATGGGATGATGGAGGTGGTGGAGTCATGGGATGAGGGAGGTGGTGAAGTCATGGGATGATGGAGGTGGTGGAGTCATGGGATAAGGAAGGTGGTTTAGTCATGGGATGAGGGAGGTGGTGGAGTCATGGGATGAGGGAGGTGGTGGAGTCATGGGATAAGGGAGGTGGTTTAGTCTTGGGATGAGGGAGGTGGTGGAGTCATGGGATGAGGGAGGTGATGGAGTCATGGGATGAGGGAGGTGGTTTAGTCATGGGATGATGGAGGTGGTGGAGTAATGGGATGAGGGAGGTGGTTTAGTCATGGGATGAGGGAGGTGGTGGAGTCATGGGATGAGGGAGGTGGTTTAGTCATGGGATGATGGAGGTAGTGGAGTCATGGGATGAAGGAGGTGGTTGAGACATGGGATGAGGGAGGTGGTTGAGTCATGGGATGATGGAGCTGATGGAGTCATGGGATGAGGGAGGTGGCGGAGTCATGGGATGAGGGAGGTGGTTTAGTCATGGGATGAGGGAGGTGGTGGAGTCATGGGATGAGGGAGGTGATGGAGTCATGGGATGAGGGAGGTGGTTTAGTCATGGGATGAGGGAGGTGGTGGAGTCATGGGATGAGGGAGGTGGTGGAGTCATGGGATGAGGGAGGTGGTTTAGTCATGGGATGAGGGAGGTGGTGGAGTCATGGGATGAGGGAGGTGGTTTAGTCATGGGATGAGGGAGGTGGTGGAGTCAAGGGATGAGGGAGGTGGTGGAGTCATGGGATGAGGGAGGTGGTTTAGTCATGGGATGATGGAGGTGGTGGAGTCATGGGATGAGGGAGGTGGTGGAGTCATGGGATGAGGTAGGTGGTTTAGTCATGGGATGAGGGAGGTGGTGGAGTCATGGGATGAGGGAGGTGGTGGAGTCATGGGATGAGGGAGGTGGTGGAGTCATGGGATGAGGGAGGTGGTAGAGTCATGGGATGAGGGAGGTGGTGGAGTCATGGGATGATGGAGGTGTAGGAGACATGGGATGAGGGAGGTGGTGGAGTCATGGGATGAGGGAGATGATGGAGTCATGGGATGAGGGAGGTGATGGAGTCAAGGGATGAGGCAGGCGATGGAGTCATGGGATGAGGGAGGTGGTTTAGTCATGGGATGAGGGAGGTGGTGGAGTCATGGGATGAGGGAGGTGGTGGAGTCATGGGATGAGGGAGGTGGTGGAGACATGGGATGGTGGAGGTGGTGGAGTCATAGTATGAGGGAGGTGATGGAGTCAAGGGATGAGGGAGGTGATGGGGTCATGGGATGAGGGAGTTGGTTTAGTCATTGGATGAGGGAGGTGATGGAGTCATGGGATGAGGGAGGTGATGGAGTCATGGGATGAGGGAGGTGGTTGAGTCATGGGATGAGGGAGGTGATGGAGTCATGGGATGAGGGAGGTGTTTGATTCATGGGATGAGGGAGGTGATGGAGTTATGGGATGAGGGAGGTGGTTTAGTCATGGGATGAGGGAGGTGGTGGAGTCATGGGATGAGGGAGGTGGTGGAGTCATGGGATGAGGGAGGTGGTTTAGTCATGGGATGAGGGAGGTGGTGGAGTCATGGGATGAGGGAGGTGGTTTAGTCATGGGATGAGGGAAGTGGTGGAGTCAAGGGATGAGGGAGGTGGTGGAGTCATGGGATGATGGAGGTGGTGGGGTCATGGGATGAGGGAGGTGGTTTAATCATGGGATGAGGGAGGTGGTTTAGTCATGGGATAAGGGAGGTGGTGGACTCATGGGATGAGGGAGGTGGTGGAGTCATGGGATGAGGGAGGTGGTGGAGTCATGAGATGAGGGAGGTGGTGGAGTCATGGGATGAGGGAGGTGGTTTAGTCATGGGATGATGGAGGTGGTGGAGTCATGGGATGAGGGACGTGGTTTAGTCATGGGATGAGGGAGGTGGTGGAGTCATGGGATGAGGGAGGTGGTGGAGTCATGGGATGAGGGAGGTGGTTTAGTCATGGGATGAGGGAGGTGGTAGAGTCATGGGATGATGGAGGTGGTGGAGTCATGGGATGAGGGAGGTGGCTTAGTCATGGGATGAGGGAGGTGGTGGAGTCATGGGATGAGGGAGGTGGTTTAGTCATGAAATGAGGGAGGTGGTGGAGTCATGGGATGATGGAGGTGGTGGAGTCATGGGATGAGGGAGGTGGTTTAGTCATGGGATGAGGGAGGTGGTGGAGTCATGGGATGAGGGAGGTGGTTTAGTCATGGGATGAGGGAGGTGGTGGAGTCATGGGATGAGGGAGGTGGTTTAGTCATGGGATGATGGAGGTGGTGGAGTCATGGGATGAGGGACGTGGTTTAGTCATGGGATGAGGGAGGTGGTGGAGTCATGGGATGAGGGAGGTGGTGGAGTCATGGGATGATGGAGGTGGTGGAGTCATGGGATGAGGGAGGTGGTGGAGTCATGGGATGAGGGAGGTGGTGGAGTCATGGGATGAGGGAGGTGGTTTAGTCATGGGATGAGGGAGGTGGTGGAGTCATGGGATGAGGGAGGTGGTGGAGTCATGGGATGAGGGAGGAGGTTTAGTCATGGGATGAGGGAGGTGGTGGAGTCATGGGATGAAGTAGGTGGTTTAGTCATGGGATGAGGGAGGTGGTGGAGTCATGGGATGAGGGAGGTGGTGGAGTCATGGGATAATGGTGGTGGTGGAGTCATGGGATGAGGGAGGTGGTGGAGTCATGGGATGATGGAGGTGTAGGAGACATGGGATGAGGGAGGTGGTGGAGTCATGGGATGAGGGAGGTGATGGAGTCATGGGATGAGGGAGGTGATGGAGTCAAGAGATGAGGCAGGCGATGGAGTCATGGGATGAGGGAGGTGGTTTAGTCATGGGATGATGGAGGTGGTGGAGTCATGGGATGAGGGAGGTGGTGGAGTCATGGGATGATGGAGGTGGTGGAGTCATAGTATGAGGGAGGTGATGGAGTCAAGGGATGAGGGAGGTGATGGAGTCAAGGGATGAGGGAGGTGATGGGGTCATGGGATGAGGGAGGTGGTTTAGTCATTGGATGAGGGAGGTGATGGAGTCATGGGATAAGGGAGGTGATGGAGTCATAGGATGAGGGAGGTGGTTTAGTCATGGGATGAGGGAGGTGGTGGAGTCATGGGATGAGGGAGGTGGTGGAGTCATGGGATGAGGGAGCTGGTGGAGTCATGGGATGAGGGAGGTGGTGGAGTCATGGGATGAGGAGTGCGATGGAGTCATGGGATGAGGGAGGTGGTTTAGTCATGGGATGAGGGAGGTGGTGGAGTCATGGGATGAGGGAGGTGGTGGAGTCATGGGATGATGGAGGTGGTGGAGTCATGGGATGAGGGAGGTGGTGAAGTCATGGGATGATGGAGGTGGTGGAGTCATGGGATAAGGAAGGTGGTTTAGTCATGGGATGAGGGAGGTGGTGGAGTCATGGGATGAGGGAGGTGGTGGAGTCATGGGATAAGGGAGGTGGTTTAGTCTTGGGATGAGGGAGGTGGTGGAGTCATGGGATGAGGGAGGTGATGGAGTCATGGGATGAGGGAGGTGGTTTAGTCATGGGATGATGGAGGTGGTGGAGTAATGGGATGAGGGAGGTGGTTTAGTCATGGGATGAGGGAGGTGGTGGAGTCATGGGATGAGGGAGGTGGTTTAGTCATGGGATGATGGAGGTGGTGGAGTCATGGGATGAAGGAGGTGGTTGAGACATGGGATGAGGGAGGTGGTTGAGTCATGGGATGATGGAGCTGATGGAGTCATGGGATGAGGGAGGTGGCGGAGTCATGGGATGAGGGAGGTGGTTTAGTCATGGGATGAGGGAGGTGGTGGAGTCATGGGATGAGGGAGGTGATGGAGTCATGGGATGAGGGAGGTGGTTTAGTCATGGGATGAGGGAGGTGGTGGAGTCATGGGATGAGGGAGGTGGTGGAGTCATGGGATGAGGGAGGTGGTTTAGTCATGGGATGAGGGAGGTGGTGGAGTCATGGGATGAGGGAGGTGGTTTAGTCATGGGATGAGGGAGGTGGTGGAGTCAAGGGATGAGGGAGGTGGTGGAGTCATGGGATGAGGGAGGTGGTTTAGTCATGGGATGAGGGAGGTGGTGGAGTCAAGGGATGAGGGAGGTGGTGGAGTCATGGGATGATGGAGGTGGTGTAGTCATGGGATGAGGGAGGTGGTTTAATCATGGGATGAGGGAGGTGGTTTAGTCATGGGATGATGGAGGTGGTGGAGTCATGGGATGAGGGAGGTGGTGGAGTCATGGGATGAGGTAGGTGGTTTAGTCATGGGATGAGGGAGGTGGTGGAGTCATGGGATGAGGGAGGTGGTGGAGTCATGGGATGAGGGAGGTGATGGAGTCATGGGATGAGGGAGGTGGTAGAGTCATGGGATGAGGGAGGTGGTGGAGTCATGGGATGATGGAGGTGTAGGAGACATGGGATGAGGGAGGTGGTGGAGTCATGGGATGAGGGAGGTGATGGAGTCATGGGATGAGGGAGGTGATGGAGTCAAGGGATGAGGGAGGTGGCTTAGTCATGGGATGAGGGAGGTGGTGGAGTCATGGGATGAGGGAGGTGGTTTAGTCATGAGATGAGGGAGGTGGTGGAGTCATGGGATGATGGAGGTGGTGGAGTCATGGGATGAGAGAGGTGGTTTAGTCATTGGATGAGGGAGGTGGTGGAGTCATGGGATGAGGGAGGTGGTTTAGTCATGGGATGAGGGAGGTGGTGGAGTCATGGGATGAGGGAGGTGGTTTAGTCATGGGATGATGGAGGTGGTGGAGTCATGGGATGAGGGACGTGGTTTAGTCATGGGATGAGGGAGGTGGTGGAGTCATGGGATGAGGGAGGTAGTGGAGTCATGGGATGATGGAGGTGGTGGAGTCATGGGATGAGGGAGGTGGTTTAGTCATGGGATGAGGGAGGTGGTGGAGTCATGGGATGAGGGAGGTGGTTTAGTCATGGGATGAGGGACGTGGTGGAGTCATGGGATGAGGGAGGTGGTGGAGTCATGGGATGAGGGAGGAGGTTTAGTCATGGGATGAGGGAGGTGATGGAGTCATGGGATGAGGGAGGTGGTGGAGTCATCGGATGAGGGAGGTGATGGAGTCATGGGATGAGGGAGGTGGTTTAGTCATGGGATGAGGGAGGTGGTGGAGTCATGGGATGATGGAGGTGGTGGAGTCATGGGATGAGGGAGGTGGTTTAGTCATGGGATGAGGGAGGTGGTGGAGTCATGGGATGAGGGAGGTGGTGGAGTCATGGGATGAGGGAGGTGATGGAGTCATGGGATGAGGGAGGTGGTGGAGTCATGGGATGAGGGAGGTGGTGGAGTCATGGGATGAGGGAGGTGGTGGAGTCATGGGATGAGGGAGGTGGTGGAGTCATGGGATGAGGGAGGTGGTGGAGACATGGAATGGAGGCAAGGCTCGTAAATTTAATTTGATCGTGATATTCTACTTAGTTAAGAATGAATATAATTTAAAGGCAAATTTATTCTCTAATTTAAAAATCTTAATTTTCACGTATTATCCTTATCCCTACCCACACTGGGCCCCTCGCAATCCGTTTCTCATAGGGCCCCGCAATTGTTAGGACCGGCCCTGCCTTTTAATATTCCAATGATAAGCATTTAAATCTAGACTAAGACGACAATGGCAAAATTTTCCTGAATATTCATTTATTAAACTCTTGAATCAATATAGCCAAACATTTGGACATTCCCAAAAGCGATGTCTTTTTCAAGAACGAGATAGTCCTTTAAAAATCGATGTAGAATGTAGACCTAGATTTTTTCTCTAGCCAAATTTACATTTATTTATTTTTACTTTAAAAAAAAATTTAACGTTCAAGCTAGAGTTTCCGTATGTGGCCGACGTGTTAGTAATTCTTTTCTAAGTGAAAATCGTTAGAGCCGTTTTCGAGATCAGAGTCCGCCCACCCTGCACAAAGAAATTACTTGAATAGAGATATTGCAAAAAGTAGAAGCAGCTGAAGTAGAAACAAAATAAAGTCAACATGGTTATAACAGTTATCTATTGCCCCCTCCCCAAACAAGTAATAAAAAAATGAGTTCTTTTTTTAGATATTTATAAACTAGCTTTAAATAGTTTTAAAAAATGGTTTCCCTTGATCAAACGCGCATTTTCGTTTCAGTTTACAAATTCTAAACGACAGAGGAACAATTTTAACAAAGATGACAGAATAAAAGATTCAAAATAAAAATAGATAAATGATTATTAAATGTGATCATGTGTGATCTAGTGACGTCAACATGTCACCTTCACTTGTTGCACGCCATGCTGACATCGTCTAATCAGGTACAACTGTTAAATGTCTCTTATGATTTTTGTGACTGCGAAATCCGTGAAATAACAAACAATAAATAAATACTTTAAAAAAAAACAAAGCTCTTATTAATTAAGCGTACTTATATCAATTAGATTGGATCAGTCATGTAATGAATTTTGTAATAGATCTAGACTAAAAATAAGTCAAAATTGGCCTCTGAAGTGGTCCACCAGGCTGGTTAAAAGGCAGGTTTCAATATTTTCAGAAAGAACATCAGAATGAAATTGTATACAAGACAAATGACAGTGAAGAATGGAGAAAGAATTTGACAGATCTTGTGTGGTGCCCCAGCGATCCAGCAGACCAAAGGATAGGTGAAAATAAATGTGAAGTTAGATGTGAGCCTGGCCTAACTGATGTCTTATAATGAATATCTAATTGATCTAATTGTTTCGTAAAGGGTCAACCTCTTATTCAAATCCTCAAGAAAAAAATTCGGCTAGGTACGTGTTATTTACTGACTGCATCGCATTGCAGTTCACGCGATAATATGAAAAACTACTTATTAATTGTTGTTTTAAATTCTGTACAACTTATATGCATACTAAAAAAAACTTTTTTGTGTGTGTAAATGTAGTAGCTAGTATAACAGAACTTAATTAACTTAGCAATATATTTGTAAAAAAAAAAAATTTGACAAACAATCTAAAACCATTTGCATAAATGTGTTAAAAATATGATAAATAATCATCTCCCCTACTTCAGTGTTTGTTACTATTAATAGTGAATAGTTGTAAACGTGGGGTGTATTTTTATGAAAAAAACTGCTTGCATAAGTGATTTAAAAAATTAGATTTTTCGCTTTTAGAAATGAAAAGAAGTAGCCGTTGCATCAAATTTTTGAATATCTTAACGGGACGGACGGACGGACAGACAGACAATCCACACAAAACTAATAGCGTCTTTTCCCCTTTCGGGGGCAGCTAAAAAGCATTTTAATAATAATTTTAAAAAAAGGGGGGGGGGGGGGACTCATGGCTCAAGCTTTCTCGGGGCTTCTTAAGCCAAGACAGTAGCCGTTCTGCTAGTGGAGAGCCTATGAACGTAGACGATTGTAGAATCATCTATTGTTTCTATAGTCTCGTCCTATATTTCATGTCGTGTTCACTAAGACTAAAAAACCTATAAAGGCGACTAATTCAGATTATACCACCACTTCAGTCAAGTACAAATTATTTGTCTTGTTTGATATCAAACAAAATAATTTATTTTCAATAGTTAATTAAACTAATTGTTGTTGTTTTGTTTTTTTATTGATTCTTGTATTGTCAGGTAAAAGAAATAATTGTGCAAAATTTCTGCTTGATCCGAGATTGGGTGTCGGAGAAATAGCGTGTACAAACTTTTGGCTAGACAGACAAACAGAGGTGATAAAAGCTTTGTAAAAAGGAAAACAGCTTAACACTGTCTAAGCATCGTCCATATTAACCTCATAATGTCCACAATATCAATATTGCACATGCGCAGTGGAGATCGCTGTGTAACTTAAATGTTTAAGGCTTTTAAACTCTGCGTTTGAGTGGTGTACACCCCTTCCCTCTTAAAGACCACATGTTGAGACCTGACCGAGCAATCTTCATCAAAAGCTGGTCTCAACACAGTGCTTTGTTTTCCCTTGTTGTTATTATTTCCCTTAGATTACTTTTTTGTTTGCGAGATTGTGTTTATGTATTTTTTTTGTTAGATGTCCGTCCGTATGTTACCAAAAAAAAGCATTGTTTTGTGTCACACAGATGAATGGTGACACTGCTTTGGTAAGCAATTATCGATGCACCTCGAGCGAGACACATCCCTGGCACAGCTGTGACACTAGGCGTAGCAGTTTTAGAATCAATGTAATATGCAATGTGTACTGCGTTATAATTTTCATCTAATTGAATAAAAGGAAATTAATTGATAATGTGCGCCTGTAAGTCTTTGTACAATGCCGTATACTGTCTGATAAAACATTCGCTAAGACTTGCATGAGTCTCTTTTTTACCTTTACCTATCCCTTAGTCTGTTGGACCGTTGGGGCACCATGCAAGATTTGTCGACTGTCTTTCTCCATTCATCTCTGTCTTTTGCCTTAGTTAGAACCTCTTGTAATGGCAGGCCCGTCCATTCTTTTATGTTGTCTTCCCGTCGCTTTCTCTGTCTGCTTCCTTTTCTTTTTCCTGGTACTGTTCCCTGGAGGAAGGTACTTGTGAGCCTAGAAGATCTTGTAATATCTCCTACAAAAGTTGAAACAGTAAGAATAACAAGAAGATCTTTTTACTCTACTCACTCTGTCCGACTATCTATCTGTCTGGTACAAATTTTGTACAAGTTAAACTCTCCCGCTTCCCATTCTTTGTTTAACGTTAAACTTTACACAATCATTGAATCAATCAAATGTACACATTTATCACCGTTCGTATCTATTAAAAATTAATAACCGTACACGATAGATTCAAAATAATGGATTCCATTATACTTACTATTAGCTATTTTGTTTATTTAGCAACAGAGAGGTTTAACATAGCTCCGTGACTTTGTTTATTGTTAGGCGCTTCCGGTGTGTCTAAGGCAGCGGTTCTCAACCTTTTAAGCTCGACGACCCCTTTTTTACAATCTCACTCTTCGGCGACCCCCATCCACACAGCAGTTTTAGAATAGACAAAAACAATCCATATTTTCGATGGTCTTAGGCGACCCCTGGCAAATCGTCAATCGACCCCTAAGGGGGTCGCGACACACAGGTTGAGAACCCCTGGTCTAAGGCATAAAAAAAAACAAAAAAAACAAAAACAAATGGAGGTAACACCCAACGTAATATAGTCTGGATCTATAGGCTTATCGTTAGAATTGTATACACTCTCTTAGCCAGAATTTATTTTTCGGAAGGGGGGGGGGGGATAAAAAATGTTTGTTTGTTTTTTAATTTATTTTTCGAAATTTATTAAGGGCAATATAGGCTAATCAACCTTACAAAAGTTGGTCAGCAGCATAAGGAGATATAGTGTGGGCTGTTGTTTTTTTAAGCATTTGTTTTTAAATTTTAATTGTTTTTGTTCCTGCACATAAAAGTGATACTGAGGCTCGTTGGCTGAGTGGTAAAGCGCTTTGCTTCCGAACTGGGGTCCGTGGTTCGAATACTGGGATTTTTTTTATTTCAGGATCTTCGGGCGCCTCTGAGTCCACCCAGCTCTAATGGGTACTTGGCATTAGTTCGGGAAACGTAAAGGCGGTTGGTCGTTGTGCTGGCCACATGACACCCTCGTTACTAGTAAGCCACAAATAACATATGACCTTTACCTCGTCTGTGTTATAGACCACTAGGTTTGTAAAGGGGAATTTTATTTACTTTTACATAAAAGTGAACACTCTCCAGGAAACTTGATTAAATGTGAATCCTCAAGTATTTGATGCACGCAAACAAAGTAGGCTAGACGGATTGGGGGTTTCTATTAGAATTTAAGTCATTGGTTAATATGCATGACTAAATGCATGACGCGTAGGACGTAATCATCTTCTTTTTTGAAGTAACGTCTGTATTATATAAGATAAGATAAGATAAGACCGCATCACAAACCAAAAGACAGGGTTGCTGCAGCTATTGAACCCCACGATGACCTGCTAACTATCGTAAAACAACGCAAGCTAAAAATCTATGGCCATATTACAAGGTCTTCGGGGCTCGCAAAGACCTTCTTTCGGGAAAAAGAAGAAGCGACAGACAGAGAAAGCGATGGGAGGACAACTGTGGTGATTATGTTTGTATATAATATTGTAAACGGTACGTCATAGAACCTTGGTTGTAAGACTTAAAGAATTCTATGTTTATTTATTATTTTACTATTATTTCATTGGTCCATAGGTTGGAACAGAGTGGCAGCGCTTGAAGTTTTGTTATTGTTGACAGGGGACCGGAGTTTTGTGAAAGCAGAGTAGCAGCCATTATAAGGCAGCTCTGATAGTTAATGTACATTTAGGAATTCAGCTTTTGTTATCTACAGTTATAATTTATTCCTATTGCTTTATTAAATATTTCGTATTTCTGATCCCTGGTGGTTCTTGAAGTATTGCATACGTAATGTATCCATGTCAAAGTCATAGGCTAGGAGCTCACAACAATCACAACAGAAGCGACAGAGAAAGCGATGGGAGGACAACATAAAAGAATGGTTTGGCCTGCAATCAAAAGAGGTTCTAACTAAGCCAAAAGACAGAGGAATGGAGAAAGACGAGTCTTGCTTGGCGCCCCAACGGTCCTATAGACTAAAGGATAGGTAAAGGTAAAAATAAATAAATTTAGAACATAATCTTATGTTGTTTTTTTCTCAAACTGGACTGGAAGCATTGCCGATTGATCCATGTTATACACATGCCTTTTTCTTGTGGGAAAAGATCACCCCTCGAGACGCCACAGTTAGACCTCCACGTTTCTACAAGCAGTTGATGATATAAACACTGACCTCTGAGTCCTCACACTTCTGTGACAACTATAGTCGTAGAAAGGGATTAATAACACCCCCCCTCTCTTTTCTAGCCTCCCCCCCCAAAAAAAAAAAAAAAATAATAATCGCTCGAACGCATCCGATGATGGCATAAGCTGTGTCTCAGACAGTCGTCTTCCACAAGTGTCTCATTAATGTGTCTAGTGCAAGTGTTTACTTTAACGCCACACCTTGCAACGACCTGCACGCTGGCGTGATACGTCACAAGTCCGATTCAATCAGCTCACACGTGCAGGTCTTGGAGGGCAAACAAAACAAAAATCTGTTGAGCCAAAGAGGGGGGGGGGGAGGAAAGAGTCAAGTGGTGAGCGAATTAGAAGTAACGAAACGGGTGTTAGGACATCAGGACAATAGGACAGAGGGACAAGAGGACAATAGAAAGAGATGAAAAGGATGCCCGTATCTCTGGATACGTTCATGCATGGACAAGCTGTTGCAAGGACATTCTCCTCTCTCCAATTAGTTCCGCTGCAAGTTTGATGGGCTTACAAACAAGGGGGGAGGGAGCTGGGGGCGGAGAATGAAATGGAGAGGGGGGGGGGAACTTTAGCCCATGAGTTAAAAAAAAATACTGAATAATAAATTGAAATACATATTTTTTTAAAGTTATTTTAAACATATCTTTTTGCTGTATTTTGCCCGTTTTGTTCTATTCTTTGTTTTTCTATTGACTTTTCCTTTACGCTACAAGCTGGTGTGAATATATTTCAATGTTGCGGTTTGACTGTTACAGTTTTTGTATTTACCAGGCAGCTCGTTTTTTTGTTTGTTTGTTTGCTAAAGCATGAATGAATAGATCAAAGAGAGAGAGAAAGAGAGAGGGGGGGGTTGTGTGCAACAGACAGAATAAAACAAAGAGAAAGAGAAATTGAAAGACAGGGTGTTGAATTATTATTGATATTTAAAAATGAATGGTAAAGAGAGAGGGAGGGAGAGAGAGAGATGGGGGGGGGGAGAGAGAGATGGGGGAGGGAGAGAGAGAGAGATTGGGGGGAGAGAGAGAGAGAGAGAGAAAGAGGGAGAGAGAGAGAGAGAGAGAAGGATGGACACACAGAGAGAGGCACAAAGATAGACAGAGACAGAAGAAAGACTAAGAGAGACAGAGAGAAGGAAAGAGACGAAGAGAAACATAGAGAGAGAAACAGAGAGACGCAGAGACAGAGAGAGGGGGGGGAGTAACATAGAGAGAGAGAGACACACACACACACACACACAAGAGAGATAGGCACATAGACAGAAGAAAAACAGAGAGAAGAGAGAGAGATAGAGGCGAAGAGAAGGAGAGAGACACATAGACAGAGAGAGAGAAACAGAGAGAGACACAGAGACAGAGAGAGAGAAAAACATGAGCAAGAAACATAGAGAGACAGAGAGAGTGAAAAATAAAGAGACATAAAAAACCAGAAATATTGTATAGAGACAGATATAAAGAGGAAATTAAAGACAGTCTACTTTAAAATACAACAAAGCAACAAAAAAAAACAACACTTTTTTTTCTACAAAATGGGAATTCTGGGATTAAAGGATGCGTAAAGCTAAAAAAAGGGGTTGGAGAGACATGTCCCAATACAAAAAAGAATGATACCGTGTACATGTCCGATGTGAACTCAGTCTTACGCTTTAAACAGTATTCAATAGAAATCGTGTTACAATTAACTGTCTGCCTTCTTGTTTTTTATTCAGTCTTTCATCTGTAAAAAAAAAAAAAAGATAATTGCAGAAATAAACAAGATCCACTGGAACATCGCATTGACTTCTACCACTCTGAATGCCACTGACACCTGGCATGTGACGTTTGGTCAACGCAAGGTGCTTGCGGTAACTACTTGGGTGTAAAACTCCCCATCGTGACTCGGCGCCCTCCTGTGGCAGCGAATGTCACACCCCGGGTCTATTAGGAGGGGCAGTCAATAGTAAAGGCTTCGTGACTCGGGACCTAAGGTCTCGGTGTTTTCTGACGATTATTTCTCGGCTCGCTACCCCGTGAATGATCATTGTTGCAACGACTGCTATGGTCATCCTTGCTTAATGGTCAGCAGACAAATAGAAAGTATTTAAAACACTGCCAAGAGCAGTGAAAGACAGGACGAATGACTGGCACTTGCGAAATTTGAGCGCAACCAAAGTGGGCTTTTACTATTCCAGTCGTTTTAGTACCAAAAACAACACAAAAAAATTGAATTTATTGCAACACTCACTGTTAGTTCTCTTGAATAAAATTCTTGATGAGGCCCTGAGTTGTGTTTTAGCTCCCAGACAGCTCATCCAACTTACCCTTGCAGGCGTAATTACTTTGCCTAATACGTTAACTTAAAGAAAGCCCAAAACTTCTTTTTTTTAAATAAAATAAAAAAAGTAAAGTACAGTTCCTCCTTTCAGACCTTGTGATCTATAGGGCAGATGATGTAAAGGTCATCCGTTTCTGTGACCTACGATTAACGACGTTGTCATGTGACCAGCACAACGACCAACCGCCTTTACTTTTCCCCAACTAATGTCAGGTACCCATTAGAGCTGGGTGGACTTTACCGCCTCTAATTGTAAAATAATAAAATAAGCTTGACTTCATTCATCAGATATACGCAAGCTTTCAAATCCAGGGTAGAAAAGCTTGCAAACATGAATCAAAATTACAAAATGTCAAACTATTTTAGAAGCATTCTTTTTTTGTTTAATAACAAAGCACATTTAATTTACAGCCACATTTACAGGCACATCTCTAAATATTGCAAGATTTATTTTCCCTTTTTTTATATTTGAAACAAACCTAATTAATGACCACTAATTAATTTTGTTTATTCGTGTTTTGTTAGGTGCAATGACTAATGGTGGAAAGTTTTATCTGAGAATGGGAAGTGGGCGAAATGAGGTGTACATAATGTGTACCAGACAGACATACAGACAGACAGACAGACAAAGTGAGTTGATAACTTACACCAAAGCAACAAGGGCGTAGCTAGGAATTTGACATCATTTTCAGGGCCCCCTTCTCCCCCCCCTAGCTACGCCCCTGCAAAGCTATCAATTCGACATTCATTATTCACACGAGGTTTCTTACTTCCCTCGCTCTTCTCTTGCATCATTCATCCCTTTGGATTTACTCAATTTTACTAGAAATTACATCAGACACTAGACGCACACTTATAGGGGGAGCGGAGGCTGAGTGGTTAGGCGCTTGGCTTCCGAAATTCCTGTGTTCGAATCTCGGTGAAGATTGGGATTTTGAATATCGGCATTTTTTTAGGGTGCCCCTGAGTCCACTCAACTTTAATGGTCACCTGACTAAAGTTGGGGAAAGTAAAGGCGGTTGGTCGTTGTGCTGGCGACACGACACCCTGCTCGTCAACCGTCGGCCAGGGAAACAGATGCCCTTAACAACTTCTGCCCCCTAGATGGTAAGGTCTGGAAGGGGTGCTTTACTTTTACTTACTTATAGACTATCACCTGATTTTATAGACAGAAGGAAATAGCACTACATTAATCTTACAGAAAATTTAAACTTGCTGACATCTCCCGTTCTACCTGAGATTGTTTTGCGCCTTCTTCTTCCATTTCCAACAACATATCATTGCGAATCATGTTTCTCCAGTTTGCTAGTTATCAATTCAGAAATAGACTGAGTGATAGACTGATGCTGAAGATGACATTGGTTGTGATCTTGCAAAGTCTATCACTAGAATTCCGAACTGGTGAAACAGAAACAATCTCAACATTCGTAATGACTTTGGCTTGTTTGCAAATACTGTTGCAACAATACTTTTGTAGCAATATAGTTTACAGTATCACTGACTGCAGGCTAACGTTTTACATACTTAGTCATACATTTCATATTGTCACTTAATTATGCAACATGAATATAATAAACATGCAATAGAAAAGTCATAACAGTATTTTTTTTAATAGTAATTTAAGCACACATTTTGTTATGCAATGATATAAAAGCTTAAATAAATCATAAATTTAAAAATTGATCATGATTTTATAACGTTTGCAAAATCACTACATATATATACCCAGGCCTAAGGCCGAAACAAATTTTATGGTTGGGGGTCGCCGCCTAGTGGAGAATCGTATTAGGGGGTTGAGAACCGCTGTCTTAACATCATCTGCCCTATAGATCGCAAGGTCTATTTTGAACAAGTGGGTATTCCTGCAATTGTGTTTTCACTAATTGAAAAATAAAAAGACATTGGTGGGCATTTTGCGCACGGTCTTATGTAGAATTGGCTAGAATGTTAGTAGAAGAACTTAATTGTGCAAAGCTCAACGGCAAGACTCCTGGCACTAATGAAGCATTACAATAAATTAATAAAAATGACAAATTATAGACAAAGGCCAGCATCGTAAATGAGAAATTGATTTAAAAAAAAACAACAACACTTTTTTGCATGTTTTTATGTTACCAAGTAAACACATTTCTTTGACCCACTTTGTTTTTAAAATTTGGTCTCTTTTTTTTTTTCTTTTCCAAGTAACCATTCGTTCTATCATTTAAGGAGGGGTTGATTTGGGGAGAAGGGGGGGGGGGGGTAAACAAATCTTTTGTTCTCCAAACTTTGAGTACTTAAAATAAGTGTATTCACAAAAAAAATCTATTAGGCTATCAAATGACAGACGTATAAATGTCAGGGTGACCTTGTCAGTTCTAAAACGTCGATGCCAGCCCCTGGTGTGTATTACACTCTGAGATCACTTCCTACCGCCTCCCCCGCCCCTCAGCCCCATTCTCAATTTCCCTCACTCTCTGTGGTCTGTGTACATGAGCGGCTGGAGAGGGTAGGGGTGATGGCTGACCACAACAATGGAGACCTCCTGGACTTTGTGAAGTGTTAACAAAATGTCTCATTGTCCGGCGAATTAACAGAAGTATAAAAAGACGAAGTCCGGCCCTCCCGAAGACGGTGATGATACCTTGTCCACCCTCGCTGCGTCCGGGAGAACTGTCACGCTTAACGGAGGACATTAAATTTACGAGATGGAGGGTAAAAAGGGGGAGGGAAGAGGAAGAACGCGCTCCCCCCCCCCCCGCCACCCTTTTATAAGATCATGATTCCTTCTCCCCCTCCCATCGGACCCAATGCTGGTCAGTCTGCGGGTCATCAAATGCGGCAATTTTCTTGACCCTCCTATTGACCATCTTATTCAATAGGTCGGCCGCCGGGTCGAACGTCCGACTTGGGGATAAAAATGTCCACTGGAACTCAAATTGCTGTCTTGACCAGGGGGGGGAGAACTTGTGGACAATGGTGACGGGAAAGGGGACACGACTCGGAAAGAAGTTCAAACTATTTAACCGGAATACCCGGGATTGGTTACAGGAAGAGGAATTTAACAAGTGAGCAAGGCCCGTAATTTGAGATGGACAATACCAATAGTCTCAAAGTAGACTAAACGTGTTGAAACGTTGCAGATATCTCTTCCAAAATAAAATGTAAGCCATCCATGCAAGTGGGAGATTGGGGACTACGGGCTAAGTTCGAACTTGCAAAAAAAACGAATATCAAATAGCCAGTTGAAGATATGAGTTTTGAAGGACCAATCAACCATTTTAAAGTCTGCTTCTCTATCTTTCTCTTACTTTCTTTATTTCTGACATGCCATCTCTCTCAATCATCTTCTCCTCTCTCTCTCTTTCTCTCTCTTTCTCTCTCTTTCTCTCTCTCAATCATCTTCTCTTCTCTCTCTCTCTCTCTCTCTCTCTCTTTCTTTCTCTCTCTCAATCATCTTCTCGTCTCTCTTTCTCTCTCTCTCTCTTTTTCTCTCTCTCAATCATCTTCTCCTCTCTCTCTCTCTCTCTCTTTCTCTCAATCATCTTCTCGTCTCTCTTTCTCTCTCTCTCTCTTTTTCTCTCTCTCAATCATCTTCTCTTCTCTCTCTCTCTCTCTCTCTCTCTCTTTCTCTCTCTCAATCATCTTCTCTTCTCTCTCTCTCTCTCTCTCTCTCTCTCTCTCTTTCTCTCTCTCAATCATCTTCTCGTCTCTCTTTCTCTCTCTCTCTTTTTCTCTCTCTCAATCATCTTCTCCTCTCTCTCTTTCTCTCTCTCTTTCTCTCTCTCAATCATCTTCTCGTCTCTCTTTCTCTCTCTCTTTTTCTCTCTCTCAATCATCTTCTCGTCTCTCTTTCTCTCTTCCTTTCAATATTTCTAACATGCCATCTCTCTCAATCATCTTCTCTTCTCTCTTTCTCTCTCTCTCTCTCTCTCTTTCTCTCTCTCAATCATCTTCTCGTCTCTCTTTCTCTCTTCCTTTCTTTATTTCTAACATGCCATCTCTCTCAATCATCTTCTCTTCTCTCTTTCTCTCTCTCTCTCTCTTTCTCTCTCTCAATCATCTTCTCGTCTCTCTTTCTCTCTTCCTTTCTTTATTTCTGACATGCCATCTCTCTCAATCATCTTCTCTTCTCTATTTCTCTCTCTCTCTCTCTTTCTCTCTCTCAATCATCTTCTCGTCTCTCTTTCTCTCTTCCTTTCTTTATTTCTGACATGCCATCTCTCTCAATCATCTTCTCCTCTCTCTCTCTCTCTCTCTCTTTCTCTCTCTTTCTCTCTCTCAATCATCTTCTCGTCTCTCTTTCTCTCTTCCTTTCTTTATTTCTAACATGCCATCTCTCTCAATCATCTTCTTTTCTCTCTTTCTCTCTCTCTCTCTCTCTTTCTCTCTCTCAATCATCTTCTCGTCTCTCTTTCTCTCTTCCTTTCTTTATTTCTGACATGCCATCTCTCTCAATCATCTTCTCCTCTCTCTCTCTCTCTCTCTTTCTCTCTCTTTCTCTCTCTCAATCATCTTCTCGTCTCTCTTTCTCTCTTCCTTTCTTTATTTCTGACATGCCATCTCTCTCAATCATCTTCTCCTCTCTCTCTCTCTCTCTTTCTCTCTCTTTCTCTCTCTCTCTCAATCATCTTCTCGTCTCTCTTTCTCTCTCTCTTTTTCTCTCTCTCAATCATCTTCTCGTATCTCTTTCTCTCTCTCTCTTTCTCTCTCTCAATCATCTTCTCCTCTCTCTCTTTCTCTCTCTTTCTCTCTCTCTCTCTCTCAATCATCTTCTCGTCTCTCTTTCTCTTTCTCTCTCTTTCTCTCTCTCAATCATCTTCTCGTATCTCTTTCTCTCTCACTCTCTCTTTCTCTCTCTCAATCATCTTCTCGTATCTCTTTCTCTCTCTCTCTTTCTCTCTCTCTCAATCATCTTCTCCTCTCTCTCTTTCTCCTCTCACTATGTCCTCCCTTGACTTCACTCCCTATATCTATCTATTTATATCACCTCATAATTTCACTCTTAACTCTTCAATACTCGTATTCGTTTTACACCGTTTAAGAGAGGGGGGGGGGGGAGGAATTACTTCATAAATTATCTAGATACCCACAAACCAATTATTACCCCTCAATCTCTCTCCACCGCCAACCCTCCACCAACGTCATTTTTCTTCTCTCCGGCGCCCAGGGCCTTGAAGAATCACGCCTGCTGATATTGGATATTCACAACTGAATATTGGTTTTCCCAAAGTGGAGAGACACGCCCACATCGTTCAAGTTATATTGCTGCCCTCCCCTGAATTCAATAACGTGTTTGGTTTAATGCGCTGACCCGTACTGGTCAGAGACGTTATCGGCTGACCACAGCTGGTACTGAGCAATTGACCGTGGCAGTGCACGGCGCCCTATGACAGGACTGATTTAAACGAGTCTAAATATAACTGTGCGGCTTGCAATTGACAATGCATGTAATCAATTACAGATGCACACTTCTCTTCCTTTGTATTTTATGTAGTTAGTTTTGTAGCATTTGTTATTGTTGTTTATTAACCACTACTCAGCTATGTAATGTTTACATTTGTAGTGCCTTTAATTTTGGTGTTTCTAATAGTTTCTGAAAGTAAAGAGAAGCTGTCGGCTAGATAAACGTGACTGGATTGAACAGAAAGGTTAAGAGGCACAAGCAGCTGCAAGCAGAAATGACACAAAAACTCTCCATCGTATTGTCCGAGATCTCCCTGGAGCAAAGAGTGGACATGGAGCACCAATAAAAAAAAAAAAGCAAGGCAAAAACTTGGCTAACAAAAGAAGAACATGGTGCAATATGGGTAGAACACTTTAAAGAGACCCTTAACAACCATCGCTAGACATAGCTTACACATTCAAGGACCCCTCTCCGGATAATGATTTCAATGTCAAGATAGACCAAATAACTGCTGAGGAGGTTACCATGGCCATTGCAGCGCTAAAGAATAACAAAAATATTGTTGTACCTCTTAATAATTTCATAAGGTTGTTATTGCCGGAAGTGGTAATGGATAAGCACTCCACTAGCTATAAAATGCTTCCGATGGGATGTGTCTCAACCACCAATCCAACTCCAGGCCTCCGCGTGTTGCAAAGAACTGTGGACCTGACAGGAGTAGAGGATAAAGGCAAGCAAGAGGCACCTAAACCAGCAAGCTTCGGGCAAGATGGACTTGTTCATCATCATCAAACTCCATTTGAATGAGGGCTTGAGAGGCTCAAATCCTCTCTTGCAAAAGCCCTGGAAAGAATCCCTGCTGTCTTGCGTAGTACAAACATGTCAACATACAGGTCGAGAATTTTTTTATGTCCAGACCTGTCGAGACGGAGATCAGCAAAAAGATGGGCTTTTTAGCTTTGACCCCATGAGAAGGAAAAATCTGAATCCCAATATTTCTTGCCTTCGGCTATACCTAAACACAGGAAATGCTAGATAAAAAACTCTTATAAAGTTGCTACACCCTGGCAGAACTTGCGAAGCTGCTGATCCCAAAATGAATCGATTATTTCATATATCGGCTTCGTGGAGAGGGGGGGGAGGGGGGTACTGTTCTGTGGGCGACTATGTCCCGAGCAGCTTCTGTCCAGACTTTAATCTGATCGCTATGATAGATGACCCGTGGTCGTCCTTCGAATGAAGGCGGCCAATAATAAACTTTTAAAACACAAAGATCTATAACGCAAATAAAAAAAAAAAATTCGTTACACAAAACCAGTGGTTCCCAAACTGGATTCCTCGGAACCCTGAATAGATGTTCCACGAACTGGAGGAATAATTAACTAGTAGGCCACCACATAAATTAATTTTTCTAAAAAGATAAGCAAAGTGTTACGCTAAATACTCAGGATGTGTGAAAGATTCCGTCAAGGAAAAAGTTTGGGAAACACTGTCCTAACCTGTTGCAGGATGCTACAGCAGGTCCGTAGTGTTACAAGGTGTTGCAGAACGTTACAAGTTGTTACGTGACGTCGCATGATTTTACATGTTATTACTGGGCTCTGCAGGATATTACAGAATTTCACGGTGGACTTGTCTATACCTACTCCCACACATTTCAACAACTTGCAAGTACATTATCTACTGTACATTTTGCTATTCATGACTACGATTCTAACTGGAACCTGGTCGTGTGGCTCGGCAATGAAGGTCTTCATAACTCAGCCGCCATTTAAAAAAGCAACAACCATTTATCCCCCCCCCCCCTAATTTTGCAGACTTCAAAGTCATTATACATAGATTCAGAGGCGTAGCCGGTCCAAATAGAGGAGTGAGAACTTCTATTTTTCAACTTCTTCCGCGTCACTAAAGCCCTTTTTTATGTTATCTTATCTTATCTTGTAAATGCTAGAGAAATGGATTCATGTTATTACGTTTATCCCCCACCCCCTTTTTTCAAAATCCCAAGGCTGAGAAGCAGAAAGTTATGCTACTGCTACTCCCCCCCCCCCCGCCACCCCATTGGCCCTACATATTTGTAGTACAAGCATTGTTGCAAAGATGGCTGTTGTATTATGATTCAATCAATACGGCCACCCCTGCGTTGTGTAAGTTATGATTTAATCAATACGATGTCATGTCGGCCGCGCATTGTTTGAACGTGAGGACCATGTAAGGAAAGAACATCAATATTGAGTAGACATCTCTGTCTCGTGACATTGTTAGGTCCATTAAAAGCAGATAGTTAGTCCTTCAAAGTGTTGCGTTGTTGGTCGCGTCGCACAGCTTGCTACGTTTGGCGTCGTGCATCGCTTCCTTATTTTAATCTTTCATCTCTATAACCTTTGGCGACATCTTCTAATTCCATGTGTTAGGCGCTTCAGTGCTGTGTCTAATGCAGATAAAGTCGAACGGAGGTACATTTCTATAAATCAAATAAGAACATAAAACTAAAATGTTATTTAACCTTGGTTAGGCCAATAATAGAATACGCATCCTCTGTTTGGGGCCCCTCAACTCAAGAAAACATTAAGAAACTGGAACAGACACAAAATAGAGCAGTGAGATTCATAACAAACAAATATTCACATTTGACTAGAGTAACACCTTTAGTAAAATTACTAAATTTAGAAAATCTTCAGGACAGAAGATTCAAAAGTAAAGTTGCAATTATACATAAAACACTGAACCGCAATCTTCAAATACAAAAACAAAATACTCAGAAAGACACAAAGATAAAGGGACATTCCTCATCCCATATGCTAGGACAAATTTGTACAAAAGCTCTTTCTTCCCTGGTGCTATTAGAGCATGGAATCTGTTGCCTGAGCTAGCCAGGAAAACCAGTGACTTGGCAGAATTTAAGTCATTGGTTGATATGCATGATTGAATGCATGACGCGTAGGACGTAACCATCTTCTTTTTTGAAGTAACGTCCGTATTATATAAGATTAGATAAGAAGAAGATAACGAAATCAAATAACACAGGTGAAAGACCAACAAGATAAGGTAGTCGACGCTGATAGCGAATGTCGAACAAGAAGTTTAATAATAACGAAGGCGACCGTCGAATGTCGTCAAGCTAAATGTCTACGTTTATAAAAAGCTCCCGTCTCTCCAAAGCCGTCGAAAGTAGTCCGTTTATGTCGGCTGATAGATCCTTTTGCTATTCTTTCTCAAAACCTAGTCTAGTTTTTAATAAGTCGTGTCGTTGACTTTTAAGTCAAAACTTCCCCTACATACGAAACAAATAACTAATTCCTTATCGTGCCACAACACATGTCTCAGTATCACTTCACTGTATACCAATACCTCTTATTAGCTTGCAAACTCATTGCTGGACAGACACTTGGATGGTGGACACGGATTTCGGAAACGGCTCTAACGGTTTTCCTAGAATATTAACGGTTTATTATATCTTCGGGATAAGGAAAATTACTAGCTAGTAGGCCACACAGTGAAAACTCTGGTTTGACCGTTATATTAATGGTTTTTTTTTAAATTCAGTTTAAAATCAAATTTGGTCTATTTTGGTCACGCTCCAGTGGGAACTCCCGCATTCAAGTCCAATGCTTTCTATTCTGTACACAGAGAAACAAACAAACGCTCGGAGACATTAACAAGGTTACAAAGACAGATGGCGAAAGAGAGAAGATTGAGTTCAAGAGAAAGTCAGAAAAGGAGAAAATAGTTTTTAAAGAAACGAGAGAGAGAGTGAGAGAGAGAGAGAGAGGGAGAGAGAGAGAGAGAAAGAAAGACAGGGAGAGAAAAGAGAGAGAAATAAAGAGAGAGAGAGAGAGAGAAAGAGTTGTTGTGGGAGTAGGACGAGACAGAAAACAACCAGAATAGAGTTGATAATGATATCACATAAAGACTACTGGAGTATAACATTACGTCATAGGCGAGATCTACTAACTCTGTAACTTTCCACTTATCCTAGCCTATATATAAATCAACACCGCCTTTTTTTTTCCAACATTGATCGCTTAAAAAATTTTTTTTGACCTACATAAAATTGTTTTTTTGTTTTTTCCCTTTCCTTTAATCCAATTGATCAAATGCAACCCACTTTTTAAAATCGACATTTGATCTATTTTCAGTGCAAGTGGGTTTGTACTCGCTAAAGGTCATTGAATGGTTTCCAAAAATGTGTTCTTCAAACCGGAAGAACACAATTGTTTCTACTCTACATAACTAGTATATCCGCCTTAACGTTTTACCAGACATACAGAGTTAAAACAAGCTGGTATAAATACACCTTGCTATGTTAGATTGTATTTTATCTTTAATTTTTAAAAAATCCAGAATAAGGAAAAAAAAAACATTTAAAAAGACAATATCTCCATTAAACAACTTAAAAAAAAGATATTAAAAATAATTAATTAGTTATAATAGTTAAGTAGATGGTCGTTACCGAATCGGCCAGCAGGCAATGCATGGTTTAACGATCATTTATTGATTTTATCATTAAATGGACATCTAGATCTTACACTAGACTTTAGACCTAAATTTCTTATTTCGGAACTCGTAACATCTAGTCTAGATCTACTTCTAGATCTAGAATCTATATGTAATCTATATTAGATTTAGGTAAAAATGTAAGCATGGCTTATTAACTTTATTAAAATTGAAGCAACTTTAAATTTACTCACTTATAGCAGTACACTACAGCTGACTACGCCATGTTTTTTTTTTTAAATACCTCACTCCTTTATGGAACCTTGGTTGGCGGACTCTGATCCTTAAAAACAGCTCTAACGCGATAGTCATTTCAAAATCGATGTTGCATCTAGACCTACATTGAGTCTCTAGCCAAATTTACTTTTATCTATTTTTTACTTTGAAAAAATATAACAATCAAACTAGAGTTGTCCCCCGTGTGGCAAACCCAGAAAAAAACCGAGCTAGTAATTCTTTTCTCAGCGCTATGCATCAAATGTTTAATTTATAGGAAAATTGTTTGTGCCGTTTTTTGAGATCAGCTGTCCAGGTTTCTGTATCCAGGTTCCATAACGTTCTGACCGGAATAAAGATATTGTAAAAACATATACGACTTCTTTCAGTTCTTGTTTGTTTGTTTGTTTTGTTTATTTTGTACCGGCAAGAACATAGTCATATTTATGTACAGGTGAACTCGACCTTTGGCACAGCAACCTTGCCACCTCTGTGTTTGCGATTAACCGGTCTTGCTAATAAGCGGAACACTTGTTGGCATAGAATAGCATTTGAGAGTATCCATATTGCCATTCAACGAATTGTATAGTATAGTGTTATGAGACCAAGCAACTTTTACAGGTACGTCCGCACCCCCTCACCCGCACACACACACACAAGTACACACACACACACACAAAAGTACACACACAAGCATTAAGTTGTCTCTCTAGAAATGAATTAAAGCATATTATCAGATATTTTTTAACCCATGTAAACCAAATTACATGATCGGATAACATTTTTTTTTTGTTACTTTTTTTTTCCGACAAAGCTTAGATTATATCAACTCTCTCAGTCTGTCAGTCTGTCCGTCTGTCTGTCTGGTAAAAACAATTGCACACGTTATTTCTCCCACACCCGATCTCCGATCAAATTGAAATGTTTAACAATTATTTCAATTGATCAATTTAAAAACAAATTAAAAATTAGGGAATTAACTATTGGTAAATAATTGTTTTGTTTGGTATCGAACAAGGGAAAGAAATTGTATTTGACTTATGTGGTGGTATAATTTGAATTAGTCCACTTGAGGAGGCTGCGCACATTTGCCAGATACTCCCCTTCCCCCATCACCTCTTTCCTTGACCAACTGGTCCAGACAGGTGATTGGATCATAGCGCATTGAGAAAGCAAAAAGCATGAATTGGTGAAAATATTTGTAATCGCACAGATGTATTCTTGTTAGTGTAGATCTAGTACAAATGTAATTACATGGCTGATCCAAACTTATAAATTACAATTTCGCTTAATATTTGCTTTGGCTTTTTAAAAAGTTTTGTTTTTTTCTAGTTTTTCTTATTTCTTTATTGTTTTTTTTTTTTTTTTTTTACCTTTTCTGTTCATCCAAAGTTACGTTTCCATTTCCTTTGGCTTTTTTTTTTTTTTTACAAATAACATAAGATCTACCGGTCCCTGAAATTCCAAGGATCCAAGGCTGCTATTATAAGAAAATGTATTTAGATTTCTATGTATCTTTTTATTATTATAAAGCTTTTATCCACTCATTCTGTCTGTCTGTTTGTTTGTCTGTCTGGTAAAAAGTGTGTACCCTTTATTCTCAGATCAAGTTGAAACTTTGCAAAACTTTTCATGGGCATAGACAAGACATGAATCAATAATTTAAAAAAAATGTAGTCAATTAATTACTGGTAATTCTGTGTGTTTTTATCAGGCCCACAAAAGAAACTAATCCGTTAGTATCCAAAGATATGGCTAAATTTGTTGAGTTTATTCCCCTTCAATTATTGTTTACGCTATTTCTCCTTCACTTATTAACCAATCAAGTTTACACTTTAAACCATTTTTTTAAGTACATGACAAAACATGAATCAATAAATTAGTCGATTAAGTATTGGTAATTATTTTTTATATCGAATAAGGGAAATAACTTGTACATTCTCGATATATATATATATATATATATAGTTTGAAGAGTAGAGTTCTTCCCCTTTAGATAAGCTTTTTATAGAAAAAAAAAAAGAAAAAAGGCTTTTTTTATACTTTGGTTGTTTTTTATTTCTCGAAACCAAGATGATTAGTGGGGGGGGGGGGGGAGGGGGGCGCGTTGACTGAATGATAAGGCGCTTGACTTCTGAACCGGGGGTCGCGTGTTCGAATCCTGATGAAGACTTGAATCTTTTGGTGCCTCTGTGTCCATCCAGCTCTAATGGGTACCTGACATTAATTGAGGAAAAAGTAAAGGCGTTCGGTCGTTGCGCTGGCCACATGATACCCTCGTTAAAGGTGGGCAACAGAAACAGATGACCTTTACATCATCTGTCCTATACATCGCAAGGTCTGAATGGGGAGCTTTAACAATTAATTTTTCTTATGATTAGAACAAGCACGTGACGTGTCTACCAGTCTCTAGATTAACGCCCACGTTCTCACCAGTAAAAGCACATCCAAGATGGATGCTGCTAATTAGAACCTTAAAGTAGAGTGTCTTAACGAAACATGAGAAATAATAATTAAACTTCGACCTCTTCTACCTACACTTTTGTGTGTGTGTGTGTGTGTGTGTTTTTCTGAGTGTTAGTGGGGAGGTGGAAGGGGGGGGGGTCAAGAAATCTACTCACCCATTCAAGCTATTCTGTTTTGTTTTTTTTGGCGGCCTCCACATCACGTATAATGTGCAACGAGGTTATCACCCCTTGATATACAGTAACCTGAACTCTAATCGAGAACACACGCTTTTACAAGTTGTGGATTATCTTCCCTTGATGTGTCATGTGAACCAAAAGGATTAATCTCTGCACCGGCAATTAATACCGTAGCTTCTTCATTACACCCCCTCCCTCTCCTGCTTTGCTTCAGTCTTCTCTCGAACCCCGCTCCTCTCCCACACACCCAAAGACACGATCACTACTACCGCCAGTGGGTTATCTTCTAGGTGAGCCCATTAGACTTTGGTGCCTCTGAAATAGGAAACGCCACATCCTTTATTTTTTTAATTCACAACTAACCAGTGGTCGTTAAAAATGATGCTTGCTCCATCTGTCTGGGCAGCAGCTACCTGATAAATATGCACACAACGCATGCGCAAACACATATACATCGTTCACACGTAGAAATGGCGGTTGTTATGGTGCGGCTGTTACAGGCACCCCCCTAGGACAAGGAGATTCTTTAATGCGATTTTCTTGTTTAAATTTGAAACTTTGTCATTTAAAAATTGTACAATTTCCTAACACCTTCAATTTTTATCGCTCTTATAATATAAATATCATTAGAGCAAGAAGCCAAGATGACAAGATGGACACGGACTGACACCATTCGTTATAGAAGGCCTCAACACTGACCTGCAACGTCACAACGCGTGGGCAGCTTGGACCGATAACTCTTTCCACGTCGTACAGACCTGTGGCAATATTTGATCCAGATGAATTAAATATCATTTTAAAAGCAGAATGACGTACAGACGTTTACTGCTTATGTTATTGAAGATGCGTTAGAGAGAGAGAAAGAGAGAGAGGGAAAGAGAGAGAGAGAGAGAGAGGGTTTTATAAGATAAATGTTTGTTAAACTTTTGACTGACTGTCTTTTTCAGTCGCTCACTAAGTGACGGAATATGACAATCACAACCAATCAGATGTTGGCTTTCTTCATTTCTTTAACTTCCCTTATTCAGCACTCACCTCAATCATACAATAATTCAATCATTTTATCACACACATCACTCATTCAATCAATCATTCACTCTCTCACCCCACTGAGTTACCAATTCCTCCCCCCAATTTTTTGTGTCCCGTAGTTCAATATTGTAAAGCATTTGGTCCACCATTGTCCACTACATTGTCCACCACACGGTCCAACATTGTCCACCACATATTTCACCATTGTCCACCACATGGCCCACCATTGTCCACCACGTGGTTCACCATTGTCCACCACACGGTCCACCATTGCCCACCACATGTTCCACCATTGTCCACCACATAGTCCATCATTATCTACCACACATTTCACTATTGTTCACATGTTAGTTCACAATTGTCCACCACATTGTCCACCACGTAGTCCACCTATGTCCGGTATGTATTCCACCATTGTCCACCACATGGTCCACCATTGTCCAGCATGTGTTCCACCATTGTCCACTACACTGTCTACCATTGTCAAATACATGGATTACTAATGTCCAGCATGTAGTCCACCATTGCCCTGCGTGTATTTCAGCATTGTCAACTATGTTGTCCACCACGTAGCCTGTATTGCCCACCACGTAGTCTACCTTTGGGGCACCACAATAGTAATATGTCCCCCCCCCCCACACACGCACTATTTCTAGCCTCAAATTCTTGTATACCTTTGCATTGAGTCAATGACTCTTTCTACGTTCATCTCTTAGTTTCTATTAAACAAGTCTTTCTTCTGCCCAGGGCCGGATTTAAGAATGTGAGGGGCCCCTACAATGTTTCGAAAGCTTTAATAAAGATCCACTTATGAATGAAAATACGTATATCTAATAACATGTTATGTTTATGTTTAGCCAATGTGTTTTCATTAATTTACTTTAAAAAAAAAAAAAAAAAAAAAAAAAAAAAAAATTAATAAGCATATTTTAGTTTTAAAAAGGGTGTATATTTTTAAGTTTATGAAGGGTAATGCCCTCGGTAAACTCCCTGTGGCACATGCGGAGATGTATTTACTTATTCCGAGCATGCTACAAGCGAACCTTTCTTAATCACACATTTGTTGCCATTTTAAAAATGCGAGAAATCAAAGTTTCTGATCCATCGAGACTTGGATAAATTTGTATCTCTTTTATGGAGGCCATTTCCTTGTGGATGCCTGTAGCTGTAGCCGCGCCTGCCCTCCTTAAATCCGGCCCTGCTTCTGGCCTGTTGCTATGGGAATAGAAAAAGTGTTTACAAGGACTTGCTACTTTTGTTTTCCCTAATCTCATTTTCCCCGAACAGAAGTCTGCACTGAAATCTATTTGTCATTAAGATTTATTAATACTATTGGTATTAAATCTATTTCCCCTAAGTGACAAAAATTGAATCAACACCAAATTAAGCCTCGCAACCTCAACGCTAGGGGTCTCACAACATAAGGCCCCTTGATTTTTCATTGGACGCTGGCTGCCACTTTCGCTTGTCACTCAGGCCTCCGTTGTGGGCGGAGCTACCCTCTAGCGCGAGAGAAAAACCCGTTCACTTCTGCTGTTTTCACCGAATGGCGTTGCAGAGGGGACCATGCCCCCCCCTCCCTCCTTCTCTTCCCCCCTTTTCTTTCCTCTAACTACCTAGATTTCGTTGGACTCCTTAGTTTCACCCCCCCACCTCCCCTTACCTTCCATATTTTGCACCATCTTTCTCTTCGTGATCTCCTCGCCCCAGAGTTATCGCCCCCTCGAGTTAACCGTGACTGGTGATGTCCCCTGGAGAAGGAAGCACTGTGGCTACAACTGGTGAATGATGAGTGGTCTCTCTTGCTTTCTGTTTGCACTGCGGGAGACATGAGGAGCATGTATATATATATTTTTTTTATTTTTTTTTGTTGTGTATATGTTTTTGAAAATTCAGTGTTTACCTGCTAGGCAGAGGGTTTGACCACACGATTGCCTACTGAGCATTATGGACATCAATCTAGCACCACATTCTAAAGGATATCGTCTTGTGAACATTTTATATCTTTGAAATGCGCGTAGGCCTATGGGTCTAAGTATAAGTTAATAATTAAGCAGTACCAAGACAGTCTCTTCAATTAAATTGTGTAATTTTTATTTTTCTAGTTGACTCTTTTGGTTTAGTGCCAAATCACCGACTTTAAAAAAAAAGTGTTTTTAAGTCTACATATAACAAACTAAATCTAGGTATAAGGCTGTGTGTTTATTAGCATAAAAAATATTATAGCATTATTTTCTTTTCTTTAATGGGATCAGGCTGTTAAATAGTTCCATATTATAGAGAAATGGACAGAATAGAACATTCTGTTAGGTGCGTCTAATTCCGGCACAACAGACTATTTCATTGGGCTAGAATGACTTATTCAAGGTAAGATAGTTATTTATTTAAATATTTTGTCTCCTATAGAATATGATTGGTGATTACACCTTAAGTAATATATATAAATTTATCCAGACACGAAAACTATAGTTAAATATAATGAGCACATATAATATTTGGTATTGTAAAATTATTCACATGCAAAGCCCAAATCAGTATAATAAAGATATTCTATTGTTTTCATCTTGATTTTAAACTCACATTGGTATTTGCACTCTGCCTGTAAATGAAATGTTTTGGGTCCAACCCTTTGTATTAACAATAATAAGGCTTCGAGTTGTATTAGTAGACAAGGAAATAAGCTCATAGGAACCTTTCAATCAAAAACACATTGTGCAAACTGCTAAGGACCTTATCTTTGTGGACTGTATTTAGCAATATTCATCTTGTTGCCATCTTTAAATCAAGGCCTCTTTAAAGTCCCTTAAAAAAAAAAAAACAAAGTTACCCCTTTCAGACCTTGAGATCTATGACGGCAGATGATGTTAAGGTCATCTGTTTTTGTGGCCCACTGTTAACGGGGGTGTCATCTGGCCAGCACAACGACCAACCGCCTTAACGTTTTGCCCAACTAATGTCAGGTACCATTTATAGCTGGGTGGACTTAGAGGATCCCTAAAGATCCCGAAAGTAAAAATCCCAGTCTTCACCAAAATTCAAAACCCGGGATCCCCAGGCTCTTTATCACTCAGCAAACGTGCCTCCCTATTGCTCTGGCATAACTCTACTTATCGTCTGCACAGGTTTTGTGTTTAATTAGGAATAACTGTCAATTAAGGACAAGGAAATGTTACAACTTTTATTTTTTCAATATCCTAAACCAAATAACTAAAAGCTAAATAGAATGTAGTTATACGTCTGAGAAGTACTGATCACCTAAAGAGGGTCAATAAAGTTCAGGGGCTCACTATAGTGTTGCGTGGCCAGTGGTCAGTATTTCATCCCTCCCCACCTATATGAAAACTCATCGTCTAGAATTGAGGAACAGTGGATTATATTTTGATTCAAACCCCTGAACACTGTTAGGTAGCTTAGTGCTCTGTCCCTCGGCCATTAGATCTAGTAAACTTTGTTTCGGCACTTCGTTTTATATGTACCGGTATTAAAATTAATATTGTTATTGTATTTATCAAAGTAGGAATAAACTATTATTAATTATTCTTTTTGCACCTGTAAATTAAATTTACCGTAATACTTGATTGGCCAAATCGTAATTGAATGTAATAATAATAATAATAATAATAATAATAATAATAATTATAATAATAATATAAGAAAAACGAAATGGAATAACAAAGGGAACTATGGGAAGCTAAGCGTGGAGATCAAGGGTTATGGAAGTTATCTAAAATAACAATAAATCCTGTTGTTATATCAACTAAGGGGAGGACGACAACTGACCACACAGATAACATCAAGGCCCTTAACATCCCTAAGAAGATTATCGTTGCCAGAGGGCAGTACTGCTGCAGACCTGCCACATCAGAACATTTCTCAGTGAGCACCTTTAAAAGGACTACAATAAATTTTGTTTCCCTCTGACGAAGCTCGACCCTGGCAGTGCTAGAGAATGAATACTCGTTCACTTCTACCATAATAGTAATAATAATAATAATAATAGAACGGGGAAAAAAATATGTACTTATAAGGTGAAAGGATCCATCCTCTATCTGTGGCCTATATTCATCGCGACCATCCTTGGTGAGGGTTTTGGTTGTAGTGGACAATTCGAGTCCTTGAAATGTCTTGGATTTGTCACACATTCCAATCCACGAGTTCATTGACATTTAATATACAAGATAAGATAAACTTGAAAGGAAATATTTGTATATTGCTGTTTATTTAAAATAGCCAAAATCAATTAGAAAACAATAGATGCTTTATGCAGAATTAATTAATTTAAAAAAAAAAGATCTCGAAAGGAAACTCTCCAGTGGACAATTTTAAGGAACTCCAAGCATTGCCCGTTTTCAAATATTAAAGAATAACTACTCGCACTTAATTACCATATAAATAATATAGTTATTATATATTAATATTTAATTATCTCAGAACTCTTAGTAGATATAAGAAGACTTGTGTAACAGTCAGATGTCAGTACTTTGTCAGAGATGAGAAATCTTTCAAAAAAAAAATATTTTTTTTTAAATTAAATAATAATAATAATAATCAAAATTACTTACCACAGTAAAGGCGACCCCAAAAAATGTTTCCCTTTTATGAGTCCTGAACTAAACAATGACGCAGTATTACAAACAAAGTATCATATTTCAATGCTAATATTAACGTATACACTTCAAAGAGGTTTTTAGCATTTTGTTATAATATTTGTTTAATTCTGTTATCTTATCTTATATGATACAGACGTTACTTCAAAAAAAGAAGATGATTACGTCCTACGCGTCATGCATTTAGTCATGCATGTTAACCAATGACCTAGATTCTGCCAAGTCACTGATTTTCCTGGCTACCTCAGGCAACCCATTCCATGCTCTAATAGCGCTAGGGAAGAATGAGCTTTTGTACAAATTTGTCCTAGCATATGGAACGGGGAATGTGCCTGTTATTTAGTATAAACTTAAGTAATATGTTGGATTATGTAATGAACGAATTATAATTTTCTGCAGAAGAATTTTTAAAAAATGGGGTAATTAGGGTCATGAACTCATTTTCATACTTGATAACGTAATGACCTTTACATTATCTGACCTATAGATCGCTAGATCTTAAAGGGGTAATTTACTATTTTTACAAAACTTCTATCAACTCACTCTGTCTGTCTGTCTGGTATAAAGTTTGAACACAACCATTTTCTCCCACAATCAATTTCGGATCAAGTTGAAACTTTTCACAATTATTCAATGACATAGACAAGACATGAATCTATGAATAAAAATTAAACAGTCAATTTATCTTTTAGTAATTAGTTATTTTGTTTAAGCCAAGAAGGAAAATTAATCCTTCAGTATTCACAGATACATCCCATTGAATCAGTAAAGAAATTAAACAATTAGTCAATTATCGTACATTAATTTTTGAATGTGATATCGAACAAGGAAAATAATTTGTACATTTTTGAGATATAGTTGTCAGTGCGTGTTTTTTTCCTTCAGATTAGCTTTTTTCTTTTTTAAGATTTTCTATTTTTTTTTTTTAGTTAGAATTTAGGAATTTCTAATTAATTATTTCTCCATTGTAAAAAAAGAAAAAAATACTTCTATTTAGAAAACATAGTTTAAAAAAAAGGCTGTTAGATTTATAACTAAATGTTAGATGCGGTGTCAGTCTGTAGAGTGTATCACATTTCACATAGTCATAGATGTATTTTGAAACGGGTTCAGTATCAACACCATCAATGAATGCCTATCAAAGGCATATCAAGAATGTGGATAACTTTAGGGATAAACTGAAGGATTAACTTGAGGATCAGCCGAAAGATTTACGTGAGGATTACCTGAGGGATTAATTAGACGAGTTGCCTTCAGAGCTGAGGTCTAACATTTTCACGCATTTTTCTTGTTTATTGCACATTCAAGAGGAGATAACCGCGAGTGATTGTTTGAAAACCAGAGTTACGAGGACTTGGGTGTCTTAGAATCTCTCCTAGAATCGTACCTCGTGTTTGACATCTGTATCATAGAGTTACTATCATTGAGACATCCAAGCTGTATTTTCAGAAGTCGTAATTCCATTTAATGTCGCAAACTTCCTGTCTCAAATTTCAAAGCTGAACAAAAAATCGTGGATTAGAAGAGATTTTCTTTTAAAATGGCTATACCTTTTGGTCTTACAGGCAAATGTAGTTATGTGCGCGTGTACCAATAGACCTATATATTATATCTATATATATATATTATAAATATATATATATATATATATATATATATATATATATATATATTATATATATATATATATATATATATTATATATATATATATATATATATATATATATATATATATATATATATATATATATAATATATATATATATATATATATATATATATATATATATTATATATATATATATTAAGGCTTATCGTTGAGGCCCACGAGGCCATGAAACAAGTTGTGAGGCTTTATCCATCTTTTTTCTTGCCTTCCTCTTGCCTTGCATCTTGTCTCTCTGGTGGAGTATTTAGTGGTCTCTGTGGTGGGGTATTTAGTGGTCTCTCTGGTGGATTATTTAGTGGTCTCTCTGGTGGAGTATTTAGTGGTCTCTCTGGTGATTTATTTAGTGGTCTCTCTGGGGGAGTATTTAGTGGTCTCTCTGGTGGAACATTTGGTGGTCTCTCTGGTGTAGTATATATATATATATATATATATATATCCTGGATGTGCGGTGGCTGAGTGGTAAAGTGCTAGACTAACAAACCGAAGAGGAATCATGTCTGTGGTAAAAAAAAAAAAATAGTCACCTTTTTTCAAAATATAATTATCTTAAAATCAAATCTGGCTTACGTCTTTTCATTTCAACACGGCTTCAGCGGGAATTTCCGCAATCGGTCAGCGGGAATTCCCGCACTCGACTCAAATGTTTCTTTGTATTCAGTTAAGAGTGACCAAATAAACAGATGTATTTAAGAATTTGGTGCACCGTCTTATGTAGACATCTTGACATCTTTAGCTCTATTGTTGATTGCAGAACAAAGTTTACTGGAAAGTCTCCTTGCAAGAATAAAGCATGACCACTTTTTAAAAGAAATGAAAAGAATGAGAATTGTTTTCGGAGGAGTATCACCATTGTAAAGGAGGAATCGAGCTTATATTTATATTTTTTTTTATGTTACTTGTTTTAAAATAGCCTAGCTTAGACAGAGTATAAGCCTAGCACCAAGACCAGGATTATAGTTAACTTTTTAAAAATTAATGAAGTGATATTTGTTAAATTATACTCTCTGTAACTCCTTAAGTTAATTAAACAAAATAAGACATTGACGTTATGTTAATAGTATAGTAATCTTTTTTTTTCTCAAGAAATATAAATTTTTATTCAGTACTGAAGAGATGACATTGCCAACAACACATCAGACACTAACGTAAGTCCACGGTTAACGTAAACATTGATTATAAACTGTCCAAACTTGACGACCAATAGAACGATTTTTTGTTCACGTGACGACAGATTTAGACAAGATTTAGAATTATAATTTTATAATAAAATAATAATTGATAAAAATTAGGTCAACATAATTTTGCATACTATATGACATTATTATTATAGCTTTTATATAGCGCTACTTTCATGCTTATAGCTCTTTTGGTCCAATCTCATTTGTGGACCGGTGGGGGGGGGGGGGGGGGAGGGTGTATCTAGGAGTTAGTTTTCCGTGCTGCCTTTAGGCGCTCAGTAAACACAACTCTGCCCGAGTCGGGTGTCGAACCTCGAGCCCCCTTCTAGGTAGCCAAGCCAAGCCAAGTTCAAGCACACTTAGCCTCTCGACTACGCAAAATGTAACACTGTAAAGAGTAAAGGAATGAAGGAGGAGGCCGAGATATAATGGCAATAAGGATAACTATCATTTGTTGAACGTCGCTTCCAAACGATTCAAAACGCGTGACATAGTTTGAACATCTCATGTCTATATGGAAATTAAGTGTAGTTCTTCATGGTGGTATTAAGCGTTGAAGCGCAGTGTCCCTTTATGGTGTACTGGAATCTCCAACAGTATATATATATAAGAAAAGATAAGATAAGATAAGATAGTATGAGCTGGATGTTTAGCCTACTTCTTCTTCGATCTCATTATTATGTTGGAGAGTTTAGATTGAGGTTTAGACCAATAGACGAGATAAATTGCGTTGAGGTTTAGACCAATATACGAGATGAGTTGCGCTGAGGTTTAGACCAATATACGAGATAAACTGCGCCGAGGTTTCCAAAATCAGGGAGCTCTCCATAAAGTTACATTGTCACTCAATCTCTTCTATTTTCGAAACTATAGTTAGAACGAGTAGTAAGATTTCACTAAATGTCTAGCACTGTCATACCCAAACTACGACCATGCTATCGTGCTCTCTCAAAACTTCCGCCCACTGGGAATAACGAAGCCGCAAAGGTTCGAATCCACTGAGCTCTGTTGATTTTTTTCCCAGGATTTGGCCCGCGATACAATTTACAAGGCGCACAGGCCGAAAAAAGGTTAGGCCTCCTGGTTAAACAGTTCATGTTATAGTTATATGTGTATAATTAGCGTATGGAGCTTACATTTCAGAAATGTACGAATGTTTTTTGTGTTGTTTTTTTTTTACAATTCCGACTATTATTATTATTATTATTATTGGAAACTCTTTAAATGTGCGGATGGTTACTTGGTGGACATGTTTTTGAAAGAAGCTCCAACGATTTCCTAGAAATTTGACAGTTTATAGATATCTTTGGGAAAAGAAAATAACTAATTGTCCCCATAGTAAAAATTATTGTTTGACCATTATACTTTTTTATTTCAAATAATCTTAACTCTGATGATGAGAAACAATACTGTCGTCTCGAGTTTTTTATGACAGACCTTCAATATGAAAATATCCTATGGCTCTAAATAGTACAAGTGTTTCCTTCTAATTGTCCTGCGACTTGCCTTCTAAATATTCTAAGTCTTACTTTACAAATATTTAAGTCTTTCCTTCTAATTGACTTGCGACTTGCCTTCTAAATGTCCTATGTTTTGTTTACTAGATGTCTTAAGTCTTGCTTTTCAAAATGTCCTAAGTCTGCTTTCTATGTGTCCTAAGTTTTGTTTACTACATGTCCTAAGTCTTGATTTCTAAATGTCCTAAGTTTTGATTTCTAAATGTCCTAAGCCTTGATTTCTAAATGTCCTACGTCTTACCTTCCACGCTGTTCTGATTTCTTGATGGCATTACGCAGATATACAGACAGAAAAGAAACTCGCCAAAACTTAAAGGATGTTGTTTTACTATGATATAGCTCATACCCTTGTAGTCAACACTTAGGGGTGTGGTGGCGGATGGATGGTAGACATGTCTCTTTCCTGTTGCTTCTAATCCCTTTGTGAATTAATCATAAGATTGCGCAGGTATTCCCCCCCCCCCCACCCTTTTTTTTTTCTTTTTACCCCCCCCCCCTTTTTTCTTTTTTTTTTTCCCCTCATCTACTATTACATGACCTTTAACAAAACTAGACGCTCTAGAAAAGTAAAATGTTAGATTCACGCCAAGACGAATGTCTCTCTGTCTCCTCCTAAGAAGGGCCGTCAGTTGATACGGTCCCCTCGTAGGCCTACTCCCCGGAGACTCTTGAACAGTGATCCTGTGTCGTAAGCCCAGGATGATGTTGTTAGCTGGATTAGAGTACCAGCAGCCACAAGTGGCGGGCTCTGTTTCCCAATCAAGTGTATCAATTCTCTAAATAACTATCATTCTATAGCCTTAATCTAGAGACATATTAATCATGCCCTGTCTGTCTGTCCACTTATAGTGTACAACTATCTATATTAATAGCTCCTTTTTTTTAATACTTTTTTTTCAAATTATAAGGTAGTTGGTGCCTTAAAATACTTTTTATAAAGAACAGTAGAGAATGTGACTAATTTAGAAGTATTTTATAACACCTATTCCTTTTAGAAATAATAATCAGGTAGCCCTTTCTTAAGCCTTTAGCATTATGTTTAGAAAGGGTTTTGAACCCCAAAACTTTACAGTGCAAATGTCACACAATAACAGGTACGCCGGAACAATTGGAAAAAAAGATATTTCTATTTGAAGAAACCTTACCGTAACTCTTCTATTTGTAGACAACTTTCTCGATTTTTACATACCTCATGTCAACTTACTTTGTTTGTCTGTCTGTCTGTCTGTCTGGTAAAAAGTTTGAACATATTTTTTTCTCCCGTTTCCCACTATCGGGTCAAGTTAAAACTTTGCACAATTTGTCATTGAAACTAACAAGGCATAAATCAATAATAATAAAAAAAAAAAATTACTTAATTAAATGTTGGCGATCGATTATTTTGTTTGATATTGAAAAAAAGGTGAATAAATGCTACTTAATGATGTCAATGTATATATGGATTTAATCCCTATTACATTTTGACATGCTTTTTTCTTCCACTTCCTATTCTCTGATCAAGCTGAAATTTCGCATAATTTTTTTATTCATTACCGATGTAAATATACGAATCAATCCAAAAGTTAACCAATTTAGTTAATCATGTAGTACTAATTAATAAATTTTCTTTTATATAGCAGAAAGGGAGCAATACCCTGTAATTTTCAGTGAAATGGCAGCAATTAGAGTTTTTTTCCCTAAAATAAGCTTTGTTTTTCAAAAAAAAAATTCTTTTTTCTTTTGCTTATTGTTTCCAGTGTAGATGTCTATTTGCGTACGCACTAAAAAGGATAAAACAAACTATGAGAAGGGCGGAAGTGAAATGAGGGTTATTAATATAGCCAACAGCTAAAATGCTCAGCAGCGTTGTTTCAAAACAACCATTTAGCAATTTTTTTTTTGTCATTGCATTCATTCACTACGTAGCCACGGGGAATACTGCATTCCTAGTGAATGTTCGGAAAGCCTTATTATTATTATTATTAATATTATTATGTTAGAAATGAACGAGTAGTCATTCTCTGGCGCTGCCAGGGTCGAGCTTCGTTGAAGAGAAACAGGTTCCACCGAGGAATTTTCTGGTGATGTGGCAGGTCTGCAGAAGTACCGCCCTCTGACAGGCAACGAGAATGTTCCTAGGAATGCCAAGGGCCTTGAAGGTATCTGTGAGGTCAGTTGTTATTATCCCCTCGGTTGATATAACAATGGGGTATATTGTTATTTTGGACAATTTCCTTAGACGCTTAATCTCCAAGCCTAGGTTCCCATATTTTCGTTGTTTTTCTATCTGAGATTTTCTTAAATTATGAGACAGTGTTACAGCGATGTCGATAATGGTAGCGGTTTTTTCTTTTTTATCGATGAACAGCAGATCCAGGCGATTGAAATCTACCGTTTTGTCGGTCAGAATAGGTCTATCCCAGTACAGCACATATTCAGTAGACTCGAGTACCTCTTGTGGTGAGTATTTGTAATAAGGAGGAGTGTCCTTGCCGATCAAATTGTGCGTCAAAGCCAAGTGTTGGTGTATTAACTTTGCAACTTGGTTATGGCGACCTAGGTAGGCTGATTCTGATAGGGCTGGACATCCTGCCATAATGTGTTCAATTGACTTGCCCACATTTTCGGCATTTGTCGACAGGATATGCTTCTCGTAATTTTTTGTCAGTTAAGAATGTAGGAGTGATAGTGGCTGAGCGGTAAAGCGCTTGGCTTACGAACCGGGGTCCCTGTTTCAAATCCTGGTGAAGACTGGGAATTTTAATTTCGTGATCTTTAAGGGGCCTCTGAGTCCACCCAGTTCTAATGCGTAACTGACATTTGTTGGGGAAAAGTAAAGGCGGTTGGTCGTTGTGCTGGCCCTCGTAAACAGTAGGCCACAGAAACAGATGGCCTTTACATCGTCTGCCCTATGGAACACAAGGTCTGAAGGGGAACTTACTTACTTTAGTTAAGAATTTGATGTTTGATAACTGTATTGATGTTTTTGTTCATTTCAGAGTAATAGAGAACTAATGTTTTAACAGACACTCCAGACCTGGTGACATGGAAACTGTATGTTTAATTAATCAAATGGAGACATCATTTCCAATGCCTACCATGAAGACAGTATGCCTCGATAACCACTTGATCTCATCAGGGTTTGGAGTTATCGCCCCTTACCAAGATCCAGAAAGGCGCATGAAAAATCGTTCGCCATTAAAAAGAGCGGCAATCACAGATGTCAACAATTATATTGGAGCTCTCTCCCCTTTCAAACATTTGAGAATGGACCCGTCGGAAATTTACAAAAAACACAGCTCTGCCAACTCTTGTAAAGACGAACCAGCTGAACCGAATACGCAGACGTATGTCCACCAAGATAACAAATCAGAATCGATCTGCGATTCCGAGTTTCGACGTCGAAGCCTGGATCTGAAAGAGCTGTGCCTGAAGCAAATGCTGCAGAATTCGATTCTACAAAAAAGAAGTATCGATCTTAATCAGATGCTGGAGCAGTCTCGCCAGAAACTGTATCAATCTATTGACGATATTCTTGATAACGACTTGAACTCAGCAGACAATGCTGGGATCGTTAAAAACACGATATCAAAACAACTTTCCCCACCAAACAGCTTCAGTCTGAATGTAGCATATAATTTAAGGGAGGCAATAACTGACAAAGGTTGCTCAAAGGTTAATTCCCCTTTGTTAGCTTTAAAGACATCCTATAATTCCCTTGGGTCGAAAGATGATCATGAACGTGATGAGTGTGACGATGGTAACGACGAAGATGAAAGAGATGATTTCGAATCTCGCTCTTCGACGCCATCTTCGGGATTTATCGACATCGAGGCAGACACCCCACACGGTTCCCCACCGTCGTCGCCCCTGAACCTGTCGACGAACACCGAACCTATTGCGCCACACGACATCACGCATCCAGCCTTGCTGTTTAAAAGCGGTGACATATGCGGTGTTGGTATCGATAGTGTATCGAACGAGACGACCCCGATGGTTCTCAAAACAGACATTTGCGGGGATAGCGTCAAAGTTAAAGTGAAATCCTCGGAAAAAAAGACAAACTTCTCCATCGATGCCATACTTCGACCAGATTTCGGAACTTCAACCAGTTTGCATAATGATTCCAAATTTCTTCACGATAGTTCAAGCATGCAAGACATTTCTTGTCCGGTTTCTCCGTCTGCCTTCACGGCAGTTGACCTGAGCACGAAAACGAGGTCGGAATCAATGTCATCGCCCTGTTCTTCATCCTCTTCAAGGTCTTCCCCATCATCGCCATTCTCATCCTCATCGCCAGTGTCCTCCCAAAAAAACTGGGACAACGCACAGGAGATCGACCCAGAAACACTTTATTACGGAAGAAAGCACCTACTCTTCCCCCACAGACTTTTCTCCGCCCCGACTAAGAGTGTAGAGATGTATATGGGTGGTCAATACCCACTGGTCAACCCAGCCATTCACGGATCAGCCAAAGCTCACTTCCCGCGTACATTCCCACACCTTTCACAGACATCTCCGTCTTTCATTAGAGATTTTGTTGACCCTCGCAATTATTGCTTCGTCCCCAAAGTTGTCCCACAGAAGAGTGAAAGAACCGTGCAAGGGGACATCTCCAAACTGATCAACTGGACAGTTCAAAACCATCTAACCGGTTCTCAAAAGCCGCAGTCGGCTTCTCAAAAACAGTCCCAGCATCTGAAGCTTTCTGTGTCTAATTCCAACATACAACTCCCTAGCGCCGATGCCGAGCCAAGATCATTGGCTGAAATGAAATCTTCCCACAAGCCCAGCACCACCAAAACCAATAGCGTTTCCGGGCAGTCAGAGAATAACCAAGCCTCTCATAGGCCCAACGTTGCAAACATTCCCACGAAAGAGAAAGACAAAAGCAGTGATTTGAGAACGAAGAAACAAAAGGACAATAACTCAGATAAAACAGATTCTAAAGAAAAGGGACAGAATCCACTTTGGCCTGCCTGGGTCTTTTGTACACGATATTCAGACAGACCTTCATCTGGTAAGTTAAAAGATTATAATTTAATACTTATTCTAAAATTATTTATCAAGAATAGTAGTTAACATTGTTCTCGTGTTAATTTCAAATTAACAAAAAATAGTTTAATGGTTTCGTCTGCAGTATATTCATTGACTAATTCTTGTCCATAATCTTTGTCGGGGATAGTGACGTACACTACCGAGCATACCCTGCACGACATCCTGCATAACCCCAATCATATACCAAGGCTTTGTTATGAACATCAAAATTTATATTTTGTGGTTTAATTAACTATTTCAACAATAAGAAATTTTGCGTCTGTGAACTTCTATTTACACCAAAAGTACACCATGTTTTGTACTATTAAAAACTGGGTCTAAATGAAGTGCTCGACTCTATAAATGAACCAAGGCAAAGTGTTGCAATAAACAGACACATTTTCAAAATTCAGCATATTTTTGACAAAGCTTATTTTAACTGAATCTGTCTGTTATGGTGGACTATTTTACATTCTGCCACTTAGCATTCTGTGATCCAGCTGAAATTTCGCACAATTATTTATTCTCGAAAACAACACCGGAATCATTTGAAGAAAAAAAGTAAACCAATTAGTTAATCAATTAATTAATCAATTTAATAAACAATATTAATTAATTAGATAATCGTTTATTTTATTATTTAATATAGAAAAAGGGAGATAAACCTTACAATATTATGATACATTTTAGCGATTGGGCGGTCTGCTCCATTTACTCAAAGTTTTTTTTTTTTAATTTTAATTTTTATTTCTGTCAATTGTTTTTGAACCTGCATGAAATCTTTCAAAATCATTTTTGATCAGACAAGAGTAGATAGCTTTTACGAAAAGGAGCGTTTTCAAATACTTTTCGAGTTCTCTCCCATTGATTCTCCCGGTTTTGTGAAGACACGCCCAATCTTTTTGGTGTATCCGGTGTGCAGAATAAACAAAGTGTCGACATGCTATATTTTGCAAATAGGGTTATGATCACTGTACAGCACTGCCAAAATGGCATCTGGTGCACTGTACTGCACTTCCAAAAAGGCATATGGTGCTTTATACAGCACTGCCAAAAGAGCATACGGTGCACTGTACAGCACTGCCAAAAAGGAATATGGTGCACCGTACAGCATTGCAAAATGAAATCTCCTAGCCTCTACTGTTATTAGTGTATATTAATTTCAATGGTGAGAAAGTATTAGACACTATGAATTCCATGTCATTGTTAGATAAATTTAACTGGTATCTGTGAAGTGTTATTTAGCGTCCTAGACATTAGTTTGTCGTTCGTGAAAATCACCAACAGTATTTCTGAACACAACAGTGCTGTGTATTAAATTAAATTAATATATACACAAGTAAGCTTATTAATTAAAATCCACTCTCAAACTCACTTGTTGGACCCATATTCTCTCCCCTTACGTACTTACATCTATATATATATATATATCTATCTATCTGTGGACGGGAGTGTCTCTCCAAAATAGGGCTCCACAGCCACATGAGGAAGTGTGCTCTGAGATGAACCATAGTCGTCCTACGACTGAAGGAGGCCAATGATATATCTATATATATCTTCTTGACAGCAGCCTTTTCATTTGTGGATAGCTCACTCTGGACAACTTTATTTTGGTGATTGAAAATTCTTGAGTTATTTCTTTAAGCTTCTCGAATGGTGACGTCGTTTCGGGAATTTCCGATAAAATAGACTGTCAAATTGGCTAGTGGCACTTACATGAGAAGTCATTCTTGTCACTAGCAGCTATTATGATGCTGAGATTTTTACCTCTGATTGCAGAAGACCTGGGTTAAATTCATGAGTACCTTAACTATGCTGACTAAGAAAATTGTGTGGGCAGTTGCAAGACCATACAATAAGCCCTTGTAAACATTAAAAATAAATAAAGAAATATTGTATTCACTCCTTTTAAAAACTATTGCAAACATTGCTGCAAGCCAAAAAAAAAAAACACAAAGAGAAAACGCAAAGAGAGTGAGAGAAAGAGAGAGAGAGAGAGAAAGGGAGAGAAAGAGAGAGAAAGAAAGTGTGACAATTGGGAAACAGAGATACAAATAGAAATAATAATGACAACAGAGAGAGAAAGAGAGAAAAGAGGGAAAGAAAGCATGATAAAGGGGAAACATAGAGAGAGAGAGAGAGAGAGAAAGGGAGAGAGAGAGGGAGAGACAAAGAGAAACAACAATGACAAGAGAGAGAGAGAGAGAGAGAAAGAGAAAGCATGACAAGTGAAAAACAAAGAGAAATGAAAGGGAGAAGCAAAGAGAAACAACTATGTGAGAGAAAGTAAGAAATAGAAAACAAAGAGAAGAGAGAGAGAGAGCTTGGAAAAACAAAGATAGAAACAAAGAGAGAAAATAGAATGTGATGTTCATTATGGCAATAGTTTCATTGTACGATAACACCATTGTGTCATAGTTGTCTTTATCTCCACTTTGTTCCTCAAGGGGGGAAGCACTCTAAGATAACTGACGAACTGATCAACTCAAGAGTTATCTTCCTAGACTTAGCTGGCAAATTAGTAGAGAGACGCTACCTAGTTGGGGGTAGCCACGAAGGTAGCAGCCGTGAAACGGAAGACGAAAGGTGAGCAGAGAGGAGAGGGTGGCTGGGGAGGGAGGGAGGGCGGGAGGGGAAGATTGCAGGGATAAGATAGTCTTAAGTGCTCTTGAAGATGTCACTATGAAGCTAGAGCCGCTTAATGAGACTTGTAAACGTCCGTGTACCACACAATCAAACACTGTAATAGCCAAACACAAGATGGGGGCCCCTCTTAATGTGCTCTGATTTTAAATCTAATAACCGAACAAAAAAAACAACACAAAATCTGAATTGTTTCGTTTAGGTGTCAGGAAATACCCAGATAGTTTCGTTATGTTTTTAGTGTCTCTAGTTTTTTTCGGTCACACTTGCACCAGGCCTTAGTTTTCAAAGCTATTTCCTTCTTTGAAGAGATTACTTTTATGTTAGGCTATTGATTATTTATGTGTTATGAGATATTCAGATCACCGACTCCATGATTCAAAACCAAAATCAAATGTGCCATTGTTCCTAGCCATCAAGCTGGCATAATAAACGTAATAGTCCTGTTTTATATATATATATATATATATATATATATATATATATATATATATATATATATATATATATATATATATATATATATATATATATAACATTTACCCACTATTAAGCCAGTCGTATCCATAATGACTACGTTAGAAAACTACTTCCGCAGACGCGTTCTCTCTTCCACATCTGATTAAGAAGCGGTCGTGTGGTATGAGCTTCCAAGAGTTGACAAAATAGTCCCGAGTTCAAATCTTGCCCAAAACCTTCCCCTGAGGAGTTTTGGTTTAGGATGTAATAGCATTCATTTCTGAAGAAACGTCTTGAATTATATATATATATCAAATAATTAAAAGTATTAATTTAATGTTCTTGTTTTCAAAAGTGATTAAGTGTTGCATTACTATTTGTTGTTGTGGGACACAGGAAGACCTAAGACGCAACCTCGTTTTACGTTTTTAAATTAATTATTATTAACAAGTAAAATTTTTAAATAATTAAAAAAAAGATTATCTAAGGATTATAACTCCACATTTACAGGCATAACTCTTAATACTGTAATAATTATTTTCCCTTTTTCGATATCAAAATTAATTAATTGCAACTAATTTAAACATTTAATGTGTTGTCTTCGACAATAAAATAATTTGGCAAAGTTTCAACTTGATCTGGCAAAGGGAAGCGGAAGAAACAATGTGCTCAAAATTTGTATCAGACAGACAGACAGACAGACAAATTAAGTTGATTGCTTTGTATGTTCTCTCTCGCGAGTTTTTATTTATATTTTATGTGTTGTTTTTTTTTTAGTTTAAAACAAATATTAAAATAGTTTCAAATGTATTTGATGTTTTTTGATAGAGAAAAAAAATTAGATGGCAGATGTCAAATGATAGGATTCGTTCAAATACAAGACAATTTTCATTAAGATGACAGATAAGCCATTTATTTGTCAGATGGGTGACAGTTGCTCTATGACCTTCGAATGACACGTCTTAAACAAAAAAAAAAAAATACTGATTTTAATTTGTGAATTAGATAACCTTTGCCGTCTCTCTCTCTCTCCATCTCTCTCTCTCCCCCCCTCTCTCTCTCTTTATTATAAATTTGCTTCCCCGTCTAGCGGCGTCCCATCTCCGTTTCATTCTCCTCCCTTCCACGTCAACGCAAGGGGAGGAGAGGTATGTTACATGGAATATGAAAGCGACCATGCAGATGAGGCTGGCTTTATCCATGGCGGACAACTCTCAGAATAGGACGATTAGAAGAAGCATATTCAATTCAATGAATAGTCTCCCCCTGATTGTTAAGTCCTTTGGGAGAACTCCCCGCACCCCCTCCTACCCACACACACACAGACACACACAGACACACACACACACACAAAGAAATCTTCATTTATAGAAACAATTTTTCGATGACTTTGGGAATTATGTCATTTTCTTGCAAGCTTAGCAAAAAAAGGAGAACAGTAGCATCAGCAGAGTAACAATCATGGCGTGAAGGGGTCCATTACGTCCGGGTCCTTGACTTACATGGACTCAGAACGGACTGGCATCGGGTGTGATAACATTATTACATGTAAGAAGTTGTACTTGAAAAAAAAGAGCAATAATACAATTATTACAACGTGATACATACATTGGAAGATCTTTTGTAAAGCTTGTTCTTGTTTATTGAATCAAAGCTAAAGTATTTATGAAGAATAGACGATAACCATGACTTTCAAACCAGGTTGTGTTCCATGCGCTGTGTACTGTGGTCTTGATGGTTCCTGGTTCACATCCTACCCGCCGCTACCCCCCCCCCCCTCCTGCTGTCTTGTGAGAAGTTTTGGCACTTCTGTAAGAACATCCATAATACGTAAAACAAAGCAACATTCAAACAATAACGCAAAGAATACAGATTAGTAGCAACATGGATTTATTCAAACCGCCCCCTACCATAAAAACCATATCAAGCAGTCCTAAGGTTCCAGAGATACTTGATGACAGCATTCACTGCCCGAAAGATAATTGGTGATGTGTCAGAAAATCAGCGCGATCCTGCGCACTTCAGAAAAGGAAGGGTGTGGGTCGAAATGAATCCCTGATGTCCCATGGTCAGTTAATCAACGTGATTTAACCCGGGTGTTCGATGAAACGCTGGTGACACTCTTGGTCATTTATATGACCCGTCGCTGACAGCTACAATTTGTAGAGGTCAATGGTATCGATACGTCACGCGCTGTTGTCCAGAAATAGTTTGAGGCGTCTTTAATAAGAGTCATTTATTATCTTAAAACTAGAACCGAACAGAGTAATGAAGTTAATTGTCTACGAAGAATAGCCGTTTATCAAATGTAGCAGTTTATTTATGTAATTATAAGTGATATTTAGCAATGTGTGAATAGCAATTTATGCAACTAAAATTAGTAAAATCACTACCCTATGAAATAAGCAATAAGATTTTTTTTTTTAAATGCAGCTTTTGTGAAATCAGCAATTTGTGAAATCAGCGATTTGTGAAATGTAGCGATTTGTGAAACTAGCATTTTTTTTGTTGTAACAGTGTCTAGATTATAGAAATGTGAGATTAGCAGTTTGTGAAATTAGAGCATCAAGGATTGGCCTCTTTAGTCACACAAGAAGTCGCGAAGGGAAAAAATCGTCTCTCGAGACATAAAACGCCACAGAACAAAAGGTTACAAAGACAGTTTGTGTGGAAACAAAAACTCAAAATCGGCCCCCGAAGTGGTCCAACCAAGCAGGTAAAAAGGAAGGTTTCAATATTTTCAAAAAGGACACCAGAATGAAATTCTATCAAAATCAAATGACAGAGAAAAATGTAGAAAAAAAGGTTGACAGATCTTGTGTGGTGCCCCAGTGGTCCAGCAGACCAAAGGATAGGTGAATTTGAATATGAAGTTAGATGTGAACCTGGCCTTACTGATGTTTTATAATGAATATCTAGTTGATGTAACTTATCTAACTTAAATATACAAATGTAAAAAAAAAATTTTGACAAAAATCTAAAACCGTTTGCTTAGTTTTGTTAAATATGATCTGTGTACGCCTGCTCCTACTAAAGAGCCTCCAGTGTTTATTACTATTTTAGTGAATAGTTGTAAAAGTGGTGTATTTTTATAAAAAAATCTGCTTGCATAGATAATTTTTTTAAAATTAGATGGTTCACTTTTAGAAAAGAAGAAAGTAGCCATTGCATCAGAACTTTGAATGATCTAAAATATCTTGTTGTCCGATTTTCATTTTCTCTTCTAGTTTCTGAGATCTCACGGGACAAAAACGTACGTACGGACGGACAGACCACACAAAACTAATAGCGTCTTTTCCCCTTTCGGGGATAATTAAGCCTAGAGTAAAGTGCGAAGTTCGAGCACATTAAGCCCGCTGGCAGCAATTTTCAGGTTTGGATTTTTATAGCACCGTAACGGTCTGACCTATGAAAAAAACGATAGTATCTCTGAATTCCTCGTCCTTTTTTCTATAAAAATAGATTGGATTTAATGTATCACTAGGCTTAGTTAAAATTAAATACGAAGTCAAAGAGGTGTAGGGTAAGTATCGCCAAGCGTACTTTTCCTCGAGCGGATTTTTCCCCAGTTAGTAACCTCGATCGGGTTGGTGGAAGGTTCGAGCAGATCAAAGGAAATATATCTAAAAACATGTTTTAATATTTTATTTTCACTATAAAGTCATTTTCTTTTTACTCCAGTGCAAGAACACCATCCATTGCACCATTTCCCACCCTCCACAACTTCAAATAGTCTCTTTAAGCTGATGAGCAATCAGACTTAAAAATACCCTTAAGCCCATTGCCCATTTCCTTCACTACCGGGTAGTAAAAAAGAATAACTCCACACCTCCTGAGTTTGACCTCACCATGAACTTAGCCTTTACAAGGAAAAGGAAATAGTATGTGTCGGAAGTAAAGAAAAAAGGTGCATGCACAGTAGCAATATAGTAGTAATTTGGTAAACATTCAAATAAAAAAGTTATAGCAATAAAAAGTGAACTGTTCGAACCTCCTGACAAATCGGGGCTGCTCGAACTTCGCACTTTACTCTAGGTTTGAAGAATGAAATTTGTATTAAGCATGTAAGGGAAAGAGCTCGTATATGCAACTAATAAAAGATCAGAGTTGTCTTTCTTTCTAGCATCGTCTGTCAAACGTATGTCCAGTTTTTGTCTCCCCCTTTCTTGTTCTCCTTGTTCAACTGTATTACGAATTAATTCGTTTCTTTCTCCTTCGCTTTTTTTAAAAATTATTATTATTTCGATTTTTATTTCTCCTCATTCTGCGTCGACCTTGCCCTTTAATCTGGTATAAATATGTGGTGTGCCTGTGTGAGTTTATTGTTCTTTAATCATTAGGTGTGTTTTGGTGTGTGTGTGTGTGTGTGTGTGTTTGATGGTACTTGAAGATCGGTGGGAACCATGTAACCAGTTTTTCTCAGCTAATTGAAAGGTGTTGATTTGTTTCGTCCACTGATCTAATTAATCCATGTTTTTTTTTTTTACTGTTTACGTCTTGTCAGGGATGTTGTTCAGTGTTGAGACACTTCCGTGGGAACTTACGAAAGCCCCCTTGGAGGCACAAAACTAATTTTAGATTTGGTTGAGAGGGGGGGGGGGAAGGATAAGGGCGAAAAACTGCAGCAATCTTATCTTATCTTATCTTATCTTATCTTATAAAATTCAAACGTTACTTAGAAAAAAGAGAAGATGATTACGCATGTTCTTAGGTCAATCTAGTCACGCATGGTAAGCAATGACTTAAATTCTGCCAAGTCATTAGTTTTCCTGGCTGGCTCAGGCAACTTATTTCATGCTCTAATAGCACTAGGGAATAAGGTGTATTTATATAAGCGCATCCTAGCATATGTGTCTCTCGTGAGTACTTTATTAGGTTTTGCTTTTGTATTTGAAGATTATGGTTCAGTGTTTTATGTATAATGGCTACTTTACTTTTGACTCTTCTATCCTGAAGGTTTTCTAAATTTAGTGATTATATTAAAGATGCTACTCTGTTCAAAGTGAATATTCGTTTGTTATGACTCTCGCTGCTCTATTTTGTGTCTGATCCAGTTTCTTAATGTTGAGTCAAGGTTATTAAAAGATTTTTTAGAGGTTCAAAAATGTAATACTAGCATACGAAGATAGGTATGAATGATACACATATGGAACGCTATCCGTGGGATGGGTTGAGACTAGTTGTCATAGTAGGCCTAAACATCGACTGTGACGTGGTAACCTGTGGTCGAACCAATAGCTCGTTGCCACTTGTTGTAGACAGTCGACAGTCGTTGAGTTATGAACATTGTAATTCCAGTAGATAATTAAACCGCCCTGGGCGTATTATATATTAACTTATAAAACTTATAAAACTTGAAATAATTTCTTTTGAGAACAAAACCAAGTAGAGCTTTTTTTTTTTACAATATAAATAAATTCAACTTGAGATGATACATAATCAATATAGTGGTCAAGAAATTACAATTCATATAATATCTACTAATTTCTAGTCACTTAAAAAAAAATAAAAAAATAAAACATGAGTGGTCAAGAAATTACAATTCATTAATATCCACTAATTTGTAGACATTTTCAAAAAAAAAAAATAAAAAAAAAATCGATGTAGTAGACTTTAGAAATAATATAAAATGGTATTCTGAACAAAATCTCACAACAATGACACACTCTTTCAGCATGGCAATATGGAGTCTTCTCTCCTTCATAAGACAACTGTTGACATTGCCGCTTATTTAGCATCATTCAAAACCAATCGTTGACTTCTTCCCACCGTCACCATAGAAACACAAACACACACACACACACACACACACACACACACACATACTCCACAACACACCTACCCCATCTCCTCTCCTATTTTTTTGTTACAATTTTTGTTACAAATCTTCTCACAGCATTAGTTCGTGTGAAACACTGAGAGTACTAACTGCAGACATTGATAGATGAACCGTGTCCGCCTGTCATCCCTGTATCCAACATCGAAGGGGGGGGGGCAGGATCGTACTGACATATTACATCTTTATAGACATTTGACAGGTCATTGAACACAGATTTACAGGTCGCTTCAGAGTTGGGGAGCAAACCCACTTCCTAAAATTAATCCTTCTCAAATTCAAGCACATCCACATCATACAAGCTTGTCATTGTTGCTGGGTTGTTGTTTTTTTTAGCATCTTTTTCTGTCGTATCTTATCTTATCTTATCTTAGGCAGTCGTCCATTTATTATGAGATAATTTTACTTTTCCAAAGGATGAAGGATATACTTTCTTTACAGGCACAATTCGTGTCTGAAATAGACCTTCTGGGGATTAGACATAAAAACAAAAACTTTTAAATTTGATATATTTAAATCAAACCGACTCGATTAACGATTGGATGCGCTCATTAATGCAAGTTATAAAGTTGTAAAAGGATATTCGACATAAAATAGGAGAAATTATATAATTTGTATATTGATTCTTGTATAATGTAAGTATTTTTTTTAAACGATTTAATATAATATTTCATGTAAGATGGCGTGTGTCAGAACTGTCATAGGTTGATATACCACCCGTTAGAACTAAATACGAAATCTTAGAGATCAAATATTATTTTAAAAATCATCATCATCTTTCGTTTGCGCTCTTCGTGGAACATGAGGGGATCATAAGAGTTAAGTTCCCCTTTCAGACCTTGCGATCTATAGGGCAGATGTTGGTAAGGTCTTCTGTTTGTTTGGCCAACGGTTAACGAGAAGGGTGTCGTGTCGCCAGCACAACGACCAACCACCTTTACTGTCCCCAACTAAAGCCAGGCACCCATTAGAGTTGAGAGGACTCAGGGGCGCCTTAAAAATCCCGAAATTCAAAAATCCAGTCTCCACTGAGATTTGAATTCAGGACCCCAGGACCAAATTGGGCTGTGGATACAATGAAAGGTGTAGATCTTCAGCTCACTTACGCCCCTTGTAAGCAACGCGTTAATATAGGCCACTAGGGATCGAATCTAAAACAGGCTTTTACAGTTTCAGGCGGAGCTGCGTGCGTGTATATGTGCTTACTAGTGTGTGTGCAAGAAGAAAGAGAGTGTGTGTGTGTGTGTGTGTATGAGTGAAAATGTGTGTGTGGTTGGGGGGGGGGGGTTCCAGCAGGGAAAAGGATTTCGTTGATGCATTCCTTTATGTAAATAAGATATTTTAATAACGAGTTTTAGGTTGACTTAATCAGTGCAGACAATGGAATGCGGCCATACAACAGAAGCATTATCTCATAGTATGAACTGGGTTGTGTATGTATACGTCCAAGCATAGAGAATAAGAGATATTCTTTTATCTTTGAGTCTTCTTCCATTTTTTTAAATATTTTGCTGCTTTGTACTATTTCTGATTTTTTCCTTTTTTTTTTTAAAACCATACCAGGAAGGAGTGTGAGTGAGAGATTTGAATAAGTGTATGTGTTTTGTGTGTGAGTGCCTATATAAACGTGTCGGCACACATAGCGATGAAAACTGAGTGTGAGCTATGTACATCTTGCTAGGACGAACGCTGAGCGATTTAAATCCCAAATGTCTACAAAAACACTGAGAAAGAAGGAGACATCTTAGGATTATTGGGAAATCTAGAATAGCAGCAGACGTCAACGAGGCGCCCCGATACCCTCTTTCCATTCTTCCATTCTCCTCCCATCCGACTTCCTTTCCTATTTGTTTTTTGTTTTTGTTTGGGTCTCTGGCTTTTTAAAACAGGGGGATCTTGTTACCCATTAGCTACTAAACGTCGCCACGGCCGCCTGCAACAACTTTCAGCGCCCCTCTCCAAGTCGAGACGATAATTCCTCTTTCTTTCGACATTCTTCCAATGCCTAGCTTCTCACTGACTGAAGACTCCATTAATTATTATCATCAGTCCCTTCCTGTCTCGCCTTTTAGCCCCCCTCTCCCAATTGAATTCTACATGACGCCGACCATCGGATACTGTTTCGTCACATGACTTGAACTCAGCGGTTGATTGGGTAATTTTCGACCTAATTTTCATAATTATTGTTAATATTGGTTTGAAACTGTAGAAAAATGTTCTATCTCTAAATATACGCGTTCTATTCAACGTTTCATTAATGAAGCCAAAATATGAAGCTTCGCAATTTTTATTTTATATTTCACATTTTTAAAACCTTTTTAGAGATGTTCATATGTGGTGGTAAAAAAACAACAACCTATGAATAGCCAGTTCACGTATGAAGCACATTTACAGAAGAAATGAAGTATTGATAAATGATAAGCTATATTAATTTTTGTTTTGTTTTGTAGCTGCTGAAGGCCTTGTGGCCCAAACGTCCATTGTTTTATTAAGTCCGGCAGGGTCACACATACGCATGTTTATTGTATTTCCCTATACGGTCTTTCACACCTGCAGCAGTAAATCTTTGTTTAAATTTTTTGTAAAGGTATATATTCATTGCTTCTGCAATTTGTTTAACTCTGCAAAATCTAATTTCTTAAGCTCTTTCGTTTGTAGTTCAGTATTCATTTATTTTAGTTAGCAATGTAAAAAAATTGAAGTTTGACAAATATTGCTCTAGTAAATACCCACAATCTATATTTAATTTTTGTTCGTTAAGATTTTTTTTTTCAGTATTTATACATTACTACATTGACAGAAAACACAAACATAGAAAATGTAATGGTCTTCCAGAGAGCCACGCCAACTTAATTTAGGGATTTTGTTTTTCTAAAGGATGTGAAATTATTTGAATTAATTAAATGTCCATGTTGTTAAATGATTGTATTTGAAGACTAGAGTCTCCATGGGAAATCCTATTCTTCTGTTCTATAAGCAAGTCGAAACTATGACTATAACTACAAACACTATGCTTAGGTTTCCAGCAGCCACCCCAAATGGAGGAAAAATAGAAAGATCTACATTAATCATTTCTCTATCCCTATCTCTTTTTCTCTGTCTCTCTTTTTCTTAGTCTCTTTCTTTCTGTCGTTTTTATCTCTTTTTATTTGTCTTTTTCAGTCATTCATTCATTCATTCTCTCTCTCTCTCTCTCTCTCTCTTCTCTCGCTCTCTCTCCCTCTGCTTACTATCAGTTCTATATATTAGTCCTAAACAAAAAATGATCCTCTAAAACTGCTCTCACAAACATGAGACATCTTATAACTATATTCTAATGCAAGCATAACTTCTCACACTTTTAAGACAATTTTTTTTTTCTGAGTAAAACACACCACCAACAATTACAGTCGGATATTAATAATACAGATTGTACTAATAAATAAGTACCGATACAATAACGCGACATAATTTGGGCTTATGGACTCACGTGGGAGCCTTTAGGACAGTGTACACGTTTGGTGGTCCCAGGCAGTCAAATAGTGTAAGAACCCCCCCTCCCCCACCTCATCTTTCTGTGGTGTATTTCCTTGTATTGAACTCCTCGTGTGTTTGATGATTATAATGACGTTCAAGTGGATGATGGATGAGGTGTGAGCTACTCTTTTTCTGAATGATTAACGAACGCCCCCTTGCGCCCCTGGCTTTTACCCCCCGCTTTCTCCCGGCGCCCTTGTCATCCCTCAGCATTCGCCCCTTTTCCTTCCGAACCTTTTCCCTGGCAGCATAATTTCAGTCATCGCCTGGATCACTAATGTCACCTCGACACTTGGACGTGTTGTTTTGTGGGCGGGGCGCAGAATCCAGGGAGGCGGTTGACTTCTTTCTCTGCTCAATAAAGAGATGCCCTTTTTTGAGTCCCACAGGAGTCAAAAAAATTCTAGAATACAAAAAAAACAACAACAACCCAGCCCGTTGAAATCCTAGACGCTAACGATGGTCGATCTCCTTCCTTAATAAGGCTTCCATTCCTTGTCCTGCTCGTGAATGGGCTGAATAGACACAAGTCAACACTTTGGTTAATGATACCCCACTTAGAGCTGCCGGGGGAGGAAAGTTGACATGACACTACAGGAAAGGAAGAGGGGCAGGAGAAATAAGCATACAGCGGGCGCCCGTACCAATGTTTCTGTGCATACTTAAGTGTGTAGGCCTGTGTGTCTGTTTGTGATGGCAGACAAAAATGAAATGTGTATCGTTTCTTTGTAGATACAACAACTGTGCAGTCACTAGACCTTCTAGCAAGTAGTTCTCTAAGTAACTAGACTTCCTAGTCAGTAGATATCTTAGCAACTAGACTTCCTAGTCAGTAGATATCTTAGAAACTAGACTTCCTAGTCAGTAAATATGTTAGCAACTAGACTTCATAGTCAGTAGATATCTTAGCAACTAGACTTCCTAGTCAGTAGATATCTTAGCAACTAGGCTTTCTAGTCAGTAGATATCTTAGCAACTAGACTTCATAGTCAGTAGATATCTTAGCAACTAGACTTCATAGTCAGTAGATATCTTAGAAACTAGACTTCCTAGTCAGTAAATATGTTAGCAACTAGACTTCATAGTCAGTAGATATCTTAGCAACTAGACTTCCTAGTCAGTAGATATCTTAGCAACTAGGCTTTCTAGTCAGTAGATATCTTAGCAACTAGACTTCATAGTCAGTAGATATCTTAGCAACTAGACTTCATAGTCAGTAGATATCTTAGCAACTAGACTTCCTAGTCAATAGATACCTTAGAAAGTAGACTTCCTAGTAAGTAGATGTCTTAGCAACTAGGCTTTTTAGTCAGTAGATCTCTTAGCAAGTAGAATTTATAGTCAGTATATATTTTAGCAACTAGACTTCATGGTCAGTAAATCTCTTAGCAACTAGACTTCATAGTCAGTGAATCTTTTTGCAACTAGACTTCATAGTCAGTAGATATCTTAGCAACTAGACTTCATAGTCAGTAGATATCTTAGCAACTAGACTTCCTAGTCAATAGATACCTTAGAAAGTAGACTTCCTAGTAAGTAGATGTCTTAGCAACTAGGCTTTTTAGTCAGTAGATCTCTTAGCAAGTAGAATTCATAGTCAGTATATATTTTAGCAACTAGACTTCATGGTCAGTAAATCTCTTAGCAACTAGACTTCATAGTCAGTGAATCTTTTTGCAACTAGACTTCATAGTCAGTAGATATCTTAGCAACTAGACTTCATAGTCAGTAGATATCTTAATAACTAGACTTCCTAGTCAATAGATACCTTAGAAAGTAGACTTCCTAGTAAGTAGATGTCTTAGCAACTAGGCTTTTTAGTCAGTAGATCTCTTAGCAAGTAGAATTCATAGTCAGTATATATTTTAGCAACTAGACTTCATGGTCAGTAAATCTCTTAGCAACTAGACTTCATAGTCAGTGAATCTTTTTGCAACTAGACTTCATAGTCAGTAGATATCTTAGCAACTAGACTTCATAGTCAGTAGATATCTTAGCAACTAGACTTCCAAGTCAATAGATACCTTAGAAAGTAGACTTCCTAGTAAGTAGATGTCTTAGCAACTAGGCTTTTTAGTCAGTAGATCTCTTAGCAAGTAGAATTCATAGTCAGTATATATTTTAGCAACTAGACTTCATGGTCAGTAAATCTCTTAGCAACTAGACTTCATAGTCAGTGAATCTTTTTGCAACTAGACTTCATAGTCAGTAGATATCTTAGCAACTAGACTTCATAGTCAGTAGATATCTTAGCAACTAGACTTCCTAGTCAATAGATACCTTAGAAAGTAGACTTCCTAGTAAGTAGATGTCTTAGCAACTAGGCTTTTTAGTCAGTAGATCTCTTAGCAAGTAGAATTCATAGTCAGTATATATTTTAGCAACTAGACTTCATGGTCAGTAAATCTCTTAGCAACTAGACTTCATAGTCAGTGAATCTTTTTGCAACTAGACTTCATAGTCAGTAGATATCTTAGCAACTAGACTTCCTAGTCAATAGATACCTTAGAAAGTAGACTTCCTAGTAAGTAGATGTCTTAGCAACTAGGCTTTTTAGTCAGTAGATCTCTTAGCAAGTAGAATTCATAGTCAGTATATATTTTAGCAACTAGACTTCATGGTCAGTAAATCTCTTAGCAACTAGACTTCAGAGTCAGTGAATCTTTTTGCAACTAGACTTCATAGTCAGTAGATATCTTAGCAACTAGACTTCATAGTCAGTAGATATCTTAGCAACTAGACTTCCTAGTCAATAGATACCTTAGAAAGTAGACTTCCTAGTAAGTAGATGTCTTAGCAACTAGGCTTTTTAGTCAGTAGATCTCTTAGCAAGTAGAATTCATAGTCAGTATATATTTTAGCAACTAGACTTCATGGTCAGTAAATCTCTTAGCAACTAGACTTCATAGTCAGTGAATCTTTTTGCAACTAGACTTCATAGTCAGTAGATATCTTAGCAACTAGACTTCATAGTCAGTAGATATCTTAGCAACTAGACTTCCTAGTCAATAGATACCTTAGAAAGTAGACTTCCTAGTAAGTAGATGTCTTAGCAACTAGGCTTTTTAGTCAGTAGATCTCTTAGCAAGTAGAATTCATAGTCAGTATATATTTTAGCAACTAGACTTCATGGTCAGTAAATCTCTTAGCAACTAGACTTCATAGTCAGTGAATCTTTTTGCAACTAGACTTCATAGTCATTAGATACCTTAGAAAGTAGACTTCCTAGTAAGTAGATGTCTTAGCAACTAGACTCCTAGTTAGTATATATCGTAGCAACTAGACTTCCTAGTCAGTAGATCTCTTAGCAAGTAGACTTCCTAGTCAGTAGATCTCTAAGCAACTAGACCTTCAAGTCAGTATCCCATTAAGTAACTGGACTTTCTAGTCGGTAAATCCCTTAGTAACTAGCAAGACCGACCTTGGATATTTGGAGGCCCTAGTCGAAGTAAATTTGGTGGCTCCAAATTAAATGATAAAAAAAAAAATAAAAAAAAAAATAAAAATAAATAAAATAATAAAATTACTCAATTTATTTTATGCCTGCCCATCTTTACTTTAATCGACAAATAATTGAAATTGACACACGGCCATTTCCGTAGAGACATAGATAAAACTATAAAGATGAGTCATAGTGCTCTACTATGTTTGAGATTTGAACCCCAGTGTACTCTCATGGATTCTCCTCGACGTAATTCCGTAAAAGGAAAAGGAAGATCCGCGTGTTCCGGTAAATAAACCTGCTCTAGTAGTTAATTAGCCCTATTACAACACCTCTTATTGCAGTCGGCGTCTTGAATTCCAAAATCTTTTTTTTTTTCACCTTACTATGATCAGGTTTGACAACTCCCTGTCCGACACTATGATCCAGAAATTTTACATTACTAAAGCCCGCCTCCAATTTGGCGGGTTGAAATGTAAATCCATTCTTTCTTAAGAACAAAGACGAAAAAAGCAACATTAGGAAAAGTTTTAATGTGGCTGTCCCAATCTTCACTTCACTTCCAAGCTTGGAATATTTCATTGATTTTCTTTTAGTCCCAGCAAGGCCCCCACCAACTGAAGACTATTGGCGGCTGCCTAGTTTGCCTGTGACTAAGGCCGGCCCCTGTATCTAGACTTTCCATTCAGTAGATCTGCTATTAATAACCTTATAATCAGTAGGTGTTGATTAGTTACTGTTCATTTTAGAATCAGTATTCCAGAATCTCTCCAGGGTAGAGATGTGAGAGTCTGGAAACAGTACGGGGCTGAAACGGCAACCCTACATGATGAACCGTGCACTTTCGAGAGTGTACGAATTCTGTCCGACACCCGATTACTGGCACTTTGGTACGACAGTTGGGAATCTTCCGACAAAAGCCGTGAGCTCCAAAGGCAGCATAGTAGACCAGACCGAAAAGACTCGTGGTGGCAACTTAATCGTGCGGAACTGGCTGTCCTAGTTCAGTTCCGAGTCCGGTCACTGTCCAGTTGGTGCTTACTTCGGACGATTCAGAGAGAATTACGACACACGATTTCGCCACTGCCTCGAGGACTCTGAAGACCACAATCTTTATGAATGTCGCGTTCTGCATGAAGGGTGATCGAGACAAGGATTTGAGAGAGATAGAGAGAGAGAGAGAGAAGAAGTGGTTTGTGTGAGGCATTAGGGCTGTCCTTGTACGGTGGCAAGGCGACCTTTAAACTCACTGCCCGCTTCCTTTCACGTGCTCCAAGTGAGTAATTCTCAGCATGGCTCGTTACTAATGGAGCTTCTGATTCGGAAACACTCTGCCTGGTCGAGTGGTATGCGCTTTGGACTGTCATCTCAATGGCCATGATTTCAAACTCTACTCCTTCCCTTCCCCTGCCGCTCTGCTGGAAATTTGGACAGGGGTTAATTCTATTCAATTCTGAAGGAACGCCCGAAACGCGTAAAACAATAATTCATTTCAAATGTTTGTTTTTTTTTTTCTTTTTTCCTACAGATGTATCGACAATTACATTTCACCTGAGCCTATGTTCAGAGGGTGTCTGTGTACAAATGGTAAGGGGAGGGCTTTAAACATTGTCTACATGACTTGGCATAAAACTGTAAAGAGAGAACCTGTCAACCGCAGGTGCTCAAATACGCTCGTCTCGTGGCTTTCTGGTGGATTCCAACCGACCCAACTCAATTTCCCATTAAATTATATCCATTTCTAGAGTTATGTTTCTGCTTACAATGAAACCTATTCCATTATTTGCGTCTAGTAGTCTACTAAAGCTTTTATTATCTGAACATGAGTTTAAGCTCGTATATTAGTATTTCCTAAATCTGTGCTATAATAGACTCATTTACAATGTTTTAAATTGAACTAGGGGGAAAAAAAGACACCTTAAAACGAATTTTTATTTTCCAAAAAAAATAATAAAACAAAATATAAACTACAAAATGTCAGTCATATCTGACCCTCGGGCCATTGTCTGTGTAACACCTTCAGTCCTCTGGTTCTCCTACGCGGGAAAATGCATTCAACCGCGACGTCTCGGTTGCCTATATATCTTAATTACTACCATTGAGATGTCCAACTTTTCCAGAATTCCTTGTAACTGGATCCGGGATTTTCGCAAGCTCTAAGCTTACTTTTATCCAACTTTTTTATTAGACGGAACACTCTGGGTGACTCCAATGTTGGTTTCATGAATGTCGCAAATTACCCGTGAAATTCCACGCAAACAACGGCCGTGATCTCAGACTTGGGGGTGAGATGGAAGCCATATAAGATACGCAGCTCTTTCTTCTTGTTAAAATGCACGCTATCCTAATGATGCTCAACCTACTGCCCGAGGGCCACATCCGGGCTGTGATGCGGTCTGATCCGGCCCACGATTTTTGTGCCGACATTGCACAATTAAGTCGCAGGGTCAAACTTCCATTGGACTCGTGCGGCGATGCGACCAGTGTCACGGAGATCTAAGTTTTATATGTCTTACATGCGTGGTGTTTAAGTGGCTAAGTGCTTGGATTTAGTACCGAGTGATGTCGACCTCGAGTCTCGATGAGGAATGGGATTTTGTGATTTGTGAATTTCTATGACGTAAAAGAGTCCACTCAACTTTAATAAGTACCCGAGATACGTTGAGAAAATAAATTTCGTTCTGGACACAAGACACAACCATTTGAACTTCATCACATTTCATTCTAACAGTATTATTCATAGAAGTAGTTTTACTAGAAGCAGCCAGTATGCATTATGTATGTAGATGGAGATTATCCAATGTTTAGTCATTATTTTCTTACCAAGTTATTGTATATTTTTCAATTTTCCCATTCGATTGCATTAGATCCCACTGCATCATACTTCTATCCAATAGGGAAACAGTCAGGTTCCCATTAAGTGATCCCACTGCATCATACTTCTATCCAATAGGGAAACAGTCAGGTTCCCATTAAGTGATCCCACTGCATCATACTTATATCCAATAGGGAAACAGTCAGGTTCCCATTAAGTGATCCCACTGCATCATACTTCTATCCAATAGGGAAACAGTCAGGTTCCCATTAAGTGATCCCACTGCATCATACTTCTATCCAATAGGGAAACAGTCAGGTTCCCATTAAGTGATCCCACTGCATCATACTTCTATCCAATAGGGAAACAGTCAGGTTCCCATTAAGTGATCCCACTGCTTAATACTTCTATCCAATAGGGAAACAGTCAGGTTCCCATTAAGTGATCCCACTGCATCATACTTCTATCCAATAGGGAAACAGGTTCCCAGTAGCTTATTTAGGTTGCCTTTCTTATACGTTAAACGAAATCTATTATGCAAATGATGTCATCATACAAGTATTATTATGAGATTATTATGAGCTAGTTATAGATAAATGAGTTACACACACTATGGGCGTAGCCGGGGGTGGGGGGTTTGGGGTTCAACCCCCCCCCCTCCCAAATGAAATCCGAGGGGGGGGGGAGACAGACTTTAGTGATTTTGTTTATTTTAGGTGAGATTTTAATACTAAACCATCACTTACCCCAGCGCAGCCAAGGGGGTTTTGAGTTTAAAACTCCTGCCAGAGGGTTTTGAGTTTTTTGCAGTCAAATCCCCCTCTTCTATAAAACAAAACAACTAAATGCAAACGACAATCCCCAAATTCCAAGAGCACGGTTAAGAAAGATTTTTATTTTAAACCCCCTCCAAAATTTACGATAAACCCCCTCTTCAATATGAAAAAAAAAGCAAATTATGCACTCAAAATTTTATGAGCGTAGCTAAATGGGTTTTGACTCACTTTTAAGTTTAAACTCCCCTCCGGTAGAGTTTGAAGCTAAAAAATACATTCTTCAATTTAAAAAAAAAAGCAAATTACTCTAAAATCTATGAGCGTAGCCAAAGCGGTTTTGAGTTTAAACCCCCCGCCAGCAGGATTTAAAGCTAAAAAATACATCTTCAATGTAAAAAAAAAGCAAATTACGCACTCAAAATTCCATGAGCGTTCCCAAAAGGGGTTTTGAGTTTAAACCCCCTTCAGAAGGTTTTGAGTTTAAACCCCTTTCAGAAGGGTTTGATGCTAAAAAATATCTCTTCAATATAAAAAAAAAAGCAAATTACACACGAAAATTATTTGAGGGTAGCCAAGCCAATTGGGAGTTTTGAGTTTAAACTCCTCTCCTCCAGATGGTTTTGAGTTTAAAATCCCCATAAAGAGCGTTTTGAGGTGGAAAACCTCTATCTTCAATATTATTCTAAAGCAAATTACAGTTACCAAATTCTATGATCGTAGCTTAATGGGGTTTTGAATTTTAAAAAACCTAACCAAGTCCTGAGATTTTTTCTTTAAAACCCCCAACAAAGGATTTAGACGATAAAACTTCCCTTTTAGATATAAAATCTAAAGCAAATTACAGTCATCTAATTCCAAGAGCGTATTCAAGAGAGGTTACACATTTCTACCAGTGACGGGGCTCCATTAATAAAGTGCAGTGAATAGTCATCTGTCGAAATTGAAAAACACTAAATGTGGCTCAACAAAGATGGCTATGACAGATTTTAGGAGTCAGTTACAGAGATCGGGTCTAAATCAAGGAAATCCTATGCCGAACTGGGAGTCGACACCTTAGTAAGATTGTGACAGAGCGTCGCATGAGGTTTGCGGGACATATTTTCCGACAAAATGAATTACGCATAATAAGAGTTGGGATGACATCCTAGTACTATTTGGCGCCACACATTCATGGAGGTCCTCAGAGTAGGTGGGAAGAGGCTTCAGACATTACCAGTGACAAATTTTTGTGGAAACATCTTGACGGCAAATGCGCCGAACGGCGCGGGAGGGTCTAAGTCAGTAAGAATAGCACATTAGGTTTTAGAAATAAAACTTTTTAATAGCAGGAAAATGCACTGTAGATACCTCAGAATATGCATTTTGTTGGCATTCAATACCAGAAATAGTGCTTGGCGGCGGGGCTCCGCCTCGCGCTGGGGGAGCTGCTAGCGCTCCCCAAGACCCCCTTACTGGCAATGTCGGGGAGTCTACAATTTTTCCACTAACTCCAGGAAGAACATATTCTAGGGCACAATAAACGTCTTCCGAAAGAATGAAGGGTCAGAATGTAATAAAGATTATGTACACACACATACAAATATTTTTTTCGTCGGGGGGGGGGGGGGGCTGGGGGGGGGAGAAATCCCCGCTACCCCCCCCCCCCCCGAAAAAAATCCTGGCTACGCCCATGACACACACACACACAAAACAAAGCAAACAAAAAAGGATATATATTTCTGTATCAACGTGACAGGATGTCAACAACAGTATGCGGCATTGTTTTCGCGAAGTGACCACGCAAACCTAGTTGTGACCCTGTCTTTGGTAAAGGCTTTTCTTTTGGATCTTAAATGTGTGCCGCGAACCGGCTATTCCGGGTAGAGCGCTATTCTTAATTGTGTCTTGGTTCTTCCACACTTGGCAAAGTGCCTTCACATTTTCTTCTATTTCAATATGTGTTGGGATCCATTGGAAAACAGTTTTCTGCAATTGGTGTTGAGTGTTACAAGGGCCTGAGTTGTTTCACACAGGAGGCATCAGAGCTTTTCGAGCTTTGCTGGCCAGTTTTAGCCTCGTTCAGGAAGACAATGTGACTGGAGTACTTGTGTTATTTACTAGCGTGGGTGTAGTCACTGTTTATTAGGCAGTATTTGTTTGTGTTTCAGGCCCGAGGTCAAGGAAGCCAAAGCGGAACAAGGCACAAGACGAGAAGAGGCCCAGGACTGCTTTCACCAACGATCAACTCCAAAGGCTGAAGAGAGAATTTGATGATTGCAGGTCAGTAATTTTTTTTTTTAACAGATGATGTGAAGTTCTATGCTGGGTTTATGGCATAAGGTTATTAGCAGGTGGATATCGTGTGGCCAACACAATGACCGAATTTACTTACATCATGATCAACTGATAACAGGTACCCATTTGATTTTTTAAAAAGTTAGGGATTTGAGTCACAGACCGTTTGGTTCTTAAGCTAAACCTCTCAACCACCAAGCCACCAAAATGAAACAGATAAGCACAAAATAGTGCCCCTGAATCTGCATCACTACGTGCTAGACATCAGTAGCAGATTTACAAAAAGAAATCAAAGTCATTGAAGCATTAGGTTGTGATTTTTAATTAAAGACTTAATAACAATTTAATGTGTAATAATAAGTCGCGTAAATATATATATAAATATATATATATATATATATATTTATATAGATAAGCCCATGCTCGAGGGTTATGTAACTATGGAAGTTTGTAAAACACCATTCTCTATTGAGGTGTCATCAGAAGGAAATGTGCAACAGACATTGTAGATGTATTTCACTCTGTGTATACCTTGTTTAACGACAGTCGACAGAAGGTGGTGGTTCTGTTTCAGACCGTGCTACTTCTGAAGAAAATAATGCAATTAATAATTCTAGATTTTAATAAATTTAGAAATAAACTTTCATTTATATTGTGTAATAATTCCAAACTTAGAATACTTACTTAAATTTGTTTGTTCATCTTGAAATCATTCTGACAAACCTGTGATCCGTTACAAAAGTAATAATAACCATTGGATAAAATGCACAACATAAACACATGCAAACTGCCATCCCAGATTTCATCCATAAAGTACATATTCAAAATTTGTGTGTTTCATCTTTATATTCTCGAGTGAACTGATCACCATCCTCATTATCAAACTCTATTTGAATAAAGGCCTGGGAGGTTCAAATCCTCGCGTGCAAAAGCCCTGGGCATAAACCCTGTTGTTTTGCTTACTGCATGCATGTTACCATACCGATCTTGAAGAAGTGATTTCCCAGACCTGCCCTGACGTAATGAATTGAGAACGTCGTACGTTCCCCCCCAAAGAGTCCTGCTCTTCTTGGGCTCAAATCTTCTAGTTGTACCACTGTTTTTTACCATCAAAACTAACGGTTTGCGGCCCATTTCAATACACAGACAACAGAAACAACATGCTTCATTATATTCAAGAAGAACATTTCAGACATAGTTGAAATAACTTATTAAAATTCGTTTGTGCAGGGTCGGTCCTAACAATTTTGGGTCCCTAAGCGAAATGGATTCAGCCCCAGCTGTAACCTACCTATTTTGCCATATTTAGGGCAAGCATAACCATTGTGCGACTAGTCACTTGTGAGCTAATTATTTTTAAAAAATACTGTATTGCCTCCAGCCTGTGCAAAGTATTTTTAAAGTGATAATTGGCTCGCGCAGACCAATACCACTCTTTAAACTAAGGACAATACTAATCTACATGCAAAAAGAGTAATAGTTTTAACATTTATTTTGTTAGCAGACACAAATTGTTGCAACATTTGTGAGAGTCCATAAATAAGTTTATTTTTTATCTTTTAAAAACTCTTTTTCGTATTTCCAGGTACCTGACGGAGACTCGCAGGAAAAATCTAGCAGACGAACTCGGCCTGACGGAATCTCAGATCAAGATTTGGTTTCAGAACAAGCGCGCGAAGATCAAGAAGACAGTCGGCTCCAGAAACCCGTTGGCCTTACAATTGATGGAACAAGGACTATACAACCACTCCACCGTCAAAGTTAGTGACGACTCTAATTAGTCGAAAAAGAAAATATTGGCCTACTTAATTATCATGAACCTTGTGCATTAAATGACCAATGGTCAACATAGCTCATTCATTAAGTGGATATAACTCCTGCATAACATGAGGCAGAAGTTTTGATCATTCTGCGTTACTTTTTGTAACATTGAATTTTCACATAGCTCTTTGTGGCAAAAGATCAACAAGACCCAGGCCAAGAGTGCACTTTATTTCCGAATAACTATTTTTTAAAGTTACTTTTGTAACATTGACATCCTATAAACTGTTACTTTCTCACTCGTTGTAACAATTACATTTTAATTAATGTAAAGTAAATAAAACCATTACCGTTATATTTGGAAATTTTAACGACACCATGTTATCTTCTAGGGATTGACATTTGAAAAGTCTCTATACCTGATAGCGTCCCGAACATTTTCTTCCAAAAAGCCCTTTCCATATATTGTCTAACTAGTACTAGTGACAGGGGCGGACTGGCTATAAGGGCATTTGGGGACATACCCAGTGGACCGGTACCTAAATGGACCGGTAGGGCCACCGAAAGGGCGCATGGATTCCGCTGTGTATTAAATTGTTAAAGGTTTTATAATACTCTCTTATAAAAGCGGCGTTCACAGCATGGTTTTTAAACGAAGTGTCTCTACAGTGTAATACTAATTTGATCTAGCAAATTTTACGAATTAATGTAGAAGCCTACATCCGTAGACAGTGCTACTAGTAGGCTTCATTTTTTTTAATGGCCTACACACTTAGCGATTAAAAAGCAACATAAGGCCTCTATAGAGAGCTCACTGTTTGCACGTGTGCAGCCTAACAGAATGATTTTGAGGACAGGCAGGCCAACATGTGGAGGCCCATCATATGATATGCAATTTTCGGTCCTGATTGTATAGAAATGCCCGACCCGATTTAAACACCTAGCCCGCCCCTGACTAGTGGGAATGCTTACAACGATTGAAATGCCCAATAGTTAGTTATCTATTTTGCTAGTTGATGACGATGCTCAGGAGTCAGTTCATAAGTCCTCTGGAGTAAGTCTTGTCTCAAAATTCAGATCTGGTAAAAGTTTATATTTTAAAGTACCTCTCTAATCATTAGGATTCAAACAAAGACTGTCTGGTCGGCAGCCCATCGCCCTATCACTGAACAAAACATTTACATATTAATAAATTACCTTATTGCTGGAGTATATTTTTCTCTCGGCTTGATCGATCAGATGAAATTCTAACTACACTACACCAAATATTCCTCCCCCTAACCTACAAAAGAACTCCAATTGTTAAAATACTAATTTGATTTTTAAATGACAGTTAATATGATTCCAACGTTGACAATCTGATTTCTATGCTTCTCAGGATTATCTTAACGAAGAGACGTCAAAAGATACATCATCAGAGGCTGGAGAAGAGTCCAGCTAGTTACTTGATCTAGATCGAAACTATCTGATTTATAAGTATAGGTCGGACCATTCAAACAATACACCGACACCCGATGATTAATGTTGTCTCTTACGAACGTAACAGGGCTGCGGTGGCTGAGTAGTAGAGCACTTGGCTCCCGAACCGAGGGGTTCCGAGTTCAAATCTCGGTGAAGACTGGGATTTTGAATTTTGGGATTTTTAGGACACCTCTTAGTCCCCCATACTCTATTGATTACCTGACATTAGTCGGTTGGTCGTTGTGCTGGTCACATAGCACCCTTATTAACCGTCGGCCATTGAAATAGATGATCTTTACATCTTCTGCCCTATAGATCGCAAGGTCTGAAAGGTGGACTTATAAACGTAACATTTTTCTGTTTGATTTTTCTTGTTAAATAAAAATAGTTCCCAATTTAAAGTCCTGCATGCAGCCATTGCATCGATGTTATTGGATTTGCTTTTTGTTTGTTTGTCAAGAAAATATGAAACAATGTATATACATACTTAAGTGATATAAAAAGCATGATTGACGAATCATTCATGAATGATTGTAGTATGAGTGACACATGACTATTGTATTGCTTAATTTGAAATATAAAATTGCCTTCGAAAAAAACAAACTTTAATAGAAAATTTGTTAAAAGAAAACACCAGCAGACCAAATTCATTAGGCGGTAAATATTTTTTTGTTTTAGGAAAAGTAATTATACTCTGATATTGTAAACTTTGTATATTGATCATATTTTGATATCCAATTAAGAAAATCTTATATCTTTCATCCTCTTTCAGCTTGAAGTTTTAAAAAAAGTTCATGAGTTGGTGCATAGATATATTTTCATTAATTATGTCTTCGCATATTTAATTTTTTGTTTTATGTGTAAACAAAAATGAATTTAAAAAAAGAAAAAAAAATCAATAAAGCTACTTATTGTTTATAAGTCTTCTAAGTTGTTGTTGTTTTTTATTGTATGTTTTTTATTCATGGAAAAGGAATGAAAGAAAGAAAGAAAGGAAGAATGAAAGAAAACAGAAAGAAAAAAAAACATAAAGGAAGAAAAGAAAGCAGAAAGGAAGAAATGAAGAAAACAGAAAGAAAGAAAACAGAAAGAAAGAAAACAGAAGGAAGAAAGAATAAAAGAAAGAATAGATATCATAATAAGTAGACAGCCAACTATATAATTAAACACTCGTAAAGATCTAGAGTGTTATATTCGTCAAACAGTTTGTTATATACAGATGACTTCCCTTATTTAGTAGTCTGTTTGAATGCACATATGCTGCTACAGACTCGGTACACTTCCTCACATGGGGCACACTTAGAAACATACATACTCACACATATTTGATATCTCCTGTAAAGACAAATGGGAGGAGGGAGGAGGGGGGGGGGACAAAGAGGCTCTAGATATGACACTCTTGAAAGTGTCAAAGATATCATGATCTGTTTCCTACGCGACATACCCCTCCCCTTACATTGTGTCCCATTTCAACCCCCCATCCCCAAGCTCTGGAATCACCAGCTTTCATATATTGCCTCATACCAGAAGTATGTGTCTCCGCCTCCCTACCCCCGCCACCTTTACACTGTACTTCAAGTGAAGAATGTGAGCTACTAAAGTGAATAAAGAAGCTTTTGATATCACGTGCCAGAGGATGACTTTGTTATCGCGCCATGTTATCGCCGTGTTTGTGTTTAGGGACAGGAACACATTTACAGAACATCATCATCGACATTGGACTCTGGAGACAGAGGCGGAGACCACAAGGTGGGTTCAATGCACCTACCTACAAAAAACCCTCTCAGTTTCTAAGTTTTCATTAAACATCAACAAAATTCGAATGTTGTACACGGGTTATCCAAAGTACAATGTTCGGTACACCTCTAGTCGAAATACAAATCTGAGGTTAATAACAAAATTTAGTTCCTGGACCAAAGTCCTTAAGTGCTCTCACAATAGAAATGGCATAGCGGAATGAAAGACACCAGATTATTGATGAGCTAGAAGTCGACTTCTTGGAATGATTTTAGGCTAAGCATTTAATAATACGACTAAATTTTTTTAAAACCTTTTTTTTTGGTCCAAGCAATGGGGGGGGGGGGGGGGGATTTCTTATTTTGTTATATGATAATATACCAAATTAAAGGAACGTTTCTTATTCCATATGCTAGGACGAATTCGTGCAAGTGTATTTTAAAAGATAAATCAGCTTGGAAAATCAATGACTTAGAAGGGTTTCATCATCACCTTCATAGATGATGAACGATTGGGGCGCCACATATGATCTATCGACGATCTTTCTCCATTCTCTCTGTCTTTTGCGTTGGATAGAATCACTATCAATGATCAGGCCCGCCCATTCTTCTCTGCTGTCTTCCCATCGCTTTCTCTGTCTGTCTCTTCTTTTTCCTTGGACGGTGCCCTGAAGGAAGGTCTTTGCGATCCCTGAGGACCTTGTGTGCTCACGTCTTTCAATAACACGGATAACTAGATTAACACGTGCACGAAGGTCGTGACTATCTTCAGTTTTTTTAAAACTTCTCTACATTTGAGGATACGAAACAAAAAAATAATAAAATCGACCAAAATTAACATGACGCATGAATTAAAAATTTTATCATAAATAAGGTACATATTTTTAAAAACAAATAATTTATAATGAATCAAATATATATATATATAACTTGCATTTAAACCTTTGGATATCAACAAATGAAATTTCTGATAAATAGTACTGGGTGTTATAAAAGTAACGAATTGTTAATGAAACGAAAAATCATTATTTGCCAAATCAAAATATATGTCTGAATGACCCCTTCTAAGATTTTATAATGTAAATATATTGATATTATGTTTATATTTATAATGTATATATATATATATATATATATATATATATATATATATATATATTATACGGTATATATATTTTATATTTTATTTTATGATATACATATGAAACTTTATACACATGACATGCTCATTAAACCAATAATGGTACGGACGTTAAACGCGACTGCAATTAGAATATACACTTTCAAACGGTCACACAATTATATCATCTAGTGGCAAATAATAATGGAATGAATGGCACATCACTTAAAGTATTTTGACTCAATAGTAAACATTTTACAAAGCTAATATCAACTCGCTCTGTCTGTCTGTCTGTCTGGTAAAAAGTATTTTCACGTTATTTCTCCCACAAGATTACTCGCATCAAGTTGAAATTTAGCACAATTATTTCTAGTATCTCACAAAACAAGAATCAATAATACAAAAAAAATAATAATCATTTAGTTAACTATTTGTATTTTATTCTTTTGTTTGGTATCAAACAAGGGAAAGAACTCGTACTTGAAAGATGTGGTGGTATAAGTTGAATTAGTTCCCTTGAGAAAGCATGAGTCCTAAGTGATAAAAGTTTATTTGTATGCATTTAAAAAGCCACCACGGTAACATTTACAGAAATAACCCCTTTTTTAGTGTTTATTTTAAAAGTATTCACTGTGTACTTCTTGTTTTAAATCATATACATCGGATTTTAGGGCAGTGTCTTTGAGTCTGAATATGAATGACGAGCGCAGAATTTCACGTGACAAAGCGGACCCAATTGCAACTTGCATATTTTGCCACAAGTAATGCAGACAGAGCTGTTGTACTCAACAAAGTTACTTTGAAACAGTAAGGACCAAAATTGAATAGTTCCAAAACCAGTATATGATTAAGCTCTTCAGATTAGTCATATAAATAAACCTGTAGAAGATATTAAGGTTACAGCTAATCGGTAATCAACATTCACATTGTGAATTAATGCAAAAGAAAAGCGTAAAATGTATTATTTAATAATGGAAATATCTGTAATCTATACGCTTTTCCTCGAGTACGCTTTTCCTCATGTAAAATGTAATCTTCGTAAATTAGGTTGGCATTCTATAAGTTAATAAAACGTGATTGCAAAGAAAAAGAATGAAAATCTTGCTCTAAAAGATTGTGACATGGAAAAGTGAGTTTTACTGTCCTTACATTTTCTGGATCGGGTGATAGAAACGGAGGAGAACGGAGACTGAGGATCGAACCCGAACCGACGTGCTAATAATCAGAAGCACTAACCAGATGACACCTGTAGTTGTGATCATCTCAATTTTTTTTGTAAAAAAAAAAAAAAAGTCAGGCCCTATGCAAATGTTTATTAAGTTTTTCTTTGACCTATAGCAATGTAAAAAAAAAAAAGGGCCAGAGATAGTACTAGAGTCTGACCGTTGGACTCGGACAAATTTATCACAGGAAACAAAAGAAATGAGCCAAGTGGGGTAAAGGGGACATAATCCACGCTGCAAGATGTTGACATGTTTCTATCAGAGGCTAGAGCCACAGTTTAGACATTTCTTATCTGCCCCCTTGATGGTTATAAGATGAGTGGACCAGCATGGGAGGGCCTACAAGTGTTTACATGGGCGGGGAAGAAAGGCGCACTGGGGGGGGCGTTGGAATGACAAGATGAGATTGCATTTGTTATCATTCCTGTTGTTATGGTTTGTATGCAACTACTTCTTCTTGCTATTTACACTCCCCTCCCCCTGGCGCCCTCCCCCCCTACCTAAAGCCTCATGGAGGATATAGTGATTCATACAATTATCTTTATATTGTTTGCCCCTCCCCCCTTCCTCCTTGCTTCATCCATTTTCCTAAAAGATTCAGAGGGTGAATAAAATCAAATGAAATTCTAAATTAATAAGTCTTCTTATCTTATATAATACAGACGTTACTTCAAAAAAGAAGATGATTACGTCCTACGCGTCATGCATTTAGTCATGCATATTAACCAATGACTTAAATTCTGCCAAGTCACTGGTTTTCCTGGCTAGCTCAGGCAACCCATTCCATGCTCTAATAGCACTAGGGAAGAAGGAGTATTTGTACAAATTTGTCCTAGCATATGGGACGAGGAATGTTCCTTTATTTTTGTCTTTCAGAGTATTTTATTAAATTTTGTTTTTGTATTTGAAGATTATGGTTCAGTGTTTTATGTATAATTGCTACTTTAATTTTGAGTCTTCTGTCCTGAAGGCTTTCTAAATTTAGTGATTTTACTAATGGTGTTACCCTAGTCAAATGTGAATATTCGTTTGTTATGAATCTCACTACTCTATTTTGTGTTTGTTCCAGTTTCTTTAGTCTATTGGTCAGACTATTACATTTTGATAGAATATTGTATGTTACGTAGATATGATTTGTGGTAGAGCTGTGATGTAATTTTATTTGTAACAAAAATAATCCATTCATATACAGTTTAAACATGGTATTGAAAATATGCATAGATATTAATATTGTAAGTAGATTTGTCCGGTGGCCTGCTCCTCTTACTGTGTCACAATGGTCCCGAGCTCCAGTCATAGCATCCCATAAGAAACTTTTTAGTTGTATGGAAGAAGAAACAATGACTATAAAATTGAAAACAAAGTGATTGTATATTTTAAATTTTTACGCGCGTCCACCAATTTATACCGTTTGACGTTAACGGCTGATGAATTCAACGTTTCACCCTTGGTTAACATGTAGAATCTTTCGTTAGGGAGGCGCGGTGGTTGAGTGGTTAAGTGCTTGGCTTCCGAACCGAGGGCTCCCGGGTTCGAATTCTAATGAAAGATGAGATTTTAAAAAATTCCCGCAGCTCTAATGGGTACATGTTGTTAGTTGGGGGGAAAAATTAAAGGTCTGTGTGTCATTGTGCTGGCGACAAGACATCCTCTTTAATCGTAGGCCATAGTAGCAGATGACTTTTATATCATCTGCCCTGTAGATCGTAAGGTCTGTAGCTATATTGTGTGTTTGTATTAATTACATGACTTGAAAAATATAAAAATATAATTATTTAGGGTTATGAAAAGGTAAGGAAAAAGAGAATAATAAAAGGGACTGTTTTAGACAGTGTGCAGATAAGTTTTAGAATAAGTTTCGCGCATATAACCCAGGGGGTAATTCACAGTATTTTCTTCATTTTAGTTTTCTAAAAAAATGGCAGCTGTGCTGGATATCCATAATTTATTTCATTTGTAAACATAGCATAACGAAAACTATCCCAAACCAGTGGGTCTTTATACCTCCTAGAGTTCGCTATTTGGTTGTGAAATGTACATCTTAGTATAAACGTCTAGAAAATAGATAGACCTAGTACCGATGCGGCAGAGAAACTTTAATATATACCAGTAATCAACTATGAGAAGTTTACGGCTAGTTAGGCGTTGCACATGTGGGGTATATAAGGGGGCGAATCTATTTTTACTTATTTTGTAGTTGGTTCGGGATATACACCTGTTCGGGGTATATGCGGTTCTGGGCATACGTGGGTGAAGGGTATGTGCGGTTCTGGGCATACGTGGGTGAAGGGTATATGTGGTTCTGGGCATACGTGGGTGAAGGGTATATGCGGTTCTGTGCATACGTTGGTGAAGGGTATATGCGGTTCTGGGCATCCGTAGGTAAAGGATATATGCGGTTCTGGGCATACGTGGGTGGAGGGTATATGCGGTTCTGGGCATACGTGGGTGGAGGGTATATGTGGTTCTGGGCATACGTGGGTGAAGAGTATGTGTGGTTCTAGGCATACATGGGTGAAGGGTATATGCGGTTCTGTGCATACGTTGGTGAAGGGTATATGCGGTTCTGGGCATCCGTAGGTGAAGGGTATATGCGGTTCTGGGCATAGGTGGGTGAAGGGTATATGCGGTTCTGGGCATACGTGGGTGAAGGGTATATGTGGTTCTGGGCATACGTGGGTGAATGGTATATGTGGTTCAAGGGCATACGTGGTGAAGGGTATATGTGGTTCAAGGGCATACGGGGGGAAGGGTATATGCGGTTCTGGGCATACGTGGGTGAGGGGTATATGCTGTTCTGGGCATACGTGGGTGCGTGGTAGATTTAAGAAAGTTGAAAATATAATTGAATATCCTATAACATCTTGTGTTTAAAATTGTGATTAGAATATTAATAACACCTTTATTTTCATCTTACTCTGTTGAACCGTTGGGGTACCACACAAGATCTGTCGACCGCCTTTATCTATTCCTCTCTGTCTTTTGCATATGGTAGAATCTCTTTAAATGACAGACCCTTCCATTCTGCTAATGTTTTCTTACTATCTATTTTTCTATCTGCCTCAACTTCTTTTCCCTGATATTGTTCCTTGAAGGAAATCTTTTGCAATCCTTGAGGACCTTGTGATATGACGATGAAGTTTTAGTTCAGTAGTTAGAAGATCATCGTGGGGTCCGATTGCTGAACTAATCCTGTCTCTAATTTCTTCGTTTGTGATGCGGTCTTTGTGAGTGATACCTAGTACCTTTCTGTAGCATCACAATTCGATTGCCAGGATCATCCTCTCTAGCTCTGCAGTCAGTGTCAAAGATTCGCAAGTAATAGGCCTTTAAGAATGTGGCCGTTACTACGGTGGATTGTGGTGCTTATTAATTGTATAACTTAATGTCTATGTCATTTTATTTTTGTTAAATTTGAGCTTCTGTTAATTTTCATATTTACTTTTTTAACTTCACATTAAATACACGTCAACAAGTAAAATTAGATCTGGAGTTACAAACACACATTTATCACAAACAGAAGAACACTAAAAAAATGGGCGAGGGAGGTTGTTTAATCCATTTCTGTTTCAGTTGCTGATTATTCATTGGGAGACCTGGCAAACACACACACACAAAATACGCGTCTTATGTTTTTGTTATCAAAATAAACTGCTAATTCCCTTGGAATCTTTATTTAGACAATAGCAAGACACACAATGACCTATAGCGATTACGTCAAGTAGGTCGCACGCGCCCAGATATCGCAGAAATGCCTGGACTTCAAAAATTACGTGCTGTTCTACATGCATGTTCCCTGGTTCTTTTCAAAATTTTAACCCCTTTTTTTTTTTTCGCGCGACTTCTTGAGAGGAAGTGAGGGGGGATAATTAAAACATTTGAAGATAGACTGACAGTGGGGTTATCTTCCCTTGCAGGCACGCTCTTAGCAAGCCCCCCTACCATACGATGGGGGATGTTTAAAAAAAAGCAGATGCATGTTTAGACCGTAATCTAATGTAACAAAGATGGTGGCAAGAAGCGTGTTGTTTGCAAAGAACGAAAAAATGGCGGGCCGGAGAGGGTTAAAGTTTAGTCATAATTAAAGTGTGTGTTGAAAAAAAAAGGGGGGGGGAAGAGGTATGAAAGGTCAGCCCTTGAGTGAAGATGTTTTTATCATTTCATTTCTAATCTTTGAAGAATTTCATCAGCTCAAGTGGGAAAACTCTTACACTTTTGGTTTGCCTGCTCAGTTCTGCAAGTGTTTTATAAATGGTTAGCTCCCCTACTTCGGCTTAAATTACATAGACGTATATATATATACATTAGGAAATATTCTACCCATTGTAATATTGCAGCAAAAAGCTTAATAATACCCGTTCAAGATTGTTATATAGGCCCTCCATGTTGTGGTTTAGATGAAGTCTATAGAGCAGTATAGCTCTTTTTGTTTACGCTATATGCGCTCCGGAAGTCATCGCTAGGGTCACGAGTTCGAAACCTGCCCGATGCTATCTCCTGCATGAGTACTGAGCTATGACGTAATCATCTTCATTAACTAAAAGAACGTCACTGCGCTGGCCACGAGACACCCTCGTTAAAAGAATACCTTGATGTCTTCTGCCCTATAGATCACAATTATGAAAGGAGACCCTCTACTCTTTATATTGTACAATGTTTAAAGGCTACGTTCGGATATTGTGTAACATCGAAAAAAAATGTTTTTATCCCCCCCCCCCCACCAACCTTGTAACAAATCGTTACAAAACATAATACTCCCCCCCCCCCCCCCTCACAGAGTAACTGAACTAGTAACTTCGATTTGTAAACAAGACATTTTCCCCAAATCACTTTTTTCATCATGGCATCGATAGAAACAGGTATGGGGGCCCCGCGCTCGGCAGGGTCTCCGCAATTTACATTTAGCATAACAGTATCGGTCATAGAACTTGTCGCAGGCTATTAAAGATGCAGGACTTAAAGGGCCCGGGTTCGCTGTTCTGCCTCATCGTGGCACCCGGGTGGAAACTGCTATTTGAGGAGATAGCTAGGCGAAATGAATGGCAAAACATAACTCCCGTGGGGATGCCCACGCGTAGACGAGAGTCCACCCCTTGCACGGGCGGGGTTGTAAAAAAGTCCTCACAAAAACTGTCACACATCCATGCGCCGTTCCTCAAAGGACCGTTCCATAAATGGCGAGTCCCCCACGGTTAGCTTGGTACAAAGAAGGAAGATGACGGAGGCTCCCAGTGCTCCTAGGCCTTCGGCCATGTGTCGGGGGCCGAAGACATTGGATACAGCAATGCTTTATATAGGCATTGACTCGGGTCGCTCTCAAACAGAACTGTGCGTTCACACAGGTTTTTTTTTTTTTTACTGTTCTGGCTGGACGACCAAGCAGGTTTTTTTTCAAACTTAGAGCTCGAAGAGCCTTCGGCTCAGCTCTTACGGACATTAAACGGACTTAAAGGGTTTATATTTATATATATAGTGTATCGTACGACTGACGTTATCAACCCACCGGCGCGTATTGCGTATGAGTTGCTTTGTTGATATAATTATCTAATTAATAGAAGTAGATGTTATTGTACAATTTGGAAGAGGGGCCTCGCAAGCGTCTATTAAATTGGGCCCCGCAATTTGTAAGGCCGGTCCTGGATAGAAATGATGGGAAAAGTTATCGAATTCTTTCGGCGCTGTGATGAGGTATCCAGGTTTTCTTCCCCAATACTGTACAATGTACACATAAATCGGGCGGCCACCGTGGTGTTTTAAAACAAAAGGCGGGGTATTTCTGAGTTGTTTATTTTCTGCGTGCGTCCAGCGTGGTCAGAAGGTCATGTCCAGCGTGTGTGTGTGTTTATAGTACTTCATCAGTGTTATGTGATACGTACTGGTTTAATTCACTGTCTATTGTAGTATAATTTTGTCGAATAAAGCCATGGTATTGGTATACTAGTGTTTGTTGTTTCATTACACAATGGTTAGTGAAATTCTAGGCACGCTCTAGAAAGTCAAAGGACTCCCGTACTTGTTAATAAAATAATTGTACAAATAAACATCAACAAATTTAATCACAAACTAATTCACAAACTAATTCACAAACTAATTCACAAACTAATTCACAAACTAATTCACAAAAGTTTTGTTATTTCATTTCAATTTTTTTTTTTAATTTTTCTTACGTAACAAATGTTCAGACGCCTCCACCGTTGTAACAGATAGTGCCAAACATTATACCCCCCCCCCCAAACTCAGCCGTTACGTAATATCCGAACGTTCCACTTAATGTGTAACATTAAAAATACACTTAAAAGCCAACGGCTTAAAAGTTAAACTTGTTTGCACTACCGTAGTCGATATAGCTATTTATCGTAAAATCTAAACTCTGAATTAAAAACAAATAATGTTTTACACTCTTAACTGGCAACTTGTTTTGCTATTTTAGGAGTCGGCGCTAGAAAAATGGGGCAATGAAAACGTCTGCTACTCAGGGAAGGTGTGAACTACTGGAGTTCAGGTACGAACGTCAACCGTTGACCAGTGACTGTTTCAGTGTCCGGTTAAATTTTTGTAGCCCTGATACTGGAGCTCCGTGACACTTGCCGATAGATAGATATCACACACACACACACACTAATACCTACACACACACTTATACCTACACACACACACACACCTATACCTACACACACACAGAGAGAGGTTTAGAAAGGCAAACATATTTTAAAAAAAAACATGTTGGTTTTACACTCCTTGAAGAATCATAACTCTTGCCGTCTGCTAAATAAATAAAGTTAAGTAAAGTTCCCCTCTCAGACTTTGTGGTCCATAGGGCAGATGATGTAAAGGTCATCTGTTTCTGTGGCCTACGGTTAACGAGAGTGTTATGTGGTCGGCACAATGACCAACCACCCTTACTTTCCCCCAACTAGTGTCAGGTACCCATTAGAGCTGGGTGGACTCAGAGGTGCCCAAAGATCCCGAAATAAAAATTCCAGTCTTCACTAGGATTCCAACCCGGCTACCGGTTCGGAAGCCAAGCGCTTTACCGCTCAGCCACCGCGCCTCCGCTAAATAAATAGGTAGGACCAAAATATTTTTTAAAAAGTTAGTTATTTTAAAACAATAAATCTCAATTGGTGTGTTTTTCTTTTTAAAAAAGAAATGGTAATATTTTTTTTTTCAAATTAAGTTTCGTATTGTACTATTTAAGAATTGTATGTTGCCCTTTTTACAAACTATTGAGACCAGTAAATGATTAGAAGATATATTTAGTAATAGTTGTTACAGTAGTGAAAAGTGCTTTGTTGTTCCAAGTATGTGGTAAGTAAAAACTGGTACAAATTTCGTTTCGTAAAAAAAAGAAAAACCGATGGTGGGGGAGAGGGGCGACAATAAATGAGTGCGTCAGTCAGCTCTCTCTCTCTCTCTCTCTCTCTCTTCTAAATGCCATTATTTCTAAATAAACAGTACATATTTTTAAAAAAATATTTTGTCCAGGTTAAGAACAAGACCACAAAAAAAAAAGGCCTTCCCATTAGCCTATCTCTCCCTATGCTCCTGGCACCTCTCAAGAGCTTGATTCAGACAAGAGGATCACCTCCTAGTGCTATCAGGCAGCTAACACAAGTAGATTAGGAAGTAGACCTAGATAGCTGTCAACACCTAAACCACGCCATAGTTGTCTAGGCAGCAGGTAATTGAACCGTACACTTTTATTGTTGTTTGTTTTGTTTAAACTGGATTGCTCTAAAAAAAAAAGTTACACTCTATTAAGACAGATGTGCTTTTTAGGTAATGGTCAGTTGTGTTTTAAATAACGGTCATTTGAGTATTTTAGTAATGGTCAGTTCTGTCTTTGTCATTTATGTTTTAAAGTAATAGACAGTGGTGTATTCTAGTATTGATCAGTTGTTTTTTTAAAGTAATGGTCAGTTTCTTTTTAAGTATTGGTCAGTTTTTTAAAGTAATGATCAATTGTGTTTTTAAGTAAAGGTCAGTTGTGTATTTTTCTGTAATTGTCTGTTATGTTTTCAAATAATTGTCAGTAGTGTTTTATGTAATGGCAGTTGTGTTTTAGGTAATGGTCAGTTCTGTTTTAAGTATAGTTGTGTTTTAGGTGATGGTCAGTTGTGTTTTTAGAGCAGGCAAAGGAATGGTGGATTGTATAATGTATTCTGCCTATCTCAAATAAACCTGCAATCAGACTTACATTAACAGACGCTTAAATGAAAACAATTTGCCCTGTAAGTTATACGTAATTGTTAAGTCAAAAATATGGCTTAAAAAAAAAACGTAAAGCCCCCCTTTAGACTTTGTGACCCAGTGCATTTTTTTGTGACGGTACGCACCGGCAACTTTTTCAATGTGGGGAAAAAATTACTAATTTTCTTGAATTTTAAAGTTTATTATTATTTTATTAGTAGTTAAAAGTTAGGCAATCCATCACTGCGTACCGGCACCTACATTTTTTTACAACAAAAAAAAGCACTGTTGTGACCTATGGGGTAGACGATGTAAAGGTAATCTGTTTCTATGGCCCACGATTAATGAAGGTGTCATGTGGCCAACACAACGACCAACCGCCTTTATTCCCCAACTAACGTCAGGTACCCATTAGAGCTGGGTGGATCCCAAAAGTAGAAATTCCAATCTTCCTCTTATCTATTCCTTATTTTTTTTTTTTTTTACAAATCTTTTATCAACTCCGTCTGTCTGTCTGTCTGGTAAAAGTGTGTACATGCTATTTCTCCCACACCCATTCTCGCATCAAGCTGAAGCTTCGCACAATTATTCATTGACACGAATCAATTAAAAAAAAAAGTAAACTGTTACAATTAATTACTGGTAATTGATTATTTTGCTTAATGGCAACAAGGGAAACTCATACTTCAGTATTCACGGTTATGGCTAAATGTCGTGTGTTTTGTCCCCTTAAATATTTGGTAACGCTACTTCTCCCTCACGCATTTTCCGATCAGGTTACTACTTGAAACAATTATTAATTATGAATTGGACCTAACTAAACATGAATCAATAAACAAAATACTACGTAAATTAATTTTTGGTCATTAATTACTTTCTATATCGAATACGGGAAATAACTTGTACATTATTGGTAGATCTAGTTTTAAGTATAGGGTTCTTCCCCTTTAGATAACCTCTATTAGTTTTGTGTGAAGTGTCTGTCCGTCCGTCCGTCCGTTAGTGAAAATCCGACATCATAATATTTAAGACCATTCAATGTTCTGGTGCAACGGCTACTTTTTTCCTTTCTGAAAGCGAAAAAAACAAATTTTTTAAATCACCTATGCAAGCAGTTTTTTGTGTACAACTATTTACTATTAATGGTAACAAACACTGACGGCTCTTTAGTAGGGCAGATGACAGTGTACTACATTTCATATTTACATATGTGGATGGTTTTAGATTTTTTTGTCAAAGACAAATGACAGAGAAGAATGGAGAAAGAAGGTTGACTGATCTTGTGTAATGCCCCAGCGTTCGTATTGCTTAGGTTAATAAGTTCTGTCATACTACTACATTTACTTACGCACACACAAAAAAAGTATATTTTTTCAAAGAGAAAGAAAACCATTTAGTATACATATAAGTTGGACATAATTTAAATCAATAATTATAATATACAATAAGTAGCTATTAATACTATGAGTGACCTCTAATAGTCACACACAGCCACAGTACACCTAACTATAGGAAAATAATTTATTTTTTTTTCGAATTTTTTTTTTCTTTAGGATTTGAAGAAGACATTGACTCTTTACAAAACAATTAGATCAATTAGATATTCATTATAAGACATTGGTTAGACCAGGTTGACATCGAACTTCACATTCACTTTCACCTATCCTTTGGTCTGCTGAACCGCTGGGGCACTACACAAGATCAGTCAACCTTCTTTCTCCATTCTTCTCTGTCATTTGTCTTTGATAAAATTTCATTCTGATGTTCTTTCTGAAAATATGAAAGCCTGCCTTTTTACCTGCCTGTGTAGATCACTTCGGGGGCTGATTTTGAGTTTATGTTTCACACAGACTGTCTTTGTGACCTTGTTTTTATTTCTTTATTATTTTTTTTTTTTGCCTGTTTTTATATTTTTGCTATTTTTTTTTTTTTTTTTTTTTTTTTGCTATCACACTTTTTAATACTGATTTCTCTTTTATTTCACTATTTTATCGTCATTTGATAGAAATGAAACTTAAAATCTTAGTGGATGAAGAACAGATTCCTGTAATTAAACATTTAGTGTGAAAATCCCCAGCTGCTTAAAAATGACTGGCTTGTATTAAACCAGTTGAGTACAATGTTGAATAAAAAAGCAAGTCTCACAGGTCGGCGTTAGCTGTAACTGTAAGGTATCTTTTCAAAGCGCACTGCTTCCTACGGCTCCCGAGAAGGGAGTCAGACTAAGGGCAGTCTCCACCCGTGTTTTACTTCACTTGAGAGTTCCTCTATCAACAGTCATTTGTCATTCTCATGCCGCCATTTGCCCTCCCACTTGGACTGCACACAATACCTGGCCAGCGATCTGGTTGATCCGGTGCCGTGGACTGTCACTTCTTGGACGGGAAAAATGACAGAGTAGATGTACGAGCATTGTTCACGTGACTAGACACGATGTGGTACTTTCACTTCAGGTATCTGCCGATTATTACAGTCTTTTCCAGTCCAACTTTGCCATCAGTTTTTTTTCCCGTACAACCTTTGCGTCATTTCCAGTTTAAGGCCTTTTAACACAAATATATTTCGCTTTAAAACTTTCATACTTGTCCTTGCCTCGCATTAGTTATGTCCAGTCTTGAAAACAAACAAAAAAAAAGATTCACATTGATTTAGCGTTTAAACTATAAACTATAACTATATTTGTGTTAATGTTACCATGATCACTTTTTCAATGCATTTAAATAAAAGTTGTAGGACTTGAATTCCAAGCCTCCTCAAGGGGTCTAATTCAACTAATACCACCAAGTCTGTCAAGTACAATTTATTTTCCTTGTTTGATATTAATAAGAGAGAAAAACGTATGTAAAAAAAAAAAAAACATTTAACGTGGACATTAGATATTCCCAGGAAGACACTGACTCGATACATAATGTTATTTACAGAGACAACGCCAAGCGTAAATGCACATACATACATGTACGTGTGTCAGTAGTTCTCAGTCAATAACACTGTCGACTTCGCGACAAGACGGCACTACCTTCTGGGTGTTCGAACATGGCTTGTGATTTCGTTTTCGGCACTTCGTCACTCCTTCAGGACATACGTCTCCATAGATATGATATCCAGAGTGTTCTGTTCTACTGAGGTTCCGTTCTTTCAGAAATACGTTTGTCCTCGTTTTCTAATAACCAAGAAACGTAAAGGAGGCGTAAGGAGGCAAAGAGAGGCGGCGACAGTAAAGAGGCAAAGAGAGGCGGCGACAGTAAAGAGGCAAAGAGAGGCGGCGACAGTAAAGAGGCAAAGAGAGGCGGCGACAGTAAAGAGGCAAAGAGAGGCGGCGACAGTAAAGAGGCAAAGAGAGGCGGCGACAGTAAAGAGGCAAAGAGAGGCGGCGACAGTAAAGAGGCAAAGAGAGGCGGCGACAGTAAAGAGGCAAAGAGAGGCGGCGACAGTAAAGAGGCAAAGAGAGGCGGCGACAGTAAAGAGGCAAAGAGAGGCGGCGACAGTAAAGAGGCAAAGAGAGGCGGCGACAGTAAAGAGGCAAAGAGAGGCGGCGACAGTAAAGAGGCAAAGATAGGTGGTGACAGTCATTTTTACCAGACAGACAGACAGATAGTTAGTCAGAGTGAGTTGATATCAGCAGGGCCGGTCTTGCGATGGGGCCAGTAGGGTAGGGATAAGGATATTAAGTGAAAATTAAGATTTCACATTATAAAATAAATTCTTCTTTGCATTTTATTCATTCTTTACTAAGTACAAAATTGCAATCAAATAAACTTCACGCTACATGGATAACGCTCAATCGCGAGATTTGCCAAATTGTTCTCTTTGTGAATTGTTGACCTCAAGTAATTGGATGAACCCCTCCAACATGACACTCTTATGTCTTATTTGTTCAGGCTATTTTAATAATTTCAGAAGATTTCCATTAGTCCGTGGAAAATTGGGAGGCCGCAGGAGCCATGTTATTAGTCATAGTGGTATAATTTAATAATTTACATCCCAGAATTAGCGTAGGGCCTATGAAAGTGAAGCCCACTGCATAGGTTGCAGTGGCCTAAGGCCGGCACTGGATATAAGTTTTGTAAAAAACAAAAAGAAGCGAAAAGAAGGGGATTCCTGGGAAAAGGAAAGAAAGAGGCCAAGAGACTGCAAAAAAGGAGAGGCAGCGGCTAAAAACGTAAGAACCTCTGCTTTAGACGCATTCACTTGGTTCTAAACCCCCCCAAAAAATTGAGTTCCCATGGTTCTGTCAAACCAGTTTCAATTCATCGCAGCTCATCGCTTTTTTTGGCGGGAACAGAATAGGAAAACAGAACTCCATATTGAAATATCTGATTGCAGCCGAAGATACCCGAGCTTGCTGACGAACGCCCGGCTGGTCTACAAAATGGCGGTATGATGTTATCAAGTCGTAAATTGATACGGCGCGTCTCTACGACGATGGAAATGTTGGGAAAAAAATGTGAAGATTCTTTTCTTTTTTTTTTTTTTTTTTTTGAAAGTTGACTTAACTCTGTGTCCTGAGCTACCCCATCGCTTGGCTTTCACTGAATATGGGCTTGACAGCTAGATGATCTGGGATCGTTGCACCGATGAGTCGCTTTATGAAGGGTGAAAGGGTGTGTGTGGGGGGGGGGGGGAACCAAGTTGTCAAACATTGGAAGGGGGCGAGGGGAGTCAATGGGGGGGGGGGTAGCGTTTCGACAGTTGGGGCGTGATTAGCCGATAGCTGATAGTTGTGATTTAATTTGTCAGTCTGACAGAAAACTATCAGTCCAAGCTCTGGTTTCATATCTATGACCTGCTCGTTTGTGTAACATAAATTTAAAGCATAGCTGAAACGTAGATTATAGAAAAGAAGAATGGCAAAGATTAAACAAAAGCAATATCTTCGATTTGGAAGATGAGTGCAGCCTTTCACATGACTACTCAAACCTTGTTGTGACCTGAATATTCTGTCACATCTTCTGCAGACAAAACTTTTGTCCGACTGGGGGGGGGGGTGTCTCTTTAAGTCTTACTTTTCGACTTCTGCGCCGGTCTTAGTTGAGGGTTTTTCCTCGGGCCTCAAATGTGTGTCCCGCGAGCTTCGTAAGAACTGTTTCTTTCAGACCCGCACCTTCATGGAGGACCTCAGAACAGTGGACACCAGGTGGGAGGAGGCTTCAGACATTCGCTTATCTTATATGATACAGACGTTATTTCAAAAAAAACAAGATGATTACGTCCTACGCGTCATGCATTTAGTCATGCATATTAACCAATGACCTAAATTCTGACAAGTCACTGGTTTTCCTGGCTAGCTCAGGCAACCCATTCCATGCTCACATAGCGCTAGGGAAGAAAGCGCATTAGTACAAATTTGTCCTAGCATATGGGATGAGGAATGTACCTTTATTTTTGTGTCTTTCTAAATATTTTATTAGACTTTGTTATTGTATTTGTGTTTTAGTGTTTTATGTATAATAGCTACTTTACTTTTAAGTCTTCTATCCTGAAGGCTTTCTAAATTTAGTGATTTTACTAAAGGTGTTACTCTAGTCAAATGTGAATATTCGTTTGTTATGACTATCACTGCTTTATTTTGTGTCTGTTCCAGTTTCTTAATGTTTTCTTGAGTTGAGGGGTCCAAAACAGAGGATGCATATTCTATTTTTGGCCTAACCAAGGTTAAATAACATTTTAGTTTTATGTTCTTGATATATAGAATTTTTTTTTAATAAACCCTAATTCTTGATTTGATTTTTTTGATAGTTTCATCAATATGTGGATTCCATGACAGTTTTTCATTTATTATAACATCTAGGTATTTTGCGTTTTTAGTTTGTGTTACTGGTTTGCCATGAGTAAGATAAGTGGAAGTAATTTGTTTTAGTTTTTTTGTTACTCTTAACAACTGACATTTTTCTGGGTAGAAAGACATGCTCCAATTTGATTCCCATTTCTGTAATTCATCTAATTCTCTTTTGTAAAGTTTCTGTATCTTGTGTTGTTTTTATTGTTCTATATATTATGCAATCATCTGCAAATAATCTGACTTTTGTTCCTGAACTAATGCAATTTGGTAAATCATTTATGTAAATTAAAAATAGTAGTGGACCTAAGACTGTTCCTTAAGGTACACCTGAGTTTACTGTTATTGGTGTTGATTTAGAGCCATTTATTATTACAGTTTGTTCTCTCCCTATCAGAAAATCTTTAATCCACTGATGCATAGGACCATCAATGCCAAAATAATTTAATTTTTAAAGCAAACTATGCTAGTGAATTTCGTCAAAAGCCTTGGGAAAATCTATCATCTAAACTTGTTTTGAAAAATCATCAATTAGTCCTATTAGTTGTATCACATGATCTATATTTCCTAAAGCCATGTTGGTATGGAGTAAGGACATTATGTTTGTCGAAGTGGTTTATGATGTTACTACATATGTTGTTTTCTAGGATTTTACATGTGATGCTGGTAAGTGATTTGGTCTGTTGTCAGATTTTTCTCCTTTTTTAAATAGGGGGTGACATTTGCTTCTTTCCAGTCGCTTGGTACTCTGCCCTGGTTAAGAGATGCCTGAAAAAGTATTTTGAACACTGGTGCTAGCTCATTGCTTAGTTCTTTGAGTAATCTAGCTGGAATACCATCAGGTCCAGACGCTTTATTCGGTTTGATGTTGGCTAATAGTTTTTGGATCCCCTTTTCTTGTACTTCTATATCTCCTATGTTGTCTACTTGGTTCAAATTAAGTAATATGTCTTTGTCTCCAGTGACAGATCTTTGTGGAGACAGCTTGCCGCCCAATACGCTAAACGGCGCGGGAGGACCTAAGTCTAAGTCTAAGTAAGTTTCTCTCAGACGTCATCTGCTACATAGACCAATAGCATTTTTAAACGTTGCGCAATATTGACTTATGAGCTAATAGGCTAACAGTCTTTGATTGAGATACGCGGATACGCTTTCACCGCTGAGATCCACATGTATAGCCACATCCAACCCAACGCAATGTTTGTTATTGAGGTCATAGGTCAATTATGTTTCATCTCGTAGAGCATTTTTTCTTGTAACTGTGGAGCCCCATTTTGTAGAGACACTCTCGTCCACATATATCGCAGGTTAAGGTGGCTTTCGCTTTGATGGTAGAGGTAGACCTTGGCACGCTTTTTGTTTAGAGCTGAGGCCCATGTTTTTTTAGCTGTCCATAGCTTTGTTGGTCACCATTTCTCTCCATATGGTGCGGTCTAGGGCTATTTATTCACAATAGTCAGTATCAATAGTCACTGCTTTGAATTCTTGTTTGATCACATTCACATAATATAAAGGTGGGGACGACCAGTTTTTCTTGAGCCAGTAGCGAGTCGCCCATAAAGGTTGACTTCCGGTATGTGAGGTCTGAAAACTAGGTAATCAATAAGCATTTCAAAACTGCTTAAAGTGTAAAAATGTTAAAAAGTGAGACTGCAATTTGGTGCTTCGAAAAGTCGATAGATAGAATATTTGCTTACTTATGCTCAAGTGATCCAAAGCGAATCTTCTGACGTTACATATACATTTACAGGTCTTTCTAAAGCCCCAAACTCCCAGCATCTTACACTATTACATTAGCCAATACCCCACAATGTGTCCATCAAACAGGGTCGGCCTTAGGCCACTACAACCTATGCAGCCACAGTGGGCCCCGCACTTTCATAGGCCCCGCACTAATTATAGCTGTAAATTATTAAATTAAACAATTATAGCTTATAATTCAGGGTTCTCACGGCCTCCTGATTTTCCAGATCTAAGAAAAAGTCCTGGAAACCTCCTGAAATTATTAACATCTCCTGAACACTCATAAAAATCTCCTTTAAATAGTCAAAATTGTCATTTTGGGGTGTCATTCAGTCAGGTAAATGCTAATACTAAGCACATAAAAAAAGGCATTGTCAGCTATCATTTAATAAAATGTCATGCAAAGAGGATTTATTTTCTTACACAAAATCTTAATTTTTACTTATTATCTTTATCCCTATCCTGACTGGGCACCACGCTATCCGTTTTGCATAGGGCCCCGCAATTGTTAGGGCCGGCCCTGCCATCAAACACACCAGTTAAAACTTAAAAGTATATAGTGAAGTAATAAAAGCAAATATAATAAAAGTAGTTTGTGTTTTTACACTAACTGGTTTGCGCCCACCCCACCCTTTTTCCCGTGGTCCTCTGTTCTCCTGTGTTTTGCAAAGTTTTGATATTTTTAAGCATAGTAAACTCTGATTTTAATAACCCTTTTCATTTTTGAGACATAAATATGTCACTATATAGTAACATTTACCAGAAGTAATTGTTCTTATAAAGAACTAATCGTACCTTTGTCTTAACAAAAATTTACAGAAAAACATAGACGGACAGATCAACTGCACAAAACTAAAAGCGACTTTTGAATTTTTTTTTCATTTTCATCCAAGGCATTTGAGGGAAAAAAAAAAGGAAGACTGTATGCACATCCAGTTTGACAATCAATATCATTAGGATGGCTGCCTGGTCTTGCGGTTTGCGCGCTGGACTGTCGTTCGGATTTATCGATGGTCGAGGGTTCAAATCCTGCCCGCTCCCATCCCCCGTCGTCCTACGGGAGGTTTGGACTAGAAAGTAAATTATCTTCAACTCTGAAGGAACATCCGAAACATGTTAAACATTTTACAAACAAACAAACATTTAAATCTTTAAATGTACTTTTAGGCGTAGTTACTAATGCTGGGAATTCCATATCAAGTCAAGATCCTTAAAAATGTACATGTCAATTCGATTGTCATTTGTCATTTCAAATTAAATATCCTGTTCAAGTTTTGATTCTCAAAGTACTTCTGTTGTTTTTTTTTTTCTTACTTCGAGCCTCTTTCTGGGCTAATGGCAGATCTAATATCTGTATCCTCAAAACCTGGGGTGGTAGATCTCTCAAGATAATGGAGGCTCTCTTGCCGGAACAATAGCCTAGGGCAGATTACTCTAGAATTATGAAGCTCAAGCCGAGTTATCTCCACTGCTAATCGCCATTCTAGATGTCAACGATTGGGGTAGTTTCCTATCGTAACGCTCTTCAACTGCAGACATTTGAATACACATTTTTTTCGTGGCTTTTGTCATTTTGAATTTTGTGTGAATACACAAGTAACTTCATCTTCTATTTCTTGTTCAGTATTGACGTTACACTGCTATCATTATTCTGAGTGTGAACATTAGGCGACTAATTAAGTGGGGGAGATTTTGAAAAATGGAATATTTCAAACGAAGATCGTGGAATCAAGAGAGTCCAGTATAGGAGGTCGTTGTATGTTTTCTACTACATTTAGTGACCCAGTACTGACTCAAGTTAAGTTAATTGGGAAGGGGGGATATAGATTTCCTGCCGGATCGCCGACAAAAAAAGCCAAATCTTATGTAACTGAGTTTCTGAAGCCTGTTATGGACCTTGAGCAGGAATTGTAACTCTTTCTCTGAGTAATTATTTTCCCCAAATTCGAGGGAATTCTTCATTTTTCTCATTAATAATTCACTCCCCTGTTATGATTAAGCTTTAATAGCTGTTTCGTTTGTGATCAGAAAATTTTTAATTTGGTCTAGACTTAAAGGGGAATGCCTGCTTTGTATATATTACACACAAAAAAAGTTTATAAACTTAAACATTAATTTAAATTAATGAGGTCAAATCAACGTTGGTATCGTCAATTAGGTGAGAAAGAGTTTAGGGTGCAGGACAGCACCACGTAACGTGTCGTATTTGACCTGGATGCCGAAATCGGAGCATCACATTAAGCTAAAAAAAAAAACATTTACAGTTCCTTCAGCTATCCTATAGCCTGTTGGACTTCTGGGGCAACAGGCAAGATTTGTCGACCATCTTTCTTGTCAGGACTGAGTTCTGGTCAGCCTGGGTCTCCTGTTTACTGTACAGGTTGTTGACCTCAAAACTGTTATTGTTTTGGGTTGTTTTTACTTGGTGAGATGTTTTTGTTGAATATAATGTAACTCATAATAAAGCAGGTGGTTTTGTTCCTAGTCCAGGACAGTTGGACTTTTTGGATATAGATATAGTCTAAGTGTAGACTCTAATTATTTTTCTGTTGTGTCTATGGAATATTAAGCTGGTATATTCTTATTCGATGCTGGATATTTCAAATGTCTGAACTGATTCTGTATTATAGTGCAGATAATGTAATAAACATGTTATATGTTCGAGAATTGGCATTCTGAATCTTATTTTGTCGATGTATGTTTCGTTATGGTATTGCCCAGGACTTGGGTACATTTAGTATTACACATACGTATATTAGAGAGAAAATGAGTCTTGACATTCCTCTCTATCTTTTGCCTTAGAACCTGTTTCAATGGCAGGCCATTCCATTCTTTGATGTTATCTTCTAATTGTTATCCTGTCTGCCTCTTCTTCTCTTGCCTGGTACTGTTCCCTGAAGAAAGGTCTTTTCAAGCACTGAAGACTTTGTTATAGTCCATAGAGTTTGAGTTAACGTTTTGTTTTTTTGACAGTGGTTAGCAGGTCATCTGTCTCGTACAGTTAATTAGCACTTAATAAAAGAATACAGACAGAAGCGTCAGAAAAATGAAGGTCTAATGATTTTAAGGCTATTGTGTCCTTCAAGAGCATACCTGGCCTCATTTCTGATACGAGTTTCTTGGTATTCGAGCCATCGGTAAAAGTAAAAGACCTTGCGATCTATGGGGCAAATGATGTTAAGGTCATCTGTTATTTGGCCAACGGTTAAAGACTAGTGTGTCAACGATCAACCGTAAGCTGGTGTGGTGTCAAGAGTGTTTCTATCCTGCTTCATCAATATTTTCAGAAGTTTACTGGCAGATGGAGGCAACCTTCCTAAGACAAAGAGCTCCAAGAGTCTTAGACTTGGAGGCAAGCTTCCTTAGACAAAGTGCTCCAAGAGTCTTAGACTTGGAGGCAACCTTCCTTAGATAAAGAGCTCCAAGAGTCTTAGACTTGGAGGCAACCTTCCTTAGACAAAGAGCTCCAAGAGTCTTAGACTTGGAGGCAAGCTTCCTTAGACAAAGAGCTCCAAGAGTCTTAGACTTGGAGGCAACCTTCCTTAGACAAAGAGCTCCAAGAGTCTTAGACTTGGAGGCAACCTTCCTTAGACAAAGATCTCCAAGAGTCTTAGACTTGGAGGCAATCTTCCTTAGACAAAGAGCTCCAAGAGTCTTAGACTTGGAGGCAACCTTAGACAAAGTGCTCCAAGAGTCTTAGACTGGGAGGCAATCTTCTTTAGACAAAGAGCTCCAAGAGTCTTAGACTTGGAGGCAATCTTCCTTAGACAAACAGCTCCAAGAGTCTTAGACTTGGAGGCAACCTTCCTTAGACAAAGAGCTCCAAGAGTCTTAGACTTGGAGGCAATCTTCCTTAGACAAAGAGCTCCAAGAGTCTTAGACTTGGAGGCAACCTTCCTTAGACAAAGTGCTCCAAGAGTCTTAGACTTAGAGGCAATCTTCTTTAGACAAAGAGCTCCAAGAGTCTTAGACTTGGAGGCAACCTTCCTTAGACAAAGTGCTCCAAGAGTCTTAGACTTGGAGGCAACCTTCCTTAGTCAAAGAGCTCCAAGAGTCTTAGACTTGGAGGCAATCTTCCTTAGACAAAGAGCTCCAAGAGTCTTAGACTCAACTCTTAGGACAATTACGATGAAGATGTAAGCTCAAGAGTGTTTCTATCCCGATTCATCAATATTTTCAGATCTTGAATCCAACGTTTTATTCTTAACTCCGATCTTCATTTTTTTTCAATATTAATTTGCCAGTATTTCTTGAGTTGAGATAGGACTATTTTTGTATTAAACATTATTTTCGTTTTATGTAGTACATCGCACATCTTTAATGAAGAAACTCTTTCCCAAAAACCAAAAGAACAGATATAATAACTAGAAATACCAACATAGAAATACCAACATAGAAATACCAACATAGAAATACCAACATAGAAATACCAAAACAGAAAAATCAAAACAGAAATACCAACACAGTGATATCAACATAGAAATACCAACACAGTAATACCAACATAGAAATACCTACATAGAAATACCTTCAAAGATATACCAAACACATAGAAATACCAAAACATAGAAATACCAACATAGAAATACCAACACAGAAATGCCAACATAGAAATACCTACATAGAAGTACCTTCAAAGATATACCAAACACATAGAAATACCAAAACAGAAATACCAACATAGAAATACCTACATAGAAGCACCAACATAGAAATACCAATATAGGAATACCAAGATACCTTCTGAAATTCGTAAGGAAAAAAAAGTCTAAAGAAAAACGGCGTGGAAAAGAGAACATCAAAACCTCATAAATGAGACATTCTAGGGCAGGGGTGGGCTGGCCGCAGTGGACTTAACACTACAGTTCCTGGCCAGATAAGTCAATTCAATGCCAAGTCCTTTCTCCCGATACACATCTGTCTATTCACACGCGACTAGCAAATACTTTAAGTCTTGGGGTTAGGGAGGGAACAAAAGAATGCAAGAATTAGGTAGCCAAGGGTCGATAGACACAAGACTGTCGTTCATAGACTGTGGTTGGGGGTGGGGGGGTGGGGGGGTGCTTGCTGGACTCAGTTAAAACATGACGAGTGTCGATTCCAATCTGAGTCACGGGGACTCCACGAAGGGAATGAAGTCCATGAACGAATATGTATACTCTCAATTAATCATGCCAAGGGAGAGGACTTATGTCAAAGGGAGAGAACTTGGAGGTGGCGAGATGAATATCGCTAGGACTTAAGAACGGCAGATAAAGTTACTCGATGGACAGACATTTTAGCATTCTATTTTAAATATAAGTAGGCTTCAGTAGTCGTGGTATACGACTTGAAATCAAATCTCATTCATCAAGGAAGCGAACATTATTTTAAGCTTTACTAAAGCAGCAATCACTCACAAACAATAGTACTAGGAAAGGCTGTCAACAGAGTTACGCTGGCTGTAAGTTCCATGATATGGTGTAATAGGACGGTGTTCACTGTTCAGTCGACACAATTTGAGCTCAAAGGTCTAAAGTTATACAAATACCTAGAGTCTAGAGCAGCGGTTCTCAACCTTTTAAGCTCGGCGACCCCTTTTTTACAACCCCTCACTCTTTCACGACCCCCACCCACCCCCACACACACACAGCAATAGAAGAATTGACGAAAACAATCCATTTATAGATGATCTTAGGCGACCCCTGGCAAATCGTCAATCGACCCCTAAGGAGGTCGCGACCCACAGGCTGAGAACTCCTGGTCTAGAGTGTGCTAATAGATTGACTGTGGCAAATGGGTAAAAACAGTGCTAAGAGTTTTCTTCTTCATAGAGATCCAATGACATACATACACAATAAGAAAGAAATTATAAAATAAATAAACAAGAAAACCATTATAAGAAAACATTTTTTTTTTAAAGACAATACCTCCAGTACCTCCATCATCAAATTTCAAATATAATTAACCAGTTCAAAAACATAATTAAAACAATATTTGATTCAATTCGGGCATCGAACCCGTGACGCCTTCAGCTGCTTGTAGAACGCACGCACTTTCTGAATCGGCCAGCGAGATTACTTGATGCCATGATTAAATGCTATGTTAAATATATGGACATTTAGGTCTAACACTAGTAGACCTAAAGACTATTTAGTAAGGGGGATCGCCATTTAGCAGATTTTAACCATTTATACAAACGGGTTTAGTTTGTTAGTTGTTGTTTTTTTGTCAAAAAAAAAGTTTTTTATAGAACTTTGTATTACTAAATAAAGTATTTTCTGTCAAACAAACTAATTAGATTTTTAAAAAATTGTTTACTATTTTTTGAAAGAAAAAAAAACCTATTTAGTATGCATTATAAGTCAAACCCAATTCAAGTGTTTCATAATATACACGTAACGCGCAGTACAGTACCTAATCTTACATTATACAGACGCTGCTTCAAAAAAGAAGATGATTACGTCCTACGCGTCATGCATTTAGTCATGCATATTAACCAATGACTTAAATTCTGCCAAGTCACTGGTTTTTCTGGCTAGCTCAGGCAGCCCATTCCATGCTCTAATAGCACTAGGGAAGAAGGAGTATTTGTACAAATTTGTCCTAGCATATGGGACGAGGAATGTGCCTTTATTTTTGTGTCTTTCAGAGTATTTTATTAAATTTTGTTTTTGTATTTGAAGATTATGGTTCAGTGTTTTATGTATAATTGCTACTTTACTTTTGAGTCTTCTGTCCTGAAGGCCTTCTAAATTTAGTGATTCAACTAAAGGTGTTACTCAAGTCAAATGTGAATATTCGTTTGTTATGAATCTCACTGCTCTATTTTGTGTCTGTTCCAGTTTCTGTTTTCTTGAGTTGAGGGGTCCCAAACAAAGGATGCAAATTCTATTATAGGCCTAGCCAAGGTTAAATAACATTTTAGTTTTATTTTCTTATTTGATTTATAGAATTTCTTTTTTAATTAACCCTACTACCAAACTATTATGGTACATTTCATTCTGTTAGACCAGTGGTTCTCAAACGTTTCCCTTAACGGAACACTTCGCACATTCTGAGTATATAGCGGAACACTTTGCTTATTTTTTTTTAGAGATTTTAATTCACGTGGTGGCCTACTAGTTAATTATTCCAGTAGTTCGTCGAACACCTTTTCGGGTCTAGTGTTCCACGGAACACAGTTTGGAAAACATTGAGTTAGTCTGCTCTTGCGTTGTTCTGCCTTGGTTCGTTTGATTGGCATACCCTTGTCGTCTTTGTTGATCTTTAACCTCATCACCTTCACCTATCTGTAAGACCGCTGGGGTGCCACACAAGATCTGTTGAACTTCTTTCTCCATTCCTCTCTCTCTCTCTCTCTCTCTTTTGCCTTGGATAGAATCTCTTGCAATGACTGGCTTATCCATTCTTTTATGTTGTCTTCCCATCGCTTTCTCTGTCTGCCTCTTCTTCTTTTTCCTGGTACTGTTCCCCGAAGGAAGGTCTTTGCGAGCCCTGGGAACCTTTTGGTATAGCCATAGAGTTTTATTGGAGTTATTGACAGTAGTTAGCAGGTCATCGTGGGGTCCAATCGCTGTGGTAACCCTGTCTCTAATCCCTCCGTTTGAGATGCTGTCTTTGTATGTGATACCTAGGATCTTTCAGTAGCATCTCAATTCCATTGCCAGGATCCTCCTCCTCAATCTAAGAATGTGGCCAATACTTGATCAACTATGATTATTTGTGAATCCGATTTCTAAGCAAAGCCGAATATTGGAATCGGTACATAAGATCGAACGTCTAACTATATTGACGTAATCGGTTGGCATTAATGCGGCATTATTGACCAAGTCTCTCTTTATTTATTTTTTTTAATGTTCTGTGTGCGTGTGACTCAGTTTCCGCTATCCTCAGGTCAAGAGGAGTTAATCTTTTATTACCGCTTGTCATTTTATTTTTTCATCGATTACTGTTCTTGTATTCACCGCCACTTCACTGTGACATGGCGACTAGACTTGAAAGATAGGCAAGGAGTAATAGCCGAGTAGTTTTAGCGTTAGTGAAGCTAATATTTAGTGATTTATGGTGTTAATAAATCTTTCTCGAATAGGAACAAGCCAGCGACAATTGGTGTAATGATAGATCAATCAAGAGGATTTTTTAGCCTTTTTTTTTTCGATGCTTTAAGGCCCAATGATTGGGAAAACCCAGAACGTCTCACACCCAAATCTAAGGGAAAACACAGCTAGCATGTGTAATGGAAATTACTGAAATCCATTCGATTTGTGGATTTAGAAAAATGGGAGTAGAGACTTTCGTTAGGCAGTTAAACAATATATATGGCTGCCTGGTAGTGCGGTTTGCGCGCTGGACTGTCGTTCGGATTTATCGATGGTCGAGGGTTCAAATCCTGCCCGCTCCCATCCCCCGTCGTCCTGCGGGAGGTTTGGACTAGGAAGTAAACTATCTCCAACTCTGAAGGAACATCCGAAACATGTAAAACATTTTAAAACAAACATACAATAAAGATCGCATCTCAATACTGATTTTGTCACGTGACGTTACTGTAGTGTGTCCAGGGTACTAGAATGTGTGTCTGTTTGATGCTCTTGAGTTGATCTCTCAAGATTACTGACTTCAGTGACTTGGTGATTATTATTCAGTACTAACTTACAATTTCCGCAAGGTTATCATTGCCGGAAGGGGTAATGGATGTAAGCACTCCACTACCTATAAAATGCTTCCTAATGGCATGCGTCTCAAATAGCCTCTGACAACCAGTCCCGGACTTCACTTGTGGATAGATATTGAGTCCGGCGGAACTGTTCTCACTAACAGGAGAAGGGGCAAAGGCGAGTAACTGGCGCCTTAATAAGTAAGCTTCGAGCAGAAGGGACTCGTTTGCCTAGGCCTCTGTTGCCTTGCAGCTATACATATTCACGGGAAAGGCTTCGGGAGCCAACCTGGAGGAAAAATCAGGAGCTGGCGACCCTAAGGCAGTTATGCAGCTCCCATTGCTACACCCTCCCCACCCCCATCCTAGCTATGCCACTGTGGGGCTTCAAGCATTCAAGTTTTGTTTGCACCCTCTTGCCCCCTCCCATCCTTTACGCCTCTGCGCATCACACCTAAGCGAGCACAGAGAATTCGCTGGATCTAGAATCACTATATCGTTTGAACACCGAGTGTCAACAGCCAAGGTGAAGGCCGTGGAGTTGCGCAAGAAGATACTTCTTAGAGTTACCCATGCAGATCGACACACAGATCACCAGGTGTAATTTTGACGTCAAAAGCTGAGCAGATAACAAAGACGTAACAGGGATCGTCTGCACGACACCTCAGTTCTTCCTTATGCAAGACCCCAGGCAACTGACAGCTCATTTCTCTTTCGTGTGTGCGCCACGGCTTGACACTCACGGGGCAAGGGGCGGCTTGAAAAATTGAGATATTGACAATAGGTGTGGGGGGGAGGGAGAAACGGGGTGCCCAGCGTCGAGACGATACCCTCTACCTGGAGCCACAAAGACAGACGGGGGAGTCTGTTACAATGTGCTTAAAGTGATGACATACAAAAAAAGTAGGTGTGTGTGTGTCTGTGTGTGTGTGTGTGTGTGATAACTAAAAGAGTGAGTACATTCACCAATGCGTTTATAAGAGCGTGTGTACGAATGTGTGTGTTTTTCAGCGGTTGAGCGAGAAGTTGAGCATGGTGGTCTGGTCTAATAGTGAGTAGACAATGAAAGCGGACAGTTTTAAAAAGCGAACAACATAATTCAATTTCATGTATAATTGTTCTGACTTGTGTATTTCTATCAGTCACGCTTTTTTAGTGATTTGTGATTTTGGGCACATTTTAGTATTACTTCGATGGTTGTTAAAACCTCGAAATCTATTTAGATTTAGCTATTTATTACAATATATCGCTATTTATTTTTTTGCTATTTATTACAAGACATCGCAATTTCTTTTAATTTGCTATATATTACAAGACATTGCTTATTTTTTATATTATTTTTATGCTACAACGCCTCAATTTACTTTGACCTCTCTATTGGCCATAACCTCTCTATTGGCCATAACCTCTCTATTGGTCATAACCTCTAGATTGGCCATAACCTCTCTATTGGTCATAACCTCTAGATTGGCCATAACCTCTAGATTGGCCCTAACTTCTCTATTGGCCATAACCTCTCTATTGGCCATAACCTCTCTATTGGTCATAACCTCTCTATTGGCCATAACCTCTCTATTGGCCCTAACTTCTCTATTATCTTCTTATCTTATCTTATATAATACAGACGTTACTTCAAAAAAGAAGATGATTACGTCCTACGCGTCATGCATTTAGTCATGCATATTAACCAATGACTTAAATTCTGCCAAGTCACTGGTTTTTCTGGCTAGCTCAGGCAACCCATCCCATGCTCTAATAGCACTAGGGAAGAAGGAGTATTTGTACAAATTTGTCCTAGCATATGGGACGAGGAATGTCCCTTTATTTTTGTGTCTTTCAGAGTATTTTATTAGATCTTGTTTTTGTATTTGAAGATTATGGTTCAGTGTTTTATGTATAATTGCTACTTTACTTTTGAGTCTTCTGTCCTGAAGGCTTCCTAAATTTAGTGATTTTACTAATGGTGTTACTCTAGTCAAATGTGAATATTCGTTTGTTATGAATCTCACTGCTCTATTTTGTGTTTGTTCCAGTTTCTTAATGTTTTCTTGAGTTGAGGGGTCCAACACGGTGGATGCATATTCTATTATTGGCCTAACCAAGGTTAAATAACATTTTAGTTTTATGTTTTTATTTGATTTATAAAAATTTCTTTTGATAAACCCTAATGCTTTGTTGGATTTTTTTATAGTTTCATCAATATGTGGATTCCATGACAGTTTTTCATTTATTATAACACCTAGGTATTTTGAGTTTTTAGTCTGTGTTACTGGTTTGCCATGAGTAAGATAAGTGGAATTAATTTGTTTTAGTTTTTTTGTTACTCTTAACAACTGACATTTTTCTGTGTGGAAAGACATGCTCCAATTTGATTCCCATTTCTGTAATTCATCTAATTCTCTTTGTAAAATATCTGTGTCTTGTGTTGTTTTTATTGTTCTATATATTATGCAATCGTCTGCAAATAATCTGACTTTTGTTCCTGAAGTAATGCAATTTGGTAAATCATTTATGTAAATTAAAAATAGTAGTGGACCCAAGACTGTTCGTGGGTTACACCTGAGTTTATTGTTATCGGTGTTGATTTATAGCCATTCATTATTACAGTTTAATCTCTCCCTATCAGAAAATCTTTAATCCACTGATGCAGTGGACCGTTAATGCCGAAATATTTTAATTTTTTAAGCAAACTAAGCATAACCTCTCTATTGGCCATAACCTCTCTATTGGCCATAACCTCTCTATTGGCCATAACTTCTCTATTGGCCCTAACTTCTCTATAGGTCATAACTTCCCTACTGGCCATAACCTCTTTATTGGCCATAATCTTTCTACTGGCCATAACCTCTCTATTGGCCATAATCTTTCTATTGGCCATAATCTTTCTATTGGCCATAACCTCTCTATAGGCCATAATTTCTCCGTTTCGCACAATTTATCTCCTCACGTCATTGTTTAATGAGGTCTCTTTCAAGATTGCAGTTTCACATCAGAATATAGATGGAGTGACCGAACCATTGTAGTCCGCTGCATACTAATTTTCCTTTTAAATCACCAATTCAAAACAACAAGATGTACATTTCAATTTTAGATTTTAAGAAGTTTGTGAGATCTCACTTTCCAACTTTTCACAATAATATAATTACCATGAACACATTTTCTTTTTTAGATCACTCCGTGTAGATTTGTCAATCCAGTTTTGTCTGTGCCAAGTAATTATCTCTACGTTGAAATTTTCTTTCAAACTGTCATATCTTGTTGTAAGTGTTTCTGATAGCAAGGGAGATAAATGTATCCTAAATTCATGTCAAGAAGTATATCATGAATTATCAGACTTGATAGTGAGAAATGAAAATTAGTTTACAATTTCTCTTATAAGCTTGCACAATTTGGCTGGATGAAAACGGATTTCAAAAACGACTTATACAATTTTCCTATAAATTTGACAGTTTACAACTAAATGGCCATTCAGCTAAAATAGTAGTAGTTATAGTAGTTATAATTTTTTTGTATATAGTCCCTATATAAACACACATTTAGCGGGTATTCCCGTACTCGACTCAGATGTTTCTTTGTATTTAGTACAGATTGGAGTACATAAATAAACATTCATAAACATTTTCAGGAGCGTTTTATATACAGATCATTAATTGAACTGCTCCAATTAATTTGACAATAATAAACGTATAAATATATATATATCTAATATATATATATATCTAACGAGAGAACTCGTTATATATATATATTCTGTCTCTTCCATTAAAACAACAAAAAAATCTGCTTTGATAATTTAGATTCCGGCCTAGAACCCGACCATCTGATCCGAGATATTACTTTATTCTCTTTAACACCCTTCCCCCCTTTTTCGCTCTCTCGCGTTGCTGTCTAATGCTTATTGGGTAGACCTGGTAGTGTATCACCCAAACACCGTTCTTCACGTGACGGCATTGAGTTCCATGTCGTCTGGGAGGATACAACCCTACACATGACGTAACTCCCCTGCTATCTTCCTCTGGAATCAAGCGAGACGCAAGCGAGGCGACTCTCCAGGAATCCCCCGCCTTCGTAACTTTCTTTTAGGAGTTGCGCCCCCTTTTGTTCTTCTCCTATGCGAGACGGAAACGGTACAAATCATTCAACAGAGACATATATTAGTCTAGGAATCACTTCAGATGTTCCCACTCACCCCCCCTCTTTCTCTCTATTCCTCCATATTTAATGACAATAAAAAGAAAAGACTCACACACACACACACACACAAATCGTAAGACTGCCATCTAGAGCCCCCCCCCCCTCGCCACTTCTATTTTTTTTTAGCCATGTCCCTTACAGTTAGCGTCCCAGTAAAGGGGGTATCATACTTCCGGTTGGGTCGGACAATTAAGATTCGAACTCGAGCAGCCCCCAGCAAGGTGGTTAAGAGGTACGTTCCGTTCAGTCACTCTCACCCGAGTCTCATGGCATGAATATGTAATGAAAATACATAAGCAAATTAGAAGATTCATAGGCAATGTAAACAATATCTTCTTATCTTATAAATTACAGACGTTCTTTCAAAACAGAAGATAATGTAAGATTATGTGTTAAGTTTTGTTGTGCATGTTAATTAGGGACTTAAACTCTGCTAAGTTAGCATGTTAATTAGATACCAAAGCTCTGCTAAGTTAGCATGCTAATTAGATACCTAAGCTCTGCTAAGTTAGCATGTTAATTAGATACCTAAGCTCTGCTAAATAGCTTGTTAATTAGATACCAAAGCTCTGCTAAGTTAGCATGCTAATTAGATACCTAAGCTCTGCTAAGTTAGCATGTTAATTAGATACCTAAGCTCTGCTAAATAGCTTGTTAATTAGATACCTAAGCTCTGCTACGTTAGCAATGCTAATTAGATACCTAGGCTCTGCAAAGTTAGCATGCTAATTAGATACCTAAGGTCTGCTAAGTTAGCATGTTAATTAGATACCTAAACTCTGCAAAATTAGCATGTTAATTAGATACCTAGGCTCTGCAAAGTTAGCATGTTAATTACATACCTAAGCTCTGCTAAGTTAGCATGCTAATTAGATACCTAAGCTCTGCTATGTTAGCATGTTAATTAGATACCTAAGCTCTGCTACGTTAGCATGTTAATTAGATACCTAGACTCTGCAAAGTTAGCATGTTAATTAGATACCTAAGCTCTGCTAAGTTAGCATGTTAAATAGAGACTTAAGCTCTGCTAAGTTAGCATGTTAATTAGATACCTAAGCTCTGCAAAGTTTAAATGTTATCAGAAACTGAAATTCTGATTGCACTATGACAGAACAAAGACTTGTAAGAACTAGTTCTAGCATAATGAAAATAAAATGGATCTTTATTTGTGTTGTTTTTTAAAATTAATTCCCAATAAGTATTTTAAATATATGATAAATGACTTCTGAAATCTAAATCAGTGTTACCCATACTTTTTTCCTTAACGGAACACTTGGCACTGCTGAGCATTTAGCGGAACACTTTTCTCTTTTTCTTATTTAGAGAGGTTAATTATTCAAGTAGTTCCCGGAACACTTATTCAGACCTCAGGGAACACTAGGGTTCAGCGGAACACAGTTTGGGATACACTGATCTAGAGTGTTCCTTGATCAAAACGATTTTCCTATCTCTGCAGTCGACAATCTAGTCTATTCTATTTGAAACAAAGTTCTATAACCCTCCTTCCAGTCACAAAAATCTATTTTTTTACCTCCCCTGAAATAATCTTACCCCCTCCCCCTTCCCATTTTTAGTTTTTGTTTCTCTTTCTTTAAAATGTACAAAAAAATGATTTCAGTTCAAGACATTCTTTGGTTTCAACATCTAGTTTACACCCTCCCGAGACCTTGTTGAGTTTGTGGGGCTGCCAACATGGGCAGACAACTGGCAGACATAGTCTCACCAAGTGTTGCTTGTCTGCTCCTGTCGATGTCGCTATGGCAATAATTTCCTGGCATACAGACACACACAAAATGAGCGTAAATGTGTTTTTAAACAACAATGATATAAAGATCTGCACTGCGCTAAGCGAACATCCGTCAAGTGGGGAAAAACGAATTGACTTGAGTTAGTAGGTTAAGAGTTAATAGCGGAGCTTTGGCTTTAGTAAGATGGGGGAGAGAATGTCAATAGAATGTTCACACCATCGGATCCATACCCTCCCTTTCCCCCCACATTATCTTATCTTATCTCAAAAGTTTTTCTCTGATACTTTTTTTTATAATTGAAGACCATGTGTGTCCTGCACCCACAAATAACATCTCTGTCTGAATTTATTATGTTTCGGAGTCACATAAAGAAATGAATCTACTGCGTTCTGGAGCCACAGATAAAACATAAGGCATAAAGCCTTAACATAAAGCTCGAAGGTCTAGTGTTCAAACATTGCCTGACTCCTTCTCCTGTTGTCTTGTGGGAGGTTAGTGCTAGTATGTCGTAATCTTCAAATCTGAAGCAACATCCGAATTATATAAACAAACACACGAAATAACACTGCCCTGAAAAAAGGCGTGTTCTGGATAGAGATAGCATGTTTACTTTGAAATAAGTTTGTTTTGGAGTCACAGATAACATGTTTACTTTGAAATAAGTTTGTTTTGGAGTCACAGATAACGTGTTTTTTTTTTAACTAAGCGTGTTATGGAGCCAAAGATAACATGCTACCTTATAAATAATTATTTTTTGGAGTCACAGATAGCATGTTTACTTTGAAATGGTGTGTTTTGGAGTCACAGATAATATGTTTACTTTGAAATGGTGTGTTTTGGAGTCATAGATGACATGTTAACTTTGAAACAATTGTCTCCTGGAGACACAGATAACATGTTTACTTTGATATAAGTGTGTTTTGAAGTCACAGATAGCATGTTTACTTTGAAATAAGTGTGTTTTGGAGTCACAGATAGCATGTTTGCTTAGAAATAAGTGTGTTTTGGAGTCACAGATAACATGTTTGCTTAGAAATAAGTGTGTTTTGGAGTCACAGATAACATGTTTGCTTAGAAATAAGTGTGTTTTGGAGTCACAGATAACATGTTCACTTTGAAAGAAATATCTCCTTGAATCACAGTCAATCACAGATAACATGTTTACTTTGAAATGGTGTGTTATGGAGCTAGAGTTAGCATGTTTACTTTGAAATAAGTGTGTCTTGATAACATGTTTACTTTGATATAAGTGTGTCCTGATAACATGTTAACTTTGAAATAAGTGTGTCCTGATAACATGTTTACTTTGAAATAAGTGTGTCCTGATAACATGTTTACTTTGAAATAAGTGTGTCCTGATAACATGTTTACTTTGAAATAAGTGTGTCCTGATAACATGTTTACTTTGAAATAAGTGTGTCCTGATAACATGTATACTGTGAAATAGATGTGTCCTGATAACATGTTTACTTTGAAATAAGTGTGTCCTGATAACATGTTTACTGTGAAATAAGTGTGTCCTGATAACATGTTTTCTTTGAAATAAGTGTGTCCTGATAACATGTATACATTGAATTTTGAAACGGTGTGTCCTGGGGCCAGAGATAACATGTTTACTTAGAAATACGTGTGTGAGTTGATAATAATGTATAGAGACACCGTGGCACTTAGCTGTCTGGAGTTACAAAAGGTCATCGGTAAGCAGGGGAAACTACTATGATTTAAAGGAATCTTTTTTATTTTGCAAAACATGTTTTTTTAAACCAAAAAGTCTCTACTAGACAAATTTCAGTTTACTAATAAATTGATAAGTTTCCGCACACCCACTCTTACATTCCAGTCATGTCCAATCTCCTTGAGGCTCAAGGATTTTACTCTTGCGTCTGTTCTCCTATTTGTTTGTTTTACATCCGCGAAGACAAGTAATCCCTCCTGTCACGTGGGAAGTGATACAATTAGGCCAAACGATTCCGTATCACCGGCTAACCTGGAGTCAGAAAGCAGAGTTGGGATGACAACACAATCTCCTGGAGATGATTAGAACATACTTAACACAGCTTAGCTAAAAAAAAACAACAAGTCTTTGGAAACTTCTACCTTTTCGATGGAACGCGTTTCTCACGCGAAGCGAAGTAATAATAGCAACCGGGTTAGACAAATAAGCAACAGCCAGTGAATACAAACAATTATTATGTGAATAAAAATGTGAAGCCTTTGATTAGAATAGTTTGAAGATCATTCCTAATCTCAGGATCCAAGAGACGACATTCTGCTATTGGTGGAGTAGCTTGCTTTAAATATCTAAATATAGTGGCCGAGGTCCGTGTTTATTCATGTTTTATTTTTTTTTTTGATTTTTTTTTTTTTGGGTACAGGATTATCTTAAGGATTTAGTTCTATTTTAACAGAACTAAATGAAAATTCGCGGTTCTTTGTGGTTAATGAACATAATATATAAAATATAAAGACAGCACCAGGGTTATGGTTATTGAGAGTAATTACATGTAAGATCAGACGACCTTTAGAACCAGATTGTTGTTACATTAACTATTGTACACTAGTGCTGCTTTTATTGTTGTTTTCATATAATCCAACATCGTTATGTTCAGTACTCAAGTTTTTCAAATCCATTTTTTTACAAGCTCTAGTATTCACTCACCCTTAGGCCTTAGTATATTTCTGATGGCCAAGACCGCTTGGCTAAGGCATGGCTACCTAGCAAGAGGGTCTCGAGTTCGAGTCCCGACTTGAGCAGAGTTGTGTTTACTGAGTGCCTAAAGGCAGCACGGAAAACATTCTCCCAGATACCCCCTCCCCCTATTCGTCCACAAATGAGATTGTACCAAAGCGCTCTGAGCATACTATGAGCATGAAAGTAGCGCTATTTAAGCAACAATGTGAAAAATGTGTGACTTACTCTGAGTTGGATTTAACTCGAGTTGTGTGGATTTTAACATGGAAATGCTCTTCCAAATACCCTCCCCCCACATAAGTTAATGGGTCAAAGGGCAAAGATTATCATATTTATATTAAGTGTGTTGTAGGCCTAGTACTGGTCCTCGATAAGCCTGAATTCATCAAATTCAAGTATCACATTATTTAGACGTTTGTGCAAGATAAATATGGTTTAACACTTTAAATAAAAAAAGTCCTGCCAACCACCCTAAAAAAAAAACAAAAATGAATTTCTAATCAGAATGGCTAGTGAGAGCGACTGGTCGATGTAAAGAATTGTAAATTAGTAATAGGTATAATAATATAATGTAAGTTACATTTTACATCGTGCCATTATGAATGCAAGTAATATATATTAACTTATAAATTGCGTAATCATTACATTTTGAGATGCATATTACAGTTTAAATTATGTAATGGTGTAATTATGTCAAAACATCTTAATTACATTTCGTGATATATATATATTACATCTTCAATTATGTAATGATGTAATTATATTAAACATCTTACACCCATCTTTTTTCCTTTGTTCTCGCAGAAACTTCATGTCATAGACAACTTTCTTCCATTGTCAAACAAAATTTATATCTCCCCTTTCTAGTCGTAGCACTTCTGTCTTACACAAAATTTTGCTTAATTCTTCCATAATTCTCAACGAGGGGGAAAAGAAAAAAAACCAGAGCAACAACAAAAACACTTTCTTCCAGTCTCGAGGTGTTTCTGCTCTCCAAGCTTTTGCATCATGGGTAGAGAGACGCGTCAACTTCCTGTCTGTAATTGTCTGTCTGATGTGTCTCTATTTTGTCTGACTCCCTATCAGAGGAACACATCACTGACAAGTTCATTTCGCTCAAACTTAAAAACACAGTCTGCTAACATCAGTTACAGTTATTTTGAAAGAAAAAACAAAACAAAACAAAACAAACAAAAAAAAACACACACAAATATAAGGATTTCAATTATAGCCTCAAGATTAACTCTGGATTATGGGCTGGGTTTTCTTTTGAAAACAAACCTAGACTATTTCGTTGTTTTTTCTCTTTAATTAAAAAAAAATGTCTACAGAACCTGGTAACAGCAACACAGAGTAATTAGAAGCTATAGCAAATTTAAACATAGTCGCGCTTAAACTAAGATAAGATAAGATAAGATAAGATAAGTGAACGTAAACACCTATTTACTACTGTATATTTTTAACAAAAATGCATGCATATATAAACACTTTCTAAAGACCATAACTACATGTATAGAATCAATAGACAATATGCAAGACTTCATAATAATAATAATAATAATAGTAATCTTTATTGTCCGTAATGAAATTTGTCTTACAATGGACCTCATTCACCAATCGTAAGCAAACAACATTTAGCCACGTGATTCTCTATCTCTTCTATACTAATTGCTATCTAATTTTTAATACACAATGGCTATCACGTGACAGTTTATTTTGGTTTTATCGATATTATCACGTGACTAAATGTTTCTTTTCGATTGGTGAATGAGGTCCGTTTGTGCATTACACCAAACAAAATATTGTAACTAGAAAAAAAAATGTACATTCACACCTGACTCACTCATAACTTGCATGTGAAAAGCTTATATCAAATTGTTTCTATTTAATGATTTGTTTGCCAGGGGATCAAACGAGTGCTTGTGTCTGTTTGATTTGCTAACGGAGTCTTGTATCTCTTTTGTAATGGTAAAATCACAAAATCCTGACCTAAAAGTTGATTTTTTTATTTCTAGAATCTTTTTAGCTTTTGTATGGATGTTTGTCTCAATGACTTGACAGACTTTTCATTTTGGAAACATATTTTCAAAAACAAGTGTTGACTTAAGAAATACTTTTCCCTACACACTGGACTATTGGGTGTGGAACGGAATGTTAAAGTGATCCAAAATGTTGTAGTTTCGCTTCGTTTTGGTTCAGATGTGTTTATCGTTTCCTTGTTTACATTTTTTTTTCGACTTGAAATAACTTCATCTCAACAGCTTGATCTTATAGCAAGGCAACAAGGAGAAACACTGAAGAGGTAGTTTTCTACTAAATTTGATGTTTTTATGTGGTCATTGAAGTTTGTGAACAATATCTGTTCAGGAACTTAATGTGCACACTTGTCATAATTTAAAATGCTTATCCTGTGGCATTTGCGTCTTGTGTAGTGTGTATATCCCTTTGCAACTTCTTGTGTGACTAAAGAGGCCAATCCTTGATACACAGCTGCGGTCGCAGGTAGGGCATTATAAGGCGATTCTTCTCAGATACTTGACTAGTCATCTGAGCAATCCAACATAATATTAAGAACATAATATTATTCCATTCCTTTCTCTTCAATGTGGTGTATTCTTACTTTTTAAGATTCCGGAAACTCATTATTAAAGTTGAGCTTCGTGTAAACGTTGTTTAATTGAAATACATTATACATTGTTTTGTAACCAACGGGAGATAACTGAGAAATATCAGAGTAATAATTAAGGTTGTCTGCCTTTATAGCCTTTTTGTTAATCCAACTGGAGATTATATCAAGATCATAGACATATAAATCAAGATTTTTATACGAAATGGCGAAAATGAACATTAACAATGCATTCTTTTTTTATGGAAAATTAATATTTTTTTTCGGAAGAACGTGAACAAGCTAGGTGTACACCTGTGTATATTTACTTACCTAAAAAATACAAATTGTTAAAATTATTGCAATAAATGCGACTTTTATTATCATATTAATATACACGATCCTCACTCTTTCTCTCTCTCTCTCACTCTTTCTCTCTCTCTTCTTGTCTCTCTCTTCTTCTTTATCTATTCTTCTTTCTTTTTTAATTTTTTTCTCTCTAATTCTTTCATTTTCTTCCTTTAAATTTCTGACTTTTGCTTTAATTTACATTTTCCTTTCTTTCGCGCTTTGATTTTTAGGTTGTTTTTTTTTAATCTTTCTCTCTCTGTCCCTCTCTCTCTCTGTCCCTCTCTCTCTGTCCCTCTCTCTCTGTCCCTCTCTCTCTCTGTCTTTCTTAATTATGAGCACTATATAGTTACCATTATTTACTACAATGAAAAACTAAGTTAAATCAGTTAACTCACTCTACTTCCATCTCTCTCTCTCTCTCTCTCTCTCTCTCTCTCACATAGCCTCGTGGATCTCTCCGTCTGTTCTCACCAAACAGAGTGCCATTCAATATTTCACCAGCTTGTTATGCAGACGCTGCCTTCTAAGATACTGGCCGGGTTGTAACATAAAAAATAAAAAAATCTTGACTAGATAGAAATGTATGGTGGGGGGGCGGGGGGAGAGAAAGTGGGGGATAACTGCAGCGATGAAAGCCCCCGGAGAAGGGGGAGGAGAGAGAGAGTAAGTTCCAGCCTTCCAGCCCTTCACACACATGGATGAGATTGAGCTAATCCCAGAGATTTACTGTTCCCAGACAACACGGCTATTAGTTTCATTGTAGCTCGCTAGACGCTTTTCAAGTTAATCGCCAGATACATGAGTAGGCACAAAGATATTTAGTCAGTTGTTTTTTTTTAAATCTCCCGCTGATATTTTTGTTTCAAAGATTCATGAATCACACCTTGCTGAAAAACATTGTCTGAGTTGAACATAGATGCATGTTATATCTCTATCGTTCTGTCTTCCCTGCCACTTTGCGTGCACAGTTTCATTCCTCTATACACCTTTTGTCTCCTCACTCACTCCGTCCATCCGTAACTGCCTCCTCATATTACATATGAACAAGGAGGGATGGAATGTGTACGCCCCTTTCGGTAACTCACATAATATTGTATATTACCCTTCCTTTAAGTATATTGTATATAATCGGAAGAGTTATGCCCATTCATAGGGGACACTACTCTATGAGCCAAGATGGCTGATTAAAGAACCTACTTCTTTGTTTATATTATGAAAGTGTTGTCATTTCATTTCAAGTATCTACCGTAACAGTTTGCTCTTTGTCTGTCCGTCTGTCGCAGCCTCAAATTACTGCACTGAGGCTGCTAATTAAGCTGTCTAAACGTTTTCGCAAACAAATGGTGACATCATCGGTAGTATCCTTGGTAATAGTTTAGGTCTTATCCTTGGTAATATGCGAGGTATTTTCCACACAATGCTGCAAATATCATTAACTAATTGTGCAAATGATCTGATCAAATGACGTCACTATTCGAAATGCAAAGCATGATGGGATGCGTGATTAATATCTCAGATTATTGTCTTCGATTCCAAAGATTAAAGATAAAAGCAGTATTTCATCATTAACAACCACCATGTAAACCCAATTTGCTACCAGCATATTTTTGCCGAATGTCATGTAGACATAAGTGGTGCATGAAGGCCTGCATAAATCTTTTGTTCGTCTTCTGCGCTTGTCTTTGGGTCTGGTCTCAAATATGTTCCCCCCCCCCCCCGGCGACCTTATTAAGAATTCAACTGCAATAACCTTTTGAAAATACCTAGCTTATCAACAGTTTCCTATTTTATAACTTAAATTCAGAATAGACTCCAACTCTGCAAATCCCACATAAAGAATGAGACAGGTGCCAAATCATTAAAACAAAATTAAACAATTTAATGTTATGACAAAGAAGAGCACAAACAAATGTTCTGCTTCTCCTTATTTCTTTATATACACCTGTTCTATGTCACCAACGTTAGCCATAACTTAGAGGCCGAAAAGAAGAAAGATGACACTTACACGTTCCCACATTACATTGCGTCGCACCTTGTTGTCACATCATTGTTTGATGGCCAGCGACATGAATAGGTTATGATTCATTTGTTTTATGAAGAGAATGAGGTCGCACGGGAAAATCAAAAGGGCCACAGTGAATTCTGGGATATTGATCACATGGCCAAGTAGTAGACCCTAGAGATGTGCAGACGGACGTGTCTTGTACTTCAGATGAAAGTATTATTAACGTTGTATTTGATGAATTCACTTGGATGACACTATTGTTTTATGTGAGAACCATTCTACTCTATTTCTTGATGACTGAAGTTGCCAATATATATTATAAAATATTATTTGTGTTAAATAAAACCATGTCTGCTCTGCTCGTGTTTGTTAGTGAATCTACATGTTGTGTGGTCTTATAACTCAGTAGATCTACATGTGCACATACGCAACAACAAATTTTGGGGTGTACAAAGATATTTAATTAATGCAACAGGAACATTCCAATGATACCAGAAGAGGCATTTACATTACGCAAGAACGACGCTCATTGAAATAAATGGGGCGTTACATAAATGGTGGCCAGTATGGGGGACCGAACCCACGACATTCGCGTTATCAGCACGAAAATTGTTATAGGAAGATTTAACTCTCACTCTCCGTAATTATTTACCTCGTTTCAATGGTATTATTCATTTTGCTTTTGCTCATTTGTATATCACTATCCTGTTAGGGTTAAACTTCAATCACTTTTTTGTTTGTTATCAGAAAATGTTTAATCTCGAAATTGAATTATAGGGGAATGCATGTTCTTTTTACACAACACAAATTAAAGTTGATAAATCCAAAAAAAAAACAATTTAGTTTAACGGGAGTCAAATCAACGTCGGCCTCGTCATTTAGGAGAGAAAGAGTTAAAGTCTATAAGCATTTTCCGGGAAGAGGCTATGGATGTCGCTTTTGAATGATCTTTGCGAAGAGAGCTTGTTTACCCATGTGCGGCACGCAGCGGGGAGGGGGGTGGGGTGGGTAGAATTTAAATATAGTATGTCTACGCTACGCAAAACTTTATGTGTCCCCCCCTCCCTCAATACAACCCCATTACTCTTTTTAAAAAACTCACGACAAATGCTATTTTTAACCCCCAAAAATGTGTTTCTATTTAAGTGAAAACAAAAAAAAAAAAAAACATCCACAAAGCAGCCAATTAATGTCTAATTAATCTACTGGCCATGAAGAGTTCAAAGCAGAAATAATACCGCCAAAATAGCTGAGGCTAACTACAGACTATCAAGCCATCAATCATCCAGATGATTGCGGGCACGAGTTTTGGACGAGATTAACCGAAAGCGTTGGTAGTGCCCGGCTCTCCCCTTCCTTATCTGCCCCTCCGCTTTGAACCCAAGACACGTAGCAGCTAATGAGTTAAGATTCAAGAGTAATTAACACGTTGTGCGCCTTGCCCATAACGCCGTCCATCGGTGTCGTAGTTGTTGGGTATTTCACTTGTAATTGTGTAAATAACGATTAAATTTTGTATCTTATGGGATGGAATTGTACATTGGATAGGAAATGAAGTGTATTAATTGAAACCATTTTCAGTTTTATTATTGGTTTTGGTCTTTGTGTTTGTAAGTAGCGGAGTGGCTGATAAAGGGGACATAAACAAGAAAAGCAAAAATTAAAAAAAAAAAACATCCTTTACACAACTTACAGAACGATTGATTAGCTCTAAATAACATATTGAATGTTAGATTTTTTATCCCGTCCACCCCCCCCCCCAACCCCTGGAAAAAACTTAATAAGAGAATATATATATATCTTCTATACTTGACAATATTTTAGTGATACTTCTTTAGAACTCATTCCATACGTTAGTTTTTGTCAGTGCAACGGAACGAAATAAAATTGGCGGAAAAATTTTCTAGTGATAGTATTGTATGTTCTTATATACAATCATTTATTTTAGTGTTTATTGCAAGTAGCATATCAATGTTTTTGTCATTGAATGAGGAATGTTGTACTGCAAACATTAATAAGATAATTACAAAAAATTATAAAAGTTATTAAACTTTAAGTACAACACTGTGGGAAAACAAATATTAAAAATATATATTTAAGCTCAACTTACGGTTATGGAAATCCATAAATATTAATCCAAAGAAGCTGATTTTTTACAAAATTTTTACCAAAATGTGTTTGTAAGACAATAGGGAAGTTTCTCTGAAATAGAACAAGAAATAAAAAAGTTATGAATTTTTTTGTCCACACACCTGAATTTTTTTACACATTTTCTAAGGACAACTGAACTTTTTACACTGTAGTATATACAAAATGAAAGAAAAAACGTTTAACAGCCAACTAAGTTAATGCACTTCATAAAAGGATTTGAAGCCTCCTTTAGGATGTCTAATAAAACTACTTCTGTTTAATGCTTTTACATGGATTCTGATCTAAATCTAAAGCAGGTTCCTTTCTTGTTTTGCTAGACTTAGACTGAGAGACGCAGTCACGAAAACTGTCAAAATCTAGATCTAGAATATCACTATTTTACTATCACTAGATCTATCATTATCCGATTCAGAATAAATAGAATCATCTGACTGGCTTCTTCAGCCGTTATAAATGTATATAATATCCTTACGTCTAGAGCTATCACTGGAAGAAGCCATTGAATCAGCTGTTGTTTCTTGTCACAAATTTTTGTGTAACACAATGTTCTATGGTGTTTATAACAAAATAAAAAACTGTGCAATAAATAAACCTAAACAACATAAAGGAAGTTGAACCTCTTCTGAATAGAAGTAATGAAAAGTATTTAAAATAAAAGTACTTAAAAAAGTAGAAATACTCATTAAAGGAAACAATATACGCTTTGCGCAGTCTGCGGCAATCATAGACATAAATAAATATAGACTGGCCGATTAAAGAGTTTTATGAAACGAAAATTTGTGACTTGCAATTTTGTGTACTTTATTATTCAGCATTTATGAGCAGTATAAAAGTTAAGTATTCATATCTATTTCAGCCACACACCTATATATATTGTAAATAAGGAGGCAGTGTAGTTTTGTTTTATCTCTAAGAATGAAAATCATGCAATGTTTCATAATTCGGAAATCCGAATACAATAGATATACATGTTTTCATGTTACATGAAGTTTCTTCCTTCGGCCAGTCTATATTTCTTTATGTCTATGGTGGCAATACGTTGTCTAGCGAAATCGCCTAGGCGCACTGTGCGGCTATAGGTATCGAATGAATCTGGACTTAAAGGACGGTGTGCGTTATGTTCCTCAACATTAATGTACTAAAAGCTTAAATAATAATAATAAGGTTTCTCTTCGAGTCCGAAGAATGATTATTAAAGATTAAAATCTTTAATAATACAATAATTACATGCGGAAATACCCGAAGAGGTAGAGTCTGCTGAAGGTGGATATGTTTTAGTTCTCTAGCCTTATTTAAGTGTATTTCTTTTTATACTTACCTTTAAAAAAAACATAAAAAATACTTTAAAGTAAAAATAAAAATTTTCAGCTTAATTGCATTAGTTGGTCCGGATCTGTCGTGTAATTAAATTTGTAATATATATATATATATATAGTTTGTCCATTGCGGTTCCATGATGACCACTTTAGTCCTCCAAATTTGTAATAGATCTAGAATCTAAATGTTATGGATTGTTGGCCTTGAACCAAAACTCAAAAGGTTCAAAGCGGGGTAATTTAGCTTATACCACTTTATCAGTCAATGAAAATTTATTTCCCTTGCTCAAGATACTAAACGAAATAATTAATTATCAAATGTTAATAAACTAATTTCTTAATTTTTTAAATTTTGATTCTTGTTTTGTCAGGTAAACGAATCATTGTGCAAAGTTTCAACTTAATCAGAGATTGGATGTGGGAGAAACAACGTGTTAAAACGTTTTACCAGACAGACAGACAAACAGACAGAGTGAGTGGATATAAGCCGTGTAATTATAACAAACGCGCTAGAGCCTTCCCAGTGGGGCCAAGAAGCTAGGAATTATTTTCCCAAAAGATATACATCAACTGTCAAAAGTCTAAAAAATCGTTAGAGCTGTTTATTTTTTTTTTGTTTTTTTTTGTGTGAATCGCGTCCACCCACCCAGAAATTTCCCCAGAAAGACACAAAGATAAAGGCGCATTCCTCATTCCGTATGCTAGGACAAATTTATACAAATGCTCCTTCTTCCCTAGTGCTATTACAGCATGGAATGGGTTGCCTGATCTAGCCAGTGACTTAGCAGAATTTAGGTCATTGGTTAATATGCATGACTAAATGCATGACGCGTAATTATCTTCTTTTTTTTAAGTAAAGTCTGTATTATATAAGATAAGATAAGATAAGGTTTTTGTTTCCTCGAAGCTACGAGTTAAATAGAGGTATTGTAACAAGAAAAAAAAATAGAATTGTGTTTTCCTTGTAAGACAATATCTCCTTCATACAACTTATATAATAACTAATGAAAGTTCAGATTCAAAAATAAAAGGGGGGGGGGGGAGAACATTCTTTACCTCTCCTTTACCCCTTCCCCCCTCCCTCCGAGAAAGAATGCCGGTTAAGCAAATGTACAGATACACTACACTTTAAGATCCCTTTTATCGCTCTTTAATGATTAAAGGAGGTATTGTCTCTTATTCTTAAGTACTTTTTATATTTTTATTGTTCTTTGAAGCTACAAAATGTTAAGCCATTATTTTTGTAAAAACCAGTGGCGTCACTAGGGGCTGCGGGGGTACGAGCCGAACCAGGTGACAACCATCCTAGTGACGCCTCCGTTGTAAACCATTTTGAATTGAAAACGTTCCTCAAGCCCCCAACTGGTTTTGTTATGCATCTCTTCTCGCCCCCCCCCCACCCCCCAAAATAAAAATTTGGCGTACGCCCATGTCGAATGTTGTCCAGACACGAAAACGTAGATGTAGATTTTGTGTAACCGAATCATTCGCTGCCGTAGGAACAAAAACAGACAACATTCTACAATATTCTTCGAAGATGTATTTACCAAGTAGCTTAAGGTCCTAAAGTCTACATACAGTGGGCTGTATCAATAGATTTATTAATTGAGTCTCCCTGTCTTCGTAGAAACAGCTGTTAAGTATTTATTTTATGTGTGATCATTTATTTTTTTCAAAATATAGACTGTAGGGGTGACAAACAGCTATATTCTTTTACTTCCACATACACACATACTCAACCACACACACACACACTTCAGTCGACGTGCACAAACCCACACAAACACACACACACGACACTAAAATATGCAGTTGTAATAGCCTGTGTCGTTATCTAAAGATAAGAGTTAGTCAAAGTGAGATTTTAAAAATAAATATATAAAAAAAAAAGAATAAATTCGGAACAGACTTTTCGACTAAGCACTGGAAGTAAGTCTGCTTGTATGTGTGTAGTTTGTTTGTTGACATGTTTGTTTGTGTTCTTTAATAGTAAAACTGAATACAGATGGCATGAAGCAGTTATAGAGGATATTCTTAATGTTTTAGGCCAGTTCTATTTGTATATTGTGGACAAAGGATCTATTGTTCCAGTTTAAAGTAAAGTAGTTGTTTTTTTTAACTTTTTTTTTCATGTTGCACTTGAATGAAAAAATGTTAATTTTATTTGAAATAGAAAAAAGGCAAATAAATATTACAGTAGTCTGATATATAGCTGTAACTGCATTACTTTTCCTTACATAAGCTTAGTCGTTTTTTGTTTTTTTAAGAATCTCATTCTTCTTCTCGTCCTTTCTTTCTATCCTCTTGGCATCTCTCCTTCACACTGCACTCACTTTTACTGTAAAACCTCTTCTGTTTTAAACGACAATCTACTCCAAACGTTTCGACATTTCTAATTCCATTTTCTAGTCTAAGAGAGTATTTTTTAAAAATCTGTGTGTAGTACGTCCGTATGTAGTAGATTTGTCATAAAGTTTACAGGGAACAAGCAAAGTATTCGTAAATTACGTTTTTTTTAAAAAATAAAGTTTCTATATGAGGGGGTAAGCGCAATATTACTCGCATATCTCTAAATAGTGAAGGGTTTAACTCGCTTTTCTATATAAAGCAAAATTAATTTATTACCGATAATTGATTAGTTAACTGATTTACTTTGTTGTTTGTTGATTCCATGTATTGTGACAGTATTGTCGATGACTATGAAATATTTGAGCAAAGTTTTAACTTGATCCGGGACACGTGCACAAAATGTGTTCAAGACAGAGTTAATATAACAAGTAAGTTAATATAACAAGTGAGTTAATATAACAAGTGAGTTAATATAACAAGTGAGTTAATATTACAAGTAAGTTAATATAACAAGTGAGTTAATATAACAAGTGAGTTAATATAACAAGTGAGTTAATATAACAAGTAAGTTAATATAACAAGTGAGTTAATATAACAAGTAAGCTAATATAACAAGTAAGTTAATATAACAAGTGAGTTAATATAACAAGTAAGTTAATATAACAAGTGAGATAATATAACAAGCGAGTTAATATACCAAGTAAGTTAATATAACAAGTCAGTTAATATACCAAGTGAGTTAATATATAACAAGTGAGATAATATATAACAAGTGAGTTAATATAACAAGTGAGATAATATATAACAAGTGAGTTAATATAACAAGTGAAATAATATATAAGAAATAATTTAATATAACAAGTGAGATAATATAACAAGTGAGTTAATATAACAAGTAAGCTAATATAACAAGTAAATTAATATAACAAGTGAGTTAATATACCAAGTAAGTTAATATAACAAGTCAGTTAATATAACAAGTCAGTTAATATACCAAGTGAGTTAATATATAACAAGTGAGATAATATATAACAAGTGAGTTAATATAACAAGTGAGATAATATATAACAAGTGAGTTAATATAACAAGTGAAATAATATATAAGAAGTAATTTAATATAACAAGTGAGATAATATATAACAAGTGAGATAATATATAACAAGTGAGTTAATATAACAAGTAAGATAATATATAACAAGTGAGTCAATATAACAAGTGAGTTAAAATATAACAAGTAAGTCAATATAACAAGTGAGTTAAAATATAACAAGTAAGTTAGTATAACATTTGTACGAAATAAATATCCATTAACAAAGAGTAACCCAGTTCAATAAAAAAAACGCATAAAAAGACATAACCACTAACTGGTATTATTCCGAGTCCACCCAGCTCTAATAGGTACCTGACATTAATGGGGTAAACTTTAAAGGCGTTAGGTCGTTGTGCTGGCCACATGACACTCGTTAACCGTGGGCCACAGAATCAGATGACCTTTACATCATCTGCAATGTCTGAAAGGGGACCAGTTATTTAAACTTTACTTTGCATTCGAAGATCAATTGATACGCATTGAGATATCGTTAAAACTTTTGAAACTAGAGCTTAATTCTTTTTTTTTTTTTAGTATTATTAGTTGGCAACTGATAAATTTAATTTGTGTGCCCTTGACATTGTTTTTAGTTTATCGTGAAAATGTAGCAAAACTTAAGATTCACTGAATGTCAAACTTCAAGGGCAGGGAGGATTTTGTTATTATTCGATTGGGCAACTGAAATTGAGGTATCCAAAGGTTTTGAACCCATCTCTGTCACGCATACATTCCATCTCCCCAAGTCATTCCTCCTCGCAAATAAAAAAAAAACAAAAAAGCAATATCGATCTATTCAACCACCAGCGAGTTTTTTTTAAGATCGTCAATTTTTTTTATTTTTTTTTTTTACTAAACCTGTATTCAGAACTTTTATTCATTGGCAAAACCTCGAACCTCGAGGGTGGACTCGGTTCTTAAAAGCGGCTCCAACGATTTTCAAAAAAATTTGACATTTGCTGAGGAAAAAATTACTAGCTCGTTGGCCACAAGGAAGATATGTTCTGTTTGACCGTTATATCTTTTTTTTTTATTTTTTAAAGTTTAAAAATAAAATTTAAATTTGGCTAGACTCTAGAGGATTACAAAATCTTTACATTGAACAGATTACGTCATCGGGTATTGCCATATTGTTCACTAAACATTGGAATAATTTTTCTAAAAAATTTAACATTCATTATTTATTGAGACCAAATTAATCGCTCTATATAAGTTGTATACAAGCTGATTGTTTTTTGTTATATTTTTATAATAATTGAAAGTAATTTTATTTACAAAGCTTCTATCAACTCACACTGTCTGTCTGGTACAAAGTGTGTACACGTTATTTCTGCCACACCCATTCTGGGATCTAGCTGAAACTTCGCACAATAACTTATTGACATAGATAAGACATGAATCAATAAAAGAAAGTAACCAATTAGACAATTACTAATGTGAATGTATTATTTTGTTTAATAGCAACAACTATTACTATAGTATTACTACATGTATGGCTAATTTTGTGGTGTTTAGTCCCCTTAAATAATTGTAAACGCTTTTTCTCCCTCACGAATTTTCCGATCAAACAATTTAAACAATTATATGTTGTACCTAACAAAACATGAATCAATAAACAGAAATACTCAATTCGTCAATTAATTAGTGGTCATTAATTATTTGGTTATATCGAATAAGGGAAACAATTTGTACACTATTTGTAGATGTTGAGATACACAATTTAAGGAGTTCTTCCCCTTAAGATAAAAAAAGATTTTTTTATGCTTGTCTCTATCCAGTCTCTTAATAATATGTTATACTTCTCCTACTCTAAAATTTGTTAGTTTTGAGCTAAAGAAAAAGAAATCCAGTTAGAGGAGCGTACTGAAATATAAGGAAACAAATAGATATACTGTAGGCTACATGGCCACTGATAAAGTCCTCTCAATTAGGAATCATGTTCGAAATTATAATAGGATTTTAAATTACGATTAATGGAACGGAATCAGTAAATTGAACTTGTTGCTAGGTTTGAATGTAAACCTGTCTAATTAGGTTTATACTGTCTCCATAGAACTAACTTCAAGATATACTTCAGATAAGTTTATTCGTATCTTTTTAGAGGCCTCTTTTTTAAAGATATACTTCAGATAAGTTTATTCGTATCTTTTTAGAGGCCTCTTTTTTAAAGCTGCTCAATTCCCCCCCCTCTCCCTATCCCCCATTGGTAAGCACTTTTATATACCGAAGCCTAGAGTCAGAGTTAATATAGGAATAGAATTACGAAAGTGCTATACGATATCAACCCACTGTTACATCTATGTAGCTTGATACTTTTTTTTGTAATTACTTTTTGTATCGACCGAAAACTATTGACAATGGCTGACACATCAGGGGCGTTTCTAGCCTGTTCTTGATTTAGATGAATTAAATTAAAGTACACATATATAAAATCGCAACGTGTAGTCGTTTGGGGCGACCACCTTGTGGTTGCCACCCGCCTGTAGATGATGCTGTCAGATAATAAGCCTGCCTGTAGCGTTGACTTCTTCAGTCGTAGAGGCGACAGTAGGTCATCTCGTGGGGCCACTTTTTCATGCTACTGTTGAGACTTATTCAGGAGAGACATTCTCGTCTGCAAATAGCGCAGGTTGAGGTGCCATTTTTCACTTTATCAAGTCTGTCTTGCACACCCATTCTCAGATCAAGTTGAAACTTAGCACCAATTATTCATTGGCAAAGACAATACGTGAGTCAATTAAAATTAACCAAGTAGTCAATCAACTACTAGTCATTTATTTTTATTTTTTTTTACCGACAATGGAAATTAATTCTTCCTTATTCGGAGATATGGCTAAATGTGTATTGTTTTGTCCCCTTAGACAAAGGAACACGTTATTTTTCACGCACAAAGTCTTGAATCAAGTTGAAACTTGCGATTTATCGTACCTAAAAAAATAACTTGAATCGATTAAAATTGTTGTTAAAATTATTGAGACCTATAGCTTTAAATGTGGAGTTCTTCCTATTAGATAAGCTTTGTTTATTTGTTTCTTTGTAGAGTATTTTTTCTTGTTGTTCGTTTCGCTTGCTTTTTTTGTCAAGAATCGAGGTTTAATGCGTTTTTCACTGTCCCAAGCTTTCTTGGTTACCATCTCTCTCCACATAGTGCTGTCAAGGGCTATGTCTTCCCGGTAGTCAACATCGATGTCCATTTGGTTTGAAGTCCCGTTTGATTATATCCATCTAATCAGTATCATATTAGTATGTTTACCATCATTGATATTCGTGATTAGATTGATTTACTTTTAACCCTCTGGTGTGACTGTCACTTATCTAATTTTTTTCTTATAGCGTATCTTGCGTGCTTTGCCAAGCTATGTGTACTCTGGTCCTGGCTCTTTAGAGTTGAGCTCAAGCTCTCTAGATGTGTAGCCAGGCAGTTTGTGCCACTCAATTACATATCCCATTTTTTTAATAAAACGTCTATGCTTACTCTGGCGATGCCCAAACAACAACCCGTGGGTCTATCCGGCCCTTATGGCGATGCTATCCCACAATGCAAAGCTATGTCCAATTGGGCTGAACGGTTTATTTGTTTGATGCGATGTGGTCCGTCTCACGAGTGTATGAGCTAAATCTGGGCAGCACTGGGTTACGCAATTTATTTGTTTGATGTGATGTGATCCGTCTCACGAGTGTATGAGCTAAATCTGGGCAGCACTGGGTTACGCAATTTATTTGTTTGATGTGCTGTGATCCGTCTCACGAGTGTATGAGCTAAATCTGGGCAGCACTGGGTTACGCAATTTATTTAGATGCGACTTTTTGTCTGATATCAAACACACTTTGCAAGGTGATAGTACTGTCCCTTGTTTTGACCTACATTGTTACGAATGCTCCGTATTAATGACGTCATTGTCAACAAATAAAGACGTTTTAGTGCTGGTTTCATTGCCAAGACGTTGACACTTCCTCTTGTCAAGTAGCTCTCATGAATTATTCATCGCGTGATGCATGATGGGGCGTGTGTAGCAGTTCAAATTTAACGCTATTTTGTTTCCTTAAAGCACGTCCGTAGCAGTGGCTGATTTAAGTGTTTTTTTTTTTTTTTGAAAGCCCCAACCCTCTTTTAACCCTTAAAGTGCTGATCTTTTTTACAATGAGTGCATACAATGCTAGTGTTTAGAGGCTAAACTACCACACGCGTCTAAAGGGTTAAAGTCTTTATTTTCTTCTTCGTTCTCATTTTTTATATTGGAAGTTTCAGACGTATGATCCTCTGCGATGAACTGCGCAGTGTTTTCCAGATCAGGTAGTTCTCCTTATAGTTGTTCTTCTAAAGGAGAGTTTTGAGACCAGAGTCTTGTTCGGGCCTTTTGATAGAGTAGGCAGCTTTGAAAGATATGCTCGGCATTCTCTGGTGACGGTCCACAAGGGCAAGTTTCGCTAGTCCCTATTATTATCTTTCTAAGCCTAAGGCCGTCGGTTCCGCAAGGTTGTTAACGCCGGAAGTGGTAATGGTTCTAAGCCCACGATTACCTGTAAAATGCTTCCAATTGCACGAGACTTAGATAGCCTCTGACAACCTGTCCAACTCCTTACCTTCACGTGAGGTTCAGATACTGAGTCTGGCGGAACTTTTATCACCAACAGGATAAGGGACAAAGGCGAGCAACTGGTGGCTTAACCAGTAAGCTTCGGGCAGTAGGGGCTCGTTAGTCTTGGTTGGCTACCCATCTAGGAGAAGGAAAACTCTGAATCCAAACCTCCGTTGCCTTGGGGCTATACCCAAACACTGGAAAGGCTTCGGAAGACAACCCTGAGGAAAAATCAGGAGCTGATGACCCTAAGGCAGACTGCTGCACACTGTGCTACAGCCTGGCAGAGCCTGCTGCGCTCCTGATCACAAACTGTATCGGATATTTCATCTCGCGTGCTCAAAGCCCAAACTCAGTAAATAAGCCTATTCTGTCTTATTCTGTTGAGTTCTGAATTTTAATTAAAGCTACAGTTATGAGGCACTAGGATACACATTCATTATATCTTATTTCCCATTCATTTATTATAATTATTCATATTTTAAACAGGTTTTTTTTTGCATCTTTGAGTTGGAGGCCCACGTTTTCAGAGTGAGGCGCTGGTCGGCTGCACAATCTACAATACCTTAAATCCGGCCCTGGATTTGCGTGACGTCATATTTCTACATAATTTAAAAAAGGGAAGAGATAAACCGAGACTTTGACCTGTGTCATGGCAACCTATGGTCAGGGGCAGTAGCGGTCTTAGGGGGTGGCACGTGGAGATTTCCTTGTCAGTTATTAGGCTTGGTTGAGATGCTTGACAAATTCGACCCAACCATGCAACATGATGCAGCAACATCTTCGGCAAATGAAGAACGCCAAGGCGCACGCCTAGTACCTCGGATATAGGATTCAAAACGAGCTTATGAACCCGATGAGATATTTTCCCGTCCTCCTTGACTGCACGCTTGATGTTAGCCACAAAGAGCAGATGTCTTTTACATAGCGTTTTGGGGGCTTATCAGATTCAAAAGTTAAGCTGAAGAACATTGCGAGTTTGTGTAGTTTAAAGGCCAATAGTACAGTAGGCCTAATTACGTAAGATAGTGTCTTTAATTTTTTAAAAAAGGCCTTCGGTGCAAGAGGCGGACAATCCTGTTAGCGTTACGTAGTACGATATATATAATCTTCCTTTACGACTCAGGGCCACGCGTATTATGTTCGCCCTGGGCCCCACGCACTGCTAAGGCCGCCTCTGGTCAGGGGAGACCAATAGCTTTTTGCCACGTCACATATCTGTACGACGTGGCATCAAGCTATTTATCTCTACTACCCACAGGCTGCGACGTCACAGGTCAGTGTTGAGGCCTACTCGAACGATTGGTCTCAGAAGAAGGGGGGGGGGGCTGGCTTCATTCTTCCTGCTACACTTTTATGAATTTTTTATTTGCGTTTTTCAAGCACTGCATAAATTTTCTCGCTCTCTGCTCGAACTATCGTGGATTCTCACGAGACATTTTTTTTTAACACAGTAATCTCCTCTTTATTTACATTTTGATCTTTCAGGACCTGTTTGCATTCTTTATGCATTAAAATACAATAACATATAAAAGATGAAGAAGAAGCGATATGGCTAAATGTGGGGGTAATATAATGTAATTTTTTTTTTAATTAAGAAAGTAGAACTAGGCGATTAGGAGACATATTAAAATTAATAGACAAACTAAACAATGTCAAGGACAACACATTGAAGGATCACATTGCCGAATAAAAAAAAAGATTATTACTTTGTGCTGCAAGCCAAATGGATTATAAATTTGATATTATAGCTAAGAGAAAAAGAAACAAAAGTAAAGTTCCCCATTTGGGGCTTGTGATCTATGGGGCAGATGATTTAAAAGCCAGCTGTTTCTTTGGCCCACGGTTAACGAGGGCTTCATGTGGCCAGCACAACGACCAACTCATGTCAGGCATCCATTTGAGCTGGGTGGACTGATGAAGATTCCGAAAGTAAAAAAAACAAAAAAACAAAAAACAGTCTTAACTAGGATTTGAGCCCGAGACCACGGGTTTGACGCCAAGCGTTTTACCACTCAGCCACCGCACTGTCCGCGCCTCCAAGGGTGCAAAAAAAAATTATTGTATGCTTTTTAGAATACATAGATTATCAAGATGTCCTATATTCTGAACACTATTGAACATCCTAATATATAGAGAATTACAGTTCACCGCCATGGATAAAAATCTACAATGGGCTATTCTATTCCTCATTTTAAATCAAGGCATTCAATTCTATTTATGTCTAAGAACTTAGAACATTAACCAAGGTAAGCTTGGCCCATTCAGACCTTGCAATCAAAGAAGAAGACGCTGTTGGAGTCATCTGTTTCTACGTCCAACGGTTAACGAAGGCATCATGTGGCCAGCACAACGACCTTTACTTTCAACATCAAGTTACCTGGACTCAGGAACGTCCCAAAAAATCACGAAATAAAAAAAACAAAACAATCTTCATTGAGAATCGAAACCGGGACTCCTCGGTTCGGGAGCCAAGCGATTTGCCACCCAGCCACCACGATTCCGCGTGTAGGCGGCGAGTAATAAGTTTTTCTGTTGATTTATTGAGAGTGAAGCAGAAATTGAATGTAATTCCAGTGCTTTCTGCCCAAGAATGTTTAACAAATAATTTTTTTTTTAATTTTAAATATTCAGATTGAAAAGAGATAAATACAAGATACATTGCTATGTATATACATACGTAAACATTGATATGAAGATTAAAGGTCAGTTAGAGTTATGTTTAAAGGGACATTATCACTTTTAAATAGTATAACATATATTTCATTTTCATTTCGGTTAAATCCCCTTTGAGTTAGTACTTAGCAACAAAATATTTAAATTTAACAGCATATTAATGGTAATTTAAAACAGACTTGTCAAATCAATCTATTTATAATCAATCGCAAAAACAATCATTTAAGTATACATATTATAAAAAGATAGCTAAACATGTGTTCGACAAAAACTTTTTTATAATTCACAATTAAGCTAACACAACTTTTTTGTTACGGCAGATTTGTAAATCAAATTATTATTACGACATCACGTAATATTACTTTTATTCGACATTTAGATAAAAATTATAGTTCAAGCCTCAAACTAATGAAGAATTACTTTAGTTCAATAATTCTCGTATATAGATTGAAACATTTGTAAATTATTGTTATTGTAAGAAATAAAATTTTTATGATACACTGTATGACTTCGCTACACGCGAGGCTCGTAAAGTTCGTGGGGTAACTCTATCTGCAGAAATAAAAGAGTGATCTTTCCTTTACTTCTCTTCTCGTCCAAATATAGGGGGAAGAAAAGGGAATTACTGCTATTAATATAAAGATGGCAGTTAAGCTCGCCTTTTCCCATATAAAACAGAATAGATATAGATAATATCCTTATTATCCTTGAGGATAAAGTCTCCAGATAATAATGTTCAACTATCTAAGGGGACAAAACCCAACATATCTAGCCGTACTTGTGAATACTATTAATTCATGTCTTTTCTATGCCGATAAATAATTGTGCAAAAGTTTCAGATTGAGCCGAGAATGGTTGTTGGAGAAATAACGTGTACAAACCTTTTACGAGACGGAGAGATAAACAGACAGACAGACAGACAATGTGAGTCGATATAAGCTTTGTAACAAGCAAAAAAAAAAACTTTAATAAAAAAAAAATTTTATCGGGAAAAAAACGCTATTACTGCTATTAATATAAAAATGGCAGTTAAGCTCGCCTTTTTCAATATAGAACATAATTAATTATTTAAAACTAATTGATAAACTAATTGGTAAAAATTTTGGATTGATTCTGTATTGTCATGGACTATGAATAATTGTGCAAAGTTTCAACTTGATCCGAGACTGGGAGGAGGGAGAAACAAAAAATAGAATTAAATTTTTTACCAGACAGACAGAGTTGATATAAGTTTTGTCAAAAAGCAACTAACATGCTGAGTTATTCAATAGTCAAGTTAGAAATTGTATTTCTGATTTATTCATTCATACTTTGATGTAGACTAGTGGGCCACCTCTCTCCAACCCACTATCACAAACAGACACTCACCTATTTTTTTTTTACGTTGGGGGATAAATTACTTTTTTTTAAAAATAAAAATTAAAAAGTCAAATAGATCAATGTCTCTAAAATATATATTAGTTCCCCCAAACCCCGCCCCCATCTGCATATAGTTAATGTACACCTTTGATTTCCACGTGTAATAGCATTTTTTTTCATGTTCATAAATGTACGCAATTCTTATCTCTCTGTTAAATCATTTTCTCAACGTGATCACTGACCTAGATAAAGGGCAATCTAAGCATTTATTTTTATAGTAAGAACATGAGCCATGAAAATGCTTATTGTTAAGTATCCTGCCTTAACATAGGGTCGTAGCCAGGCCCTTTTTTTTTAACTCAGAAAAGCTTTAAAAGAGGTACTCAATGTAAGTTTAGGCCAACCTGCATCGAGATCTGAGTCCCTTTGGGGCCCCCAAATAGGCATGGATCTAGATAGGCAGCCTTGCTAGGTAGTTTCCAAAGATTGTTTTTTAAATTAATAGTTTGACAATCATTTCTAGATAGGACTAGATAGGTTACGCTGTACAGTAAGCACAGTAACACGGAGAAATCGTAATCATATCATATTTAAGAGCTTCCAATTTTGTACGGTGCTATGTACTGTAGCGTCTGTGGCATTTAGGCAGTACCTGCTAAACTTATTGAACAGCTTGAAAACTTAAAAGTGGTGAGAAAAGTTTCCCTACAAGAAAAAGTCCTCATTTTATGTAGTCGAAAACTTTATTTCTTTATCTCTCTTGCAACTATTTTTTAAAGCACTGTGCTCTCCTATCTCAAACCTAGAAAAAAAAAATCCATTTTTATGATAGCTATCAGCAAATTACGTCATACAAGCGGACAATTTCAATGTTCCCTCCTTCCCATAGAACCAAATAAACAATTGTGAAAAGTACGCAGTAAAAGCACACTCAAGTGCAGAAAGTCCAATCTTATAATCTATGGGAATAACGCCCAAGTTTTCCCAAACATTGCATCATGCTAGCAACGCGGTTCCCAACCTATGGGTTAAATAATGATTAGCCAGGTGTCCCGTTAGGCCAACAGTAATATGGATTTTGTGTCTATTCTAACATGTTAAACTTGACATTGTACAAAGTTTCCTTTTGGTATTAATTTTTAAAAAAATATGATTGTTGTAAGCAGTTTGACTTCAATCATTTTATTTTGTCGCTGCCTTAATATTTGAACAGATTAAATTACTGCCCCTCATAAAGTCATAACCTGTGCTTTGTGAGATTGTGATAGTGCCGCCTTCTTCCACTTCCAACAACATATCTTGGCGAAACGGGATTTCCCGGCCTGTTAGTTATCTGAATACAGAATTAGACCGCAGACGATGACAGTCGTTGTGATCTTGCAAAGACTGCCCCGAGAATTATTTATCTGGCAAGACAGAAACAAGCTCAATCTTCGACTTTGGCTTGTCTGCACAGACTGTTGCAGCTATTGCTGACAATTTGGTTCACTTTTGTGGAAACCTCCGTCTGTGCTCCGCCATGATTTTCAAAGTGTCACATATGTACGTGGTATGGAGTCTTTGGACATGGTAAATGCGCAAAGGAAAAGCAATTGAAGGCAATTCGTAACTATAATATTTCAATTTTTTAAATATTAATTATAATCAGAATTGTACAAAAAGCAAATTATAAACATAAAGCTTCGGGTATGCATATCAGATATTGACATTATGATTACGATTTTACGATATCAGTGACCTGAACTGACGAATAAAAATACTGTTGGGAATAATCGCATATTGGGGTAAAAAATAAAATTAAAAAAGTGGTCACATAAATGTAAAGTTTTAGACCCGCTGTTTTTGTATAAGACCGGTGGAGTACCATTTCAAGATACATGTGTTAAAATAAGTAGAATTCGGTATGAAACTCTCACTTAGTTAACTGTTGGTTGAATGTATTCTGAATACTATGTTTAGAGTATGTTACATTCATACCCTAGTTGGCTATGCTTATCCAATTAAGTTTCTAAGTCGAGTAACCCAACACAGCTGTGCAATAATGTCATAAATACTGTCCTATGGTAAGGGCGGTAAAACTTTTATGTTTATCATTGTATGAATACGTGATTTCTCTTTCCAGAATGTTCCTTTTAACGCTTGTGTTAATTGGGACCTGTTCCCTGCCTCTTACCTACGGCTACTCGCTGGCTTTCTGTCAAAGTGCTTGCGGTACGCCACAGTCTCAGACAGGGGAAGGAACTCAGTTGATGAAGTTCATGTGTGGTTGCATGTACCGTAAGTGTAAGATCTTTCTTTCTCTCTTTCTCTTTCTTTCTCTCTCTTTCTCTTTCTTTCTCTCTCTCAGTCTCTTTCTCTCAGTCTCTTTCTCTCTTTCTCTTTCTTTCTCTCTTTCTTTCTCTCTCTTTCTCTTTCTTTCTCTCGCTCTCAGTCTCTTTCTCTTTCTGTCTCTCTTCGTCATTCTCTTTCTTTCTCTTTCTCTCTTTTTTCTCTTTCGTTCTTTCTCTTTTTCTCTTTCTCTCTCTTGTTTCATTCTCCTTTTATCTCTCTTATCTCTCTTTCTCTTTCTTTCTCTTTCCTTCTTTTCCTCTCTTTCTCCTTTTCTGTTTCTCCGTCTCTCTCTTTCTCTCCCTCTCTTTCCCTTTTTCTCTCTCCCTCTTTCTCTTCCACTCTTTCTCTTTCTTTCTTTCTCTCTTTCTGTTTCTCTTTCTCTCTTTTATTCTTTCTCTACGTCCCTGTCTCTTCTTTCAGCGTTCTTCTCTTTAACAAATAACTACGCCGACCCAGTAGCCGTCTTTAAATGTTGTCACGCCTAAAGCAAACAAACCCACTGACTTCCGGAGATCTAGATCTATTTTAATCCTCCATTCGCCGTCTGCGCTTGATCTTCGACTACAGCTTTGCTACCGGCCTCTGATATGTATTCGCAGCCTCTGTAAGAATTCTTTCTTATCTTATATAATATCTTATATAATACAGACGTTACATCAAAAAAGATGATTTCGTGCCAAAGCTCTGTTTATTTGCCTAGTTAAGGGTGATGACTAGCTCATGGCGATTACTTAAGTCTTGGGGACTACCTACGTCTTATCGTCTTCTTATCTTATACCATTCAGACGTTACTTCAAAAAAAAAGAAGATGATTACGTCCTACGTGTCATGCATCTAGTCATGCATGTTAACCAATGACATAAATTTTGCCAAGTCACTCACTGGTTTTCCTGGCTGGCTCAGGTAACCCATTCCATGCCCTAATAACACTAGGGAAGAAGGAGCATTTGTCCTAAAAAAAAAAACAACTAAGTATTTACTTTGATGTGTTTTGTACTTTCCAATCAACCGTTTTGTTTTGTACTTTCTAAAACATCGCTATCTCATTCATTGCCATCGAAAATCAGTTCTGGACCCCAACGAGAAATGCGCATGTCAAAGGGTTTTAATTATCTTTCCTCACATTTCAGCCTTAATGACTTCTCTGGTTTAATGTTCATGGTTTTATTGCAATTCCCCCAGACCCAGAAATCGAGCCACAAGTCCCCACAGTTGAAGGTAAACACATGATCTACCTGCTGCCTGATCCAACGCTGTCCACTGACGACACCAGAGTCCAGCCCTTCGCGAACACGAGCCCCAGGACCACGACAGAGGACATCTGTGACCTCCTTTGTTCGGTACAGATGGGTGGCGAGGCCTGTCAGTGCAGCCACCCTAATCTTCCGGGGAAATAAAAACGTTGGAAAACTTACACAAATACACATGTGTTCATGGACGTACTAGGGTTATGGCCCCTTTTACAAGGGTTATATAGCCTTTGTTGCGAAATCAATAATTTATGTAAATGAAATTAATACTAATAAAAAAAGATTATATAACGTTACTGTAAATTTTTAAAAAAATATATTTTTGTAACTTTGAAAAAAGTCAGATACATGTACCATTCTTTTGTACAATTTTGTAAAATAAAGATACTTCTTTCCAAACTTACGATGCATGAAGGAAGGACACCTATACACATTGATGTTTATGGCAGACATTTAATAATGTCAGATACTCATTAAAGGGCGACTCGGAAACGTCCTAATAAAGCAGAATTTTCATTAAATGCCAGATTTCACAGGGACTCAAACTGGAGACACTTGGTTCGGTAGTCAAGCGCTTTAACACTCGGCCACCATGTCCTTTTTTGTCGCGTGAGTCTAGTTAAGTAAAGGACTAACAGACCTCTGCTCACCCATGTATGAATTGAAAGGAGGACCAAGCCTTGAATGGCCGATTAGTCCTGCGGTATGTGTCGTTTAGTCCCGATGGTCCTGGGTTCATACCCTTCCTTCCTCGTCGTCCTGCGAGAGGTTTGGACTAAGAACTAAATTATCTTCAACTCTGTGGGAACATCCGAAACATACAAAACATTTTTTTAAAACACTCACACAAAATTACGAAGTAAAGTTCTAAACTTGATTAACAATTTACTTCATTAAACGTTTCAGAAATCAATGACATTCAAGCACATAGTATCGTGGGTTGTTTTTGTCTGTAGCGAATTTTCTCAACAGTTAATCATCCTAATGGAACTCAGTTTCTTCAGATTATACCGTCTTTCATTGATTCAATGAAGATTTTTTTTTTCTATTTAGTCCACTGTTCTAAGTGCCCCCCCAAATGGTAATGGACCTTGTTTGCTATGTAATTCCCTATGATTTTTTTAAATTTAATAATTTGTCCTAGTTAGGTCTTGGTGCGCTAGCCCACTCTGTATAGAAAGCACATGAGCGCAGAGAGATCGTTAGGTAAAGATAAAATAACTAGGTCCAAATGGCTTTCCCTTTTATCACCATTCCCGAGAATACAAAAAATAAAAATAATAATTTCTTGACCTCTTGACCACTGAGGGTTCTTCCGAACAGCCTAAACATACGAAAGAGAGAGAACAAAGTATTGCCATCTTGCTGTTTATGAGCGTGTTTGTCTGTTTCAGACAGAATATAAGAAGGAAGGGATTTAATAGATGGATGCAGTGATACACAAGTAAACACAAAATGAAAGCGGGACATTTTCAGGCTTTAGGACATCGTCTGTCCGCAGGAGGACACGAGCTAAAAGAGAATGACATGTGGTATCTCAAGTTAAGATTACATCATCTTTCCTTCGTAACAGTCATCTACTGATAACAGTCACGTCTAATCAATGGGCGTAGCTAGGATGGGGGAGGAGGGGGGAGAATTTGAAAATCACCCCGGGCCCCCACTTGAGGGAGGCCCCCAAATGAGTGTTTTTTTACATTTAAAAAAATGTTACGCAAAATGCAGGGGCACCCAAAGAGGTCAAGCCCCCCCGGACCCCCCAAATGATGGCAAATTCCTAGCTACGCCCCTGACGTCCATGACATTTGCTTACAAAAATTTTCCTTTCTTTACAATACTTTCAATAGCAGCGTGTCACTTATGCTACTTTGTTGTTGTCTTTTTTGGAGGTTAAGTTTTTTACTTCAAATCTGTGGAGTTTGTTTTTTGTGTGTGCCAAGTTTTTTTTTAATGTAAATATATGTGATTTCATATGTTTAACCTAAATGGTACAATCGGTAGAGTGTGTGTGTGTTTGTCTACATGTCCGTCTGAAACCGTGAAGGTGTGTGTATAAGTGTGTGTGTGTGTTGGTGTGCTCCAATTAGCATTAGCTTAAACTTTGATTAGATAACTTCACTGCCGGTGAAAGCCTCGCTTCTGTTTTGGGTCACGAAATGGAGATTGATTCGCACACGAAATAGTTTAAATGATAGCCAGAGTCCTGTTTATTGCCTACTACATCTTGGTGAGTCAAGGCAACTGCCTACGTTGTGGTAATGGCCTAAGCTCTGTTTATTTGCCTAGTTCAGGGTGATGACTAACTCATGGCGATTGGTGACTACCTACTTCTTATCTTCTTCTTATCTTATACTATACAGACGTTACTTCAATAAAAAGATGATTACGTCCTACGCGTCATGCATCTAGTTATACATAATTATCCAATGACATAAATTCTGCCAAGTCACTGGTTTGCCTTGCTGGCTCAGACAACCCATTCCATGCTCTAATAGCACTAGGGAAGAAGGAGCATTTGTACAAATTTGTCCTAGGATATGGAACGAGGAATGTGCTTTTATCTTTGTGTCTTTCTGAGTATTTTATTAGATTTTGTTTTTGTATTTGGAGACTATGGTTCAGTGTTTTATGTATAATTGCTACATGGTGATAACTTTAGATATCACTAGTAAAGCCTACTGTCAAGCTGATGTTTTATATCAATTGATTCGGATTCGGAAAATGTGGGGGGGGGGGGAGAGAAAGGAAGGAATTCGGGGTGCATTTTACCTTAACTGGTTTTTAAAAGTATTTACAAAAAAAAAAAAAAAAAAAGTGAGATTTGACCTGAATTCGAACTTGTGGCTCGTGCCTCCTGGGGCTGACGTGCTAACCACTCTGCTAACTTTTGACGAGAGGTTGGTATAGTTATATATTGTTTGTTTTAATTTAGAGTGGCGACTTGTAAAGAGGAATAATTCAGACTATACCACCACCTTAGTCGAGTAGGATTTATTTCCCTTGTTTGAGATATCAAACAAAATAATTATTTACCAATAGTTAATTAACTATTTGTTGTTGTTTTTTTTTAAATTGATTCTTATGTTGTCAGGTAAAAGAAATAATTGGACAAAATTTTAGCTTGAGAAAGAAATAGCGTGTACAAACTTTATACCAGACAGACAAAGTTGATATAAGCTTTGTAAAAAAAAAAAACATAGCCTCCTTTATTGAATAGAGTGATACTTTTTCTATTAATTATTATTATAGCTTTTATACAGCGCTACTTTCATGCCAAGAGCGCTTTTGGTCCAATCTCATTTGTGGACCAGTGGGGGGGGGAGGAGGTATATGTGGGGTGTTGGTTTTCCGTGCTGCCTTTAAGCGCTCAGTAAACACAACTCTGCCCGAGTCGGGTGTCGAGCCTTGAGCCCCCTTTTAGGTAGCCTAGCCAAGCCAAGTTCAAGCGCAGTCTCGATCACGCTTCCCTCTAAATAACTAAAGAATGTTAGATTTGTATAGAAAACTGGAAGAGTTTAACAGCTGGATCCGTTTTCGTGAAACTTATCCTTTGTTCCAGGTTGTGCTCATGAAAAATGTGCAAACTGATCAGAATAATTGTAAAAATTACTTTGAGCTACAAGCAAAAGTGCTTCGAGATTTTATTTAGCCGAATAGTGAACAAAGATTATTATATAGGTTATTAAAACACTTTCGCTTATCAGTACTTTTGGATTCAGTACACAAAAAATAAAGTAAAAAAAAAAAAGTAACGTTTCCCTTTTCAGACATTGAGATCTTTGGATCAGATGATGTAAAGGTCATCTGATCCTGTGGCAAACGGTTAACGAGTGTGTTATGTGGCCAGCACAACGACCAACCGCCTTTCCTTTCCCCCCGACTAATGCCAGGCACCCATTAGAGATGAGGTGAACTCCGAGACGCCCAAGGGTCCTGAAATTACAAAGCCCAGTCCACCAGTATTCGAACCCGGGAAACCAAGCGCTTTATCGCTCAGCCACAGCGCCTAACCCTAACCCTAACCCTAAAGTCTTGCAATCAATGCGTTTGTTTTCACGTAGGAGAATGGCCAATGTTGCAATTGAGAAAATACGAAAAGGCTCTACATTTTGTATGACGAAACAAAACGTGTGTGTGCGTGTGTGAGTGAATGCGTGTGTGTGTATGTGTGTGTGTAAATAAAGCTACACATTTGTGGTGACATTGAACTCTGTGGTTTATCTAACACGATCTCTTGTTTGTTTGTTTACTCACTTTCTGATTGGTCACTGGATAATTGAGTGTCGATCTACATTATGTGTGAAGGGACAGTGAAATGGTTCTCACGCTATCTGTATTAAGTCCAGGATCAACCGAGACACAGTTTTTTTTTTATACGATATGAATATAAAATGCAAACATGATTCCTAGCTGCATAACTATTCAAGTTTGGTGTGAAAAAAAAAGGGGGGGGGGGAAATGAGAGACAGGCACCACGGATGATTCTTTTTTTTTTTATTTTATCAGGTATGTATGGCAATAAAAAGTTTTTCCTTCAAGTTTTCCTTTCTTCTCCATGTGAAATAGGTGCGCTCTTCACCGAGATTCAAACTTGGGAGCCCTTGGTTCAGAAGTCAAGCTGACCCCATTACGCCACCGCACCCCCCTACGGGATGACTTTACATTTATATCACTTTGAGATTTACTACTGAGATGGTGTATAAAAAGATTACAAAACACTTCTTATCTTGCGTCCGATTCGAGGGTCGTGACGTCTTTCGCTGAGATTTGAGCCACTACTTCTACGTTTGGAACAATTGTTCATGAACCAATACATTGCAATATACTGAACTAGTCGAGTACATGGGACACAATCGGAACATCTGGAAAAATGTTCGCACCAGGATTTAATGCTAACCTTTTTTTTTTAACTTAATGGGGCGAGGTGACCGAGTTATAAAGCACTTGGTTTTCGAGCCGAAGGGGTTAAGTTGGAATCCAAGACTGGGATTTGTACTTAGGGTATCTGACATGTGCTAGGAAGAAAAAGTTTATTAGCTGGCCACATGACAACCTCGGTCAAAGAAACAGATGAATTTTCTACATCTGCCCTCCTAAATTTCAAAGTCTCTAAGGTGTATTTATTTTTGTACTTAAAATGAGAAGTTGTTGTTGTTTTCAACATTTATTTACTAAAATTTTTGTTTGTTTGTTTTTTCTTACTGAAACATACACACATAATTTCTTCTACTATCTGTTCGGATTCTAGTTGCAGGTCTTTACTTACTTCTATGTCACACAATCGAGACCGTCCGTGCAAAGTTTAGTTCAATGATAGGATTTATTAGCGAAGAAGATGCCGACAACAGAGATAGTTATAACCCTAGATTTGAACTCCCAGGGTACAAGACGTAGAGGAAGACCAAAAAGAACGTGGCGAGGCAGTGGACTAGAGGAAGCCGAGAGGACCGGAAAGAGCTGGGAAGACATTAAAAAAACTAACAAGAGGCCGTGGAGAGTGGTGTGTTTTTACTAGGTTCCATGAGGAACGCAAATGAAAGATGATGATGATGATGATGATGATATTAAGCACGTTCCCAGAAGTCTCACCCCCCCTTCACCACCATCCAATTTTTTTTTTACATTTATGCCCCCTTCCATCCCCCAATCGCTCTCTTATTTTTCTCGACCTTAATTATTTTCGGCCTTGATTATTTTCGGCCTTGATTATTTTCGGCCTTGGTTATTTTCGTCTTGATTATTTTCGATATTAATTATTTTTGGTCTTAATTATTTTGGACCTTAATTATTTTCGGTCTTAATTATTTTCGGTCTTAATTATTTTAGGTCTTAATTATTTTCGTCCTTAATTATTTTCGACCTTAATTATTTTTTACCTTAATTATTTTCGACCTTAATTATTTTCGACCTTAATTATTTTCGACCTTAATCATTTTTTTACCTTAATTATTTTCGACCTTAATTATTTTCGGCCTTAATTATTTTCGGCCTTGATTATTTTCGGCCTTGATTATTTTCGGCCTTGATTATTTTCGACCTTAATTATTTTCGGCCTTGATTATTTTCGACCTTGATTATTTTCGACCTTAATTATTTTCGGCCTTAATTATTTTCGGCCTTAATTATTTTCGACCTTAATTATTTTCGGCCTTAATTATTTCCGGCCTAAATTATTTTTTATTCCATCGAAACGTATATTTGTTCATATGACTTTTAATATCTCAAAATCCTGTTCTATCTAGAGTTGTCTCCTTTGTTTCTATGCAAGTTATAGATGTTATGAATAACTTGATCTTTTCTTTACAACTTCACAAACTGAAACAATGCTTTCCAGTGCGGAACAGCTGATTTAATTTTTGTAAAATCACGCTAACAGCTCAGCAGAGAAAAACCTGGCAAGTAGATGAAGAGAGGGGGGGGGGGGGAAGATACAATGCTTTATATTTTAACTACCTCAACTAGGGTTTGCAAAAAGTAACATTGGAAAGCTACCTAATAAGAAAGGAAACAAAACAGATTAGATTGGGATTCGAACCAACCCCCCTCCCATCTTTCTCCCTTTTTGAAATGCTTAAAGTAAACCAAGCAACCTTTTCATTGGAACAATGGATGGCTGCCTGGTCGTGCGGTTTGCGCGCTGGACTGTTGTTTGGATTTATCAATTGTCCCGGGTTCAAACCCTGCCCGCTCCCATCCCCCGTCGTCCTGCGGGAGGTTTGGACTAGGAAGTAAACTATTTGTAACTCTGAAGGAACATCCGAAACATTGTAAAACAAACAAACAAGTTTTCAGACAAAGAAAGACTATATTCGAATTTTTTCGTCCCTAGCGAGGTAGCAGTGGCTGAGTGGTTAAGCGCTTGGATTCCGAACCTGGAGTCCTGGGTTTTAATCTCGGTGAAGACTGGGACTTTGAATTCCAAGATTTTTAGGGCGCCCTTGTGTCCACCAAACTCTATTAGTTACCTGACTTTAGTTTATAGAAAATAAAGGAGGTTGGTCGTTGTGCTGGCCACATAACACCCTGCTAGTTAACCGTCGGCAAAAAAAACAGATGACTTAAACATCATCTGCCCTATAGATCGCAAGGTCTGAAAGGGAAACCTTTTCTTTTTCGTCCCTAGCTTCATCACCAAATATTTTGAGAAAGCCTAAACCGCATTGGGGAGACATTATACGTTGAGGTTAGAATATAAATAAACATGACAATATATATATATATATATATATATATATATATATATATATATATATATACGTGTAACATATAACAGAAGAAATATGACAGCGAGGTTATTCATAGATAAAGTTGAAGAAAACTTAGCAGACATAGATAAGCCCTGACAAGGACTCGAACTCAAACTCCATTTACGATGAGAGGATTGTCTGACTTCGAGGCCGTAAGTTCCGCCCTTGGTTGGATTGTATGAGCTCTTGACCGTTAGAGGGCGCATTAGTCAGTGTTTATAGAGACTTGAAATTAATTATGGAGGGTAGATCCAATGACGTTATATGAAGATACACCTTGTAAATTTTTAAAGAAAGCTTTCTGGGTTGTTTTTTTTTGTTAATATGAGCCCGTTAGAGGGCGCTTTAGTCAGTGTTTATAGAGACTTGAAATTAATTATGGAGGGTAGATCCAATGACGTTATATGAAGATACACCTTGTAAATTTTTAAAGAAAGCTTTCTGGGTTGTTTTTGTTGTTAATATGAGCTCCCCTTTAAGACCTTGCGATCTATCGGACGGATGGTGTAAAGTTCATCTGTTTCTGTGATCCACGGTTATCGAGAGTGTCATCCCAGTGACCAAACGCCTCTACTTTTCCCCATCTAATGTCAGGTACCCAAATAGAGCGGACTCAGAGGAGCCCTAAAAGATCCCAAAAATAAAAAATCCCAGTCTTCACCAGGATTCAAACCAGGAAAGCTTGGAAGCCTCCTGATTTAATGTCTATGAATATAGTTTTTCTCAAGGGCGAATCCAGAATTTGGAGAGGGCTATTGATATCGGCCTACCCTCCCTCTAGATCCGCCAGACTGTTAACCTTATCAAGCACGGAGTCACTTTTAATTGATGCGTTGAGATACAAAAAACAACAACGATGTCGACCCACTTCCCCGACCATCCCCCGTACCCACCTGTGCAACCAATAATTCTGAGAAGCCCTGCGACACGTGACCATCAGATCGAACAGGACGAGGAAGCAAGGGGACAGGACAGTTATTCCATAATCCTGAGGGTGTTGATTCAATTGTAGGTCATCTTCACTACCGAAGTAAGTTTTTAAGTTTGATTCTACTTATATTTCGACTACTGATACTTCTTCTGATACTTTTTAAATGCATGTCGCTTACATGACGTAGTTAAAGTCATTGTGAGTAAAAGAAGCAAAATAATTTTTTTTAAAGCTTATATAAGGGGAAGAACTCCACATGTACAAGTATATCTCTCAATAATGTACAATTTGTTTCCCTTTTCGTTATCACACATAACAACTTATCACTAGTACTTAATTGACTAATTGGTTAATTCATCTTTTGTTAGGTATAAATAAATAATTGCATAAAGTTTGAACTTGATCCAAGAATGAGTGTGGGAGAAATAACGTGTCCAAGACAGAAATGATATAAGCTTTGTAGAAAAGGGTCATCATGTCATAGAAATTTCATAAATCTAGTATGTGCTTGGACAAATTATATAAGTCTAGTGTTACATGTTCTATTAACAGTATCTCTTGTAGGATGTCCAAACTAGGTCTGGTTTTACCGAGTCTAAAGCTGCTTCTGAAATGCGTTGATCTATTTAGCAGACTATGTTTCATGGCGTACCTAATACTAATGTTGGACTCAATCTTGGAGTTTGGGGGTAAGTTTTTGTTATTTTTTGTAGTTATGAGTAATAATTTTCGCTCCTTTAATCAAATTAAACTGTTGACTCTAAACATGGTTTTTACAAAGCTTATAACAACGCACTGTGTCTGTCAGTTTGTTTGTCTTTCTGGCCAGATGTTTCTACATGTTATTTCTCCGACCATCAAGCTCGGATCAGGCTGAAATTTAGCAGAATTATTTCTTTTACCTGACAACACAAGAATCAATTTAAAAAAAACAACAAATTAGTTAATTAACTATTGGTAATAAATTACTTTATTTGGTATCCCAAACAAGAAAGAAATAGTACTTGATTGAAGTGGTGGTATAAGCTGAATTAGTCCCCATTCCAAGGGAAAGAAATAGTACTTGGCTGAAGTGGCTGTATAATCTAAATTAGTCCCCTTTACAGATTGTCGTCTTATACTTATTACATGACTTATCCAAACTAATTGATACAATTAATATAAACTTTTTTTTTTTGCACTTTAAAGACTTGACTTTCCTGACAATGTTCTTAGACTTACCTACTTCAGTGACAAGGTTCAGACTGTCTTTTATAAGTTTATTATAAACGCTCTGTGATCGTCGAATGCCAATGGTGTTACGTATCTAGGCATTGTTTTTTTTTCTTTGACCTGTTGCGGTCGAGAGACGGGGAGGTTGTCTGCCCCTTGTGTAATAAGTTTTTTTTTTATTCGTCAAGCCACACAGACAGTGACCGGTCCTTGACCTATGTGTGTACCTCTGGTTGAAAGGAGGGTGTTTTTTTTTTCTTTTCTTCTGTCTCTTTGAAGAGCGTTCTAGATCTGGGTGTTGATGACTTTCTGTTCTAGAAATTACTGGATATCGACGCGTGGTAGATTATATAAAGACCGCTCGCGTAACGTTGACTGACAGACATACGGAGACAGCCGTGAGACAGAATAGCGGAGACATTGCGTGACACGTGCGTGGTATACCACTTGATCGTGTAAGTTAAGATTTTTTTTTTTTCTTTTTTTTCCAAGGCCTTGCTTGCTTGTATTTGTAATTACATTTTCAAACTCTTGTATTGTAATATTTTTACATGCCATTTTTGTAAAAGGGTTTTGGTCAACACATCAATTCTGTATTGAGTAAATGTTTATTTTTTCTTTCTTGTAACTTTATATTTGATTAAACATTAAGTTGATAGTTTACCTTCCGATTTCTTGTGTCATTTTTTTTTTGTTATTCATTGTAAGTCTTTGATTAAATTCAGACTTAAGATAAGTGACACAACTGCTTTTCTATTGTCACGTTCCCCTAGGCAAGCCATTTTAAAAATTAGAATTCAATTCGTAATACGTGACAAAAGAAGTTTGAGGGCTTTCGTCCCGGATATTTTTCTGAACCTATTTTCGTCTTAGTTGAGTAATTTTGTAAAGGCGAAGTTGACTTTAACAAAAAATTTTTTTGTGTCAAAGAGTCGGAAGTAAAGTATCAATAGTATTGACCAAACTCTCTTAAGGTTTTTTGTTGTACTGATTTTGTACTGTATATTTACATTGTATACATATTTTTGCTTGATCGTTTGCTAGTTAGTCATGGATATTCAGGTTTTTCTTGCAAATCCCTCTGTGGAAGAGCTTGATGCTTTTACTAGGAAGGAACTGGTCCTTATTTCTAAACATTTAGGGTTAAAAATAAAATCAAATGCCCTTAAACAAGAAATCAGAGATAACATTGTAATCCATTATGTAGACGAGGAAGTGTTTTCTGAAGACCTTTTAGAAACCCTTAGACCCGATGAGGGTAAATCAGATTTAGAACTTCAGATAAAATTAAAACAAATGGAAATAGAAGCCCAGACGGCTAGAGAGCAGAGAGAAATTAAACAAAAAGAATTAGAGCTTGCAGCGGCTAGAGAGCAGAAAGAAATGGAAATAGAAGCCCAGAAGGAAATTAAACAAAAAGAATTAGAGCAGAAAGAAATGGAAATGAAATTACAAATAGAGTTAAAAAAATTAGAGTTAGCTGCTAATGTAAGACCAGATTCTTCCCCTGCCAGTCATACTGCTGAAGCAATAAAATTTTTGAAAATAATTCCACGCTTTAATGAAGCCACAATTGACAATTATTTTCCACAATTTGAACTTGCTGTGAAAAATTTTAATGTACCTGAAACTTTGTGGCCCACTTTGCTGCAAACAGTTTTGACTGGTAGAGCTGCAGAGGTATTTTGTTCTTTGACCATTGAACAACAAAAAGATTATAATGTTGTTAAGGCCTTAATTCTTAAGGCATATGAACTTGTTCCGGAAGCTTACCGAAAGCAGTTCAGGGATTGTCGCAAATCGGATGGCCAAACCCATGTAGAATTCCTGCGGGAAAAGGAGCGACGCTTTGAGAAATGGCTCACTTCCAGGGAAATCGGCACCGACTTTGCAAAATTCAAGAACCTAATGCTGATGGAAGAGTTCAAGAGTTGTGTGCGGCTGGACGTCCGTACGCATATAGCTGATCGTGGCGAGGAAGATGTGCACAAGGCTGCAGTGTTGGCAGACGATTATATAATATCACATCAATTTGCCAAGTATACGACGGATGTCAAGCCAAAACAAGTCAAACAGCCTGAGTCCACTGCTAGCAACTCCATCAAGAACAGCAGTACAAACGACAGAAAACCTACTACAAGTAAAGCTACTTGTTCCTACTGCAAACGAGAAGGCCATAAAATTGACGATTGTTGGAAATTGAGGAAGAGAAACGAAAAAGCTCCTTCAAAAGTCAGCGCTTGCACAGTACAGTGGTCGTCGAGGTTTACTCCCTCATCATCAAGTCATATCAAGAATACCTCGACACCACCTGTTTCAAATGTATTGACTGTACAAGACTCTCCGAAAATGTCTCCACGGTGTTCAAATGACTCAACAGTGAGTTCTTCAAATTCATCTTTACGATGTTCCAATGACTCTATCCAGAGTTCCCATAATACATCATCCCGATGTTCCCATGACTCTATCAAGAGTTCCCATAAGACATCACCCCGATGTTCCAATGACTCTATCCAGAGTTCCCATAATACATCATCCCGATGTTCCCATGACTCTATCAAGAGTTCCCATAAGACATCACCCCGATGTTCCAATGACTCCATCAAGAGTTCTCCAAATACATCCACAAGATGTTCTACTGACTCAAGAAAGAGTTTCTCCACTGCGTCTCCTAGAGATGTCAATGACTCCAGCGAGAGTTCGACCCAAGTCCAGTCTGCATCAACCAAAATTGATGTTTTATTAGAGGATTTTAAGCCTTTCATTTCGGAAGGATTCGTATCACTACCCGGTGATTCTACAAGTCTACGACCTATCACCATTTTGAGAGACACAGGTGCCTCACAATCGCTACTTTTAGAGGGTATCTTGCCCTTGTCTAAATCATCATCGACTGGGAAGAGCATCCTGTTACGAGGCGTAGAGCTTGGATGTATAGATGTGCCTCTACATCTAATCGACATAAAGTCAAATCTCATTACTGGACCGGTTGTTGTAGGTGTCCGACCAACATTACCATTGGAAGGCATCTCGTTGCTGTTAGGCAATGACTTAGCAGGTGGAAAGGTGAAAGCCGAACCCATCGTCACTCAAACACCCGATTTATCTGCCACACCCGAGGAAGACCTAGAGTTATATCCAGCGTGTGCAGTAACAAGGGCAATGAGGTTGAAAGCATCTCAAGAAGAGAACGTCATCAAAGCCAACAGTAACCACGATGATGTGGACTTGAGCACCACATTCTTTGCTTCTCTTGAAGAAGAACCAACGCCAAATTCTAAAAAGCCGACATCAACTCGAAAACAGTTGATTGAGGACCAAAAGAAGGATCCAGAGCTCGCCAAACTCCGAAAAACCGCAATGACATCACAAGAGGCAGAGCTAGCATCAACGTGCTACTACATCCAAGATGATATGCTCTTCAGGAAATGGAAACCTCCAGACGCATCCAACGAAGAAGAATGGAGAATATGCCATCAAATCGTGTTACCAGAAAGATACCGAGCGTACATCATGAATCTGGCTCATGACACACCAATGTCAGGTCATCTCGGCATCCACAAGACATACCACAAGATTATGTCACACTTTTTCTGGCCACGTTTGAAGAAAGATGTCATCCAGTACTGCCGATCCTGTCATGCCTGTCAGATGGTTGGCAAGCCAAATCAAAAGATCCCTGTTGCTCCTCTGAAGCCGATTCCAGCCTTTGAAGAACCTTTCAGCAGAGTACTTATTGACTGTGTTGGTCCTCTCCCAAGGACAAAAGCTGGCAACCAATACCTGTTGACCATTATGTGTGCTTCAACTCGTTTTCCTGAGGCTATTCCTCTAAGGAACATAAAAGCATCAAACATTGTGAAGGCCTTAATCAAGTTCTTTACTCTATTTGGTCTACCAAAGTCCATCCAATCGGACCAAGGAACGAATTTCACGGCCATTCTTTTCAAGCAAGTCATGACTCAGTTGGGCATCAAACACTGCATGTCGAGTGCGTATCATGCCGAGTCGCAAGGCGCTCTTGAGCGATTCCATCAGACTCTCAAGAACATGATCCGAACCTATTGCTTTGAGCACGAAAAAGACTGGGACGAAGGAATCCACATGCTGCTGTTTGCAACCCGTGAATCCGTCCAGGAATCGTTGGGATTCAGCCCTTTTGACTTAGTCTTTGGCCATTCGGTGCGCGGTCCCTTGAAATGTATAAAAGAGACTTTGTTGTCACCAACAGCCACTGAAGGACTTTTAGACTATGTAAGTAAGTTTAAAACTAGACTTTATGATGCTTGTGTTCTGGCCAAAAATAACTTACAAAACACCCAATCCAGCATGAAACGCTGGTATGATAGAAAGGCCCGTGTTAGAGAACTTTCTCCCGGGGATAAGGTGCTTGTATTTTTGCCCATACCAGGTCAACCCTTGCAAGCCAGATATTTTGGTCCCTATGAAATTGAGACCAAAATTAGTGACCTCAATTACACAATCAAAACCCCTGACCGTAGGAAAAAGACTCAGTTATGTCATATAAACATGCTGAAGCCTTATGTATCTCGGCCAGATCACTCAGAGAAGAGTAATTGTGTTTTAAATACAGTCAAAAGTTGTTCAAATAGCCATGTTTCTCCTATTGATGATGATATTGTAAAGGAGAAATTTGGACAATACAAAATACCTAATTCTTTTGTATTACAGAATTTGGATGTAAAACTGTCTCATCTGTCTTCGACAGAAAGGCCAGTTATCATGAAACTCATTAATGAATTTAATGACATTTTTTCTGATGTACCAAAACAGACTAATGTTATAATGCATGATGTAGATGTTGGCGAGGCTACTCCAGTCAAGCAGCATCCTTACAGGGTCAACCCTGAAAAACTTGCCATACTTAGGTCAGAAATCAAGTATATGCTTGAAAATGACCTCATTGAACCAAGTTCCAGTAGCTGGAGCTCCCCATGTGTCTTGATACCTAAACAGGACAAGACTTATCGTTTTTGTACAGACTACCGTAAGGTAAATGCTGTAACAAAGACCGATTCGTTTCCTATCCCTAGGATAGACGATCTCATAGATCGTATTGGTGACGCTAAGTACATCACCAAAATAGACCTACTTTCAGGTTATTGGCAGGTTCCCCTGACTGATAGGGCAAAGGAAATCTCCGCCTTTGTCACCCCTGATGGTCTGTACCAATACAAAGTGATGTCATTTGGCATGAAGAATGCTCCTGCCACTTTCCAGAGAATGATAAATGCCCTGCTTGCTGACATGGAGAATTGCCACGCATACATAGACGATGTAGTAATTTTTAGCCAAGATTTTTCTAGCCATTGTAAACAACTGCATTGTCTTTTTACTAAACTTTTACATGCAAAAATTACTGTAAACCTGAGTAAGAGTGATTTTTGCCAGGCTTCCATCCAATACTTAGGCCATATTGTAGGACAAGGCCAGGTGAAACCTGTAATGGCCAAAGTAGAAGCTATCCAAGCTTTCCCTATCCCTGCTGATCGGAAACAACTCCGAAGATTTTTGGGAATGTCTGGATATTATAGAAAATTTTGCGAAAATTTTTCTGTCATTGCCAGTCCTTTAACAAACCTCCTGAGAAAGAACGTCCGATTTACTTGGACGGATGAATGTCAGAAAGCCTTTAACCAAATCAAGCAGATATTATCTAGCTCCCCCATTTTGATGGCTCCTGACTTCGGAAAACCTTTTAGGTTAGCTATTGACGCCAGTGACACAGGTGTTGGGTCAGTCCTTTACCAAGAAGATTATTTCCAAGTAGAGCATCCTATTTGTTTCTTTTCCAAGAAATTTAATAGACATCAAAGAAATTATTCTACTGTGGAAAAAGAATGTCTTGGGTTGATTCTTTCTATACAACACTTTGATTTTTATATCAGTGGGTCCAGATGGCCACTGGTTGTATTTACTGACCAATATCTCCTTACATTTATCCACAAAATGTCTGGCAAGAATCAACTACTTCTCAGGTGGAGTTTATTTTTACAAGAGTACAACCTAGATCTTAAACACATAAAAGGCAGCGAAAATGTTATCGCCGATGCCTTATCTAGATTGTAAAAAGTATTTTGATGTATATTTTTTTTTTATATATATCATGATAAATACATTCTGTAATGTAAATATCATTTTTGTAATTATTTTAAAAAGATTTCCATTTCGTGGAAATGTAAACTTTTTATTTTTAGGAGGGAGGTGTTACGTATCTAGGCATTGTTTTTTTTTCTTTGACCTGTTGCGGTCGAGAGACGGGGAGGTTGTCTGCCCCTTGTGTAATAAGTTTTTTTTTTATTCGTCAAGCCACACAGACAGTGACCGGTCCTTGACCTATGTGTGTACCTCTGGTTGAAAGGAGGGTGTTTTTTTTTTCTTTTCTTCTGTCTCTTTGAAGAGCGTTCTAGATCTGGGTGTTGATGACTTTCTGTTCTAGAAATTACTGGATATCGACGCGTGGTAGATTATATAAAGACCGCTCGCGTAACGTTGACTGACAGACATACGGAGACAGTCGTGAGACAGAATAGCGGAGACATTGCGTGACACGTGCGTGGTATACCACTTGATCGTGTAAGTTAAGATTTTTTTTTTCTTTTTTTTCCAAGGCCTTGCTTGCTTGTATTTGTAATTACATTTTCAAACTCTTGTATTGTAATATTTTTACATGCCATTTTTGTAAAAGGGTTTTGGTCAACACATCAATTCTGTATTGAGTAAATGTTTATTTTTTCTTTCTTGTAACTTTATATTTGATTAAACATTAAGTTGATAGTTTACCTTCCGATTTCTTGTGTCATTTTTTTTTTGTTATTCATTGTAAGTCTTTGATTAAATTCAGACTTAAGATAAGTGACACAACTGCTTTTCTATTGTCACGTTCCCCTAGGCAAGCCATTTTAAAAATTAGAATTCAATTCGTAATACGTGACAATGGTCAAATTTTAACTGGACAATAGTGAAATTGTAAAGCTGCAATGTAAAAAAAAATCCCAGAGACATCGACTCACACACTGTGCACCCTTTGATTTGTGTCTTGAGTTGACTAGACGGTGTATACTAGAAAATCTCCTATCTCTCGGTGACAAGATACCCGCAGTAGCTAAAGCTTCACTTCTTTCCGATGATTACATATTTAGCACGGGGGCGTAGCTAGGAATTTTGCATCGTTTGAGGCCCGGGGTTGGGGCTTAACCTCTTTGGGGGGGGGGGTCTCTGCTTTTTGCGTAATATTTAATTTTTAATGTAAAAAAAAACTAATTTGAGGGTCCTCCCCAAGTGGGGGCCCTGGGGCATTTTCAAATTCTCCCCACTCCTCCCCCAACCCTAGCTACGCCACTGACTCGGCATAATTTATTTAGGATTCTGTTTCGTACAAAGTCCACCAAATTCAAGTCTCATAGTATTTCCAAAGTGTGAATCTACTTCAATGTGTTCCATTTATTGCCCTAGTCTTTTAGCCTCTGACCTACAAAACAAAGATGTAGATAATCTTGGTACTGCTATTTACAATCGTTTGTCACTCAAAAATTAACTGTAATTAACTATTTAAAAAAACAATTTTGTACTTTGTATATTGTACTTTGCAGATCAACATAACCAACAATCATCCATAATGATAATATTTTAAAAGTCTATTTCTAAACTACTCTAATCCTGAGATCATCAGCATGATGTCAGTGGTGGCCTAGTCGTATAATATGCGCTCTGGGCTGTCGTCTCGACGGTCCCGGGTTCGAACACTGCACGCTGATATCCCCCGTTATTCAGTCGGAGATATGACTAGGATGTAGAATATTGTAGATTATCTTCAACTCTGAAGGAACATCCGAAACATGTAAAACATTTTACAAACACAAAATGTTCTATACATATGTGTATATTACTTCCTTGCTTGTTTGTCAGAGTCCATTCCCTTGACGAGTTACGCTGTTTCAACGACCATTGCATTGTAAATAACAAATCAAAGAAATAAAAAAAACAACTTGTTAAGATTTTCTTTATATTCAAGCGGTAGCTAATAATAATTCTTAACTCTTTCTCTCCGTAATTATTTTCCACGTTCCGATGGCATTATTTATTTTGCTCATTTACGTTTCACTACTCTGTTATCATTAAACTTCAATAACTTTTTTTTTGTAGGTAATCAGGAAATGTTATATTAGGTATATAATTATAGAAGACTGCGTGCTCTTTTTATATAACATAAATTAAATTTTATAAAACCAAAAATTAATTTAATTTAATGGGGTCAAATCAACTCTGGTATTGTCAGTTAGGAGTGAAAGAGTTAAAGCCCAAACTAATAATGTTCAAATGTTCTAAAATGACAGGAATGGTATATGTGTATATACGTGTATAATCCTCAGAGTCGGAGTGTCATTGGGGCAGACGTAGAGGCTCGACCATTCCGCCTGTCACCTTCGACATGAGCTACTGGTGCGAAATCTGGTGCATGGATCAAATTGGAGGCAATTTGTGCAACTGTAGAGTCGCCCCATTCCCAGGGTAGTCTTTACCATTCACCACAATTTTTGTCTTGGATTGACTTCACGTTGCTTCAATATGTTTGGCTTTGCGAGGTTCAAATTACATTGAAATGATGAATAAAATACTACATCTGAAATACGTATTTAATTAGTCCTAAATTTTAAAAATGGATTGTTATATTTTAATGCTTTGTTAATGTCTTTTTACAAACCTTATGTCTGTCTGTCTGTCTGTCTGGTTAAAAGTTTGTACACGTTATCTCTCCGACACCCATTCTCGAATCGGAAATTTTGCACAATTATATCTATTACCTGACAACAAAAGAATCAATTTTAAAAAAAATCAGTTAATTAACTATTCGTAATTAATTACTTTGTTTTTGGTATCTCAAACAAGGAAAAGAAATGGTATTTGACTGAAGTGTTGGTATAAGCTGAACAAGACACAAAGATAAAGGCACATTCCTCGTTCCATATGCTAGCACAAATTTGTACAAATGCTCCTTCTTCCCTAGTAGCTAGCCAGGACAACCAATGACTTGGCAGAATTTAGGTCATTGGTTAATATGCATGACTAAATGCATGACGCGTAGGACGTAATCATCTTCTTTTATTATTATTTTAGCTTTTATGTAGCGCTACTTTCATGATTATAGCATGCTCAGAGCGCTTTTGGTCCAATCTCATTTGTGGACCAGTTGGGGGGAGGGGGTATCTAGGAGTTAGTTTTCCGTGCTGCCTTTAGGCGCTCAGTAAGCACAACTCTGCCCGAGTCGGGTGTCGAACCTTCTAGGTAGCCAATACAAGCCAAGTTCAAGCGCACTTAGCTTCTCGACCACGCTTCCCATATAAGATAAGATAAGTTTATAAACAAACAATAGATACCTATATAATCTTCTATTCTCACTGTCACCTCACTAGCAGAATGGTTAGCATGTTGGCTTGCGGATGTGAGAGCCATGAGTTCGATTTCAGGTCGTTACCATCCCCCAGCCCGTCTTCGGACAGGGATTTTGTTTAGAAAATAATAATGAAAATAATAATGAAAATAATAATTGTTGTGCTTTTTTTTTATTATTAATTTACTGCTTGTCTGCCACCTTTATTTTTCCACTCCCCGCCTTCTTCTTCAAGCTTTATCCTACAGTGGATCAAAATATTACCAAAAAATATATTTACGTATATAGCTTAGAATCGTCTTAAAATAGCCTGTCGTGTAAGGTCAATCTTGATAAGGAATTACCCTAGACGTCAGCGCGTGACAAAAACTGTGTTCCATTAATCAGCGCTTTGATTGAATGCAAATTAAACATCGAATTTAAAAATAAGACACAAAAAAATGCTCGACTTAAAATCGTAATCTTCATTTCCTGTCCCAGACATGTGCTGGAACTTTCAGATCATGCTTCATTTGACATGTTGTTGTTGTTGTTTTTTTTCCACAACAATGAAAGTGATTATGTTGGTTTTTTCGTCTGCGCGAACAGTCACCTGATACAGATGTCCTGAAGGTCCGAGAACTGTGGTTCCCTTTAATGGACCCCTTGACCAAGGAAAGGCTTTTATCCATGGCCAGGATGAGGCATCGGCTCTTCACCGATCCCTCTGTCCGAAGTCCCGCCTTATCCGCAACGATCATATAATCTCGTCCGGTATGTCGCAGGACACGACCCCCTTGAGCCAATCACGGGTTTCCCCTTTCCCGTGCGAGGCCGGAGGCCGAGACGCGTGGGGGCCTTTCGTATGCCTATAATGTGCCACCGAACCCGTGCGAGGGTCCATCACAGCTCGTATGGCCCCCGTTAGGGAACGAATCGGTGGGGGATTGGACGGGTTAGCGAGCCTTTGTTTCATCCCTACCACGTGCAGGTACAGTCTCTCGACCATACATGGGTAGCCCACTGAGAGCTATGTGCGCTACCGTTCTTAGCCTATCTGACTCCCTTGGCAGACGTTTCCACGGAGGCGCCACGCTGAGGAGACGGTAGCTGGAATTTTCTCCGCGAACAGTCACCACCTAGTACGATCTAGATGTAATATGTGAGCAAATAAATATTGAAGAAAAACACCGGATCGTAATTTACCCCAATTTGACATCCTCTATGACCCCGATGGTAGTTTGTTATTACAATTATATCGCTGGTGCTAATCAGAATTTTAAAACTGATTTATGTTATGTTTAATGGTTGCTCGTGTATCTTATCTTATATGATACAGACGTTACTTCAAAAAAGAAGAAGATACCAAATATAATACATAAACTTTAAGCATTTGGACATCCTTAAATATATGTGATAGAGTGTAAAGACTGCTGTGTATTGTTTAAGTTTTAAAAAATATATTAAACTGTTATTGTTTATTTATTATGTTGTTTCTTACCTTAAGCCTCGTTTCCATTTCGCCAAATTTTATATAATACCGACCTATGAAAAAATACCACAAATGCTCATATTGCCCACCATCTCGTATTACCCCACAATCCCCCATATTTGATTTGATAATGATTTGAAATTGATTTGGGATTTGGGATAAAGCAATAATAAATCTATTCTTAACATTAAAAACAAATTCCGAATTCAGGGCCTTGGAGGTATCTGTGATGTCAGTTGTTATTATCCCCTCGGTTGATATAACAATGGGGTACATTGTTGTTTTAGATAACTTCCATAAACGCTTAATCTCCAAGCCTAGGTTCCCATATTTTCGTTGTTTTTCCAACTCAGTTTTTCTTAAATTTTGAGATAGTGGTACGGCGATTGTTATTATTATTTTTATTATTATTATTGTTATTATTATTATTACTATTACTATTATTATACCGTTGTTAACTAACTTGAAGTAAACTTAAGACTTTAAAAAACCTGACAGACATATAGACCTAAGAAAGGCAAACAAATCTCGAACAAAATAATAATATTAAGTTTAAGCTATGCCTGCAAAGACAACGCACAGAAAGTGGCGGATTTGTGACAACTGACAGGATGTTCTTAAAGGCACCCGACGAAATGTTTCCGCTTGCTTTCTTAGCCACGACTAGATGACCTTTACGTGCAACCGTCACTTAAATACCACTATGTTAACATTTCATTTTAAATTATAATATCTATGAACTATATATATTTAAAATTACAAATCAGAAGTATGAGACTATGTACTTATTATTGCATAGACGACGCACAAAGATATTTATTGGATGCATATCTATCAATGGGAGATAATCAAAATTATATAAAATAAAATTACTTTTATCTTACTAACCTTACCTCCCTTGATTAGAATTATGGGATATTTTAAAAATTATTATTAAACTTATTATTATAAATTTATAATCCATTCCTAATTTGTGTGTAAATAATAATAAACTAAACATTCATATTTTAATTTCACAGTTTTGTAAAAATTATTATTTGTATAGGCTGTTCGATTCACCTTATTAAATGATTGCATCCACTGTAGCTAGGCCGGTCCTATTAATTTCGGTGCCCTACTCGAAACAGATTTAGCAGGGCCCAGTCTGGGTAGGGATAAGGCTAATTTCAAAATTTAGATTTTGTATTTGAAAATACACTAGTCTTTGCAATAAATTTTTATTAAATAAAAGCTGACAATGCCGTTTTTTTTATATAAATATTTGGAACCAAAAAAAGAATAGATTGAAGGACATATTTTTACGTTTATTTAGCCTATATGCAATTTGATTGTTCTGCACTTCTTAATATTTAAGTTAGAAAAACATAAGAAACACTTAGATCCAGTGCTTTTTTTTTTTGTGACGGTACGCACCGGTACGGCGTACCGCATCTTTTTCAATGTGGAGAAAAAAATATGACTTTTCTTGTATTTTAACGTTTATTATTAATTTATTAGTAGTTAAAAGTTGGGCAATCCACCATTGAGTACCGGCTCCTATTATTTTACAAAAAAAAAAAAAAAAAAAAAAAGCATTGCTTAGATCTCAACTCCAGATTCTAATTCCCTTTATCTTTCACATCATTTTTTTGTTCAAATACAAATGTCTCACGCCATTATTTGTAAAGGCGGATTTAAATTATCTTGTAAATTACACATGTTACTCCAAAAGCCTTGGGGTCCTCTCCACGAGTTTCACTTTTTATTTTCCCAATGTGGTGGCTTGAGCCAGGCCTACACGTGTCTCTCTTGTCAGACCTTGAGGGGGGTGGGGGGGGTGCGTCCGCATTGTATGTCGTGTCATCGAGCTCAGGCGTGACCTTCCATTAGGAGGGGCTACGACTCAGGCTCCCACGCTGACGTTTATCTGGGTACATCTACTTATTGTTGTATCGACATTACGGGGTGCTGTTTTACGTTCGTTGTACTTTCACCTGTTGGGGGCGGGGGTGTATGTGGAGGGTGAGGCATGCTTGTTAGGGGATTTAATCATTAGTCATCTCGTAATCTCCCCTGAACTTGTTTGCGGAAACAGCCTATTTGTTGTGTGCGTTAAGCTAACACCGAAAAGACGCTAACCCAGTGTGGCTACCCACTGGTAGAAAATTAAAAAAGTGACCCTCCTCAAAATTCACGTACTTTATGTGTGTGTTTGTGGGTAAGAAAAAAAGGGGGTTAAAAAGAAAGTTTGAAATACTTTTCCACTGTGCCAGGCAGTTTCTTCTCAAATAAGTGTCTAAATGATAATATATAGGTATTAGTAGACCCTAGCTAAAATGGTATTGTGGTGGGAGGGAGGGTGGTCTAGTGATGAGGCTGCTCAAAAAAACTAAGTATTATATTCATATAGAACAACATGTTATTATCTATGACGAAAATGTCAATATTCATAACGATTTTCTGAGGTTTTATGTACACATATAATTAACTTACTTTAGAGCTATGAACCAAGTTTCAACCAAATAGCATGCATTGGTCAGTGAAAGACACTATTCCATTCATTTAGTCATCTCTCTATCTTCTAGATCTTTGTTATTAACTTTCGCTTCAAATCAGTTTCCTCATTAATTGCAATAGCAGAAACATATTTAATTTTAACTAGTCCTATGTAACACTCGGATGTTTCTCTGGCTTGATAAATATTTAATGTTCTTTTCTTTCTTTTTTTGTTTTTGTTTACATTTTACCCCCTTTTTTTAAAATTCTGTTCTAATTGCATTAAATTTGTTTTACACAATAACGAAGACAACAAATCAACTTCCGCGGGCACAGTCGTTCTGATTGAATGTTCTACACTATTATACAGTGTCAACTTTGTCGGATTTTATAGTAATGGAAACAAAAATCGTGACAGTTCAAAAGGATTTGAACATATTGGTAATACAGTTAGGATCTTACTTATATTAAAGTAACATATGAAACCGTCAGTTACAAACTATCAAAATTTCTTTCACAATTTTTTAAATACAAAAAAAAAATAAAAAACATTAAGCTTTAAGAAAAATGAATAATTAGCAGCTGTATCAAAATTTTAATTCGTGACAATCATGACTATCTCAAATTCCCAATAGACCTAATTGTTATTATCGACCCCCTCCCCCTTTTTTCCCCTGTACAACACATTAATATATTCTTAACCAAACTCTCCCCCCCCCTCTCCCCCCCCCCCCCCATAACTGTAAATACTAACAATGGTTTTTGAAACATACAGAGGAAAAAAAGACTGAAGATACGGAGATGATTATCACTTCAAACGCACGCATAGGGCTAGCCACCATTACAATAAACCTGATGGAAAGTGGTTCCTTACATTAAAGCTTAAAACACGAGTTAATGTTTTATTGAAGTCAATATCAATTTTGGTACAACATTCAGAATATTTTGAGGGAGCTTTTTAAATTCTATTTATTCTAGGTTTTCACTAAAGGGCATTTATGTTTTCACTTAGGTGTCATCCCAAATTTTTCATGGTGGTCCCAGCTGTTCATGACTCATGGGCCCATGGGCAATGAGCCCCCTTTGCGCCATTGTTCATTGCTACGCTTCAGGCTGTGGGCCCCTAATGGCCGTGGGCCCTGGTTCATTGAACCCCTTCGCGCCATAGATACTACGCCACTGGTTGGGGGGGTGTTGTCGGTTGTAGCCAAATTGATGAGGTTTTTTCATAGCAATAAATGCTTCGCGGCGCGCAACATTCCCCGGTAATTCACCCAGTACGGCTGGACGTATTATTAAACGTCTTAGATTAAGAAAAATAAAATATGGCGACATATCAGGTCTCCACATGGATTTGAATTGGATGACACCTAATACAGAAATAAAGGGCCTAACCCAAAAACTAATAATTTTTTTTATTTTATTTTTTTCTGAGTAAGTGACGCGTAAGTCACATCCGCCATCTTGGACTGAGACACAATGCGTCTGTGGTGTAGACATAGCCGCAAAATAAAGCACAGATAAAACGTCCACCTTGTGGAGTTTCAGGCTGACCAGAGACTGACCACCTTGACTTGGCGTGGCAAATCCTTTGAGACTGGGTTAAGAAAACAATGTCTTTGTTTTCCAAGGAGACCATCCGGAACGCCAACCTTGTGCAACACAATAAAATGGCTATGAGTGACGCCAGCAGACTTTATCTATGTACTGTTGTCGGCATTTTACACTACACACTTCTATGACTACACAGTAAGGATCTACCAAACCAGAATTGTCAAACGTGTCAGTAACTTGTCAAGAAAAGAACAAAAAAAAAGAGTTTAGCCTAAATTGTTAAGCCTCTATATCAATTCTTCTATCAACCACTTGTTGATGTTTAGAAACAATTATGGGCCTACTTGAAAATGTATGGTTGGCATGGCATTTGTAATGAGTTAATGATATGTTGACCTTGATATACGAGGAAATTTTCGTGACAAAAAAACAACAACAAATGAATATTTTAAAATAAATAACTCTCTGTATCGCCACATTTCAAGATTCTCACCATTTGCGAAAAATGGCGGTAAAGGGTTCCTAACCGTTCATTGCTTACGGGCCCATGACAAATATCTTATTTTATGAAATACAGACGTGACTTCCAAAAAGATGATTACGTCTTGCGCATGTTCCTAGATCAATCTAGTCATGTATGTTAATCAATGGCTTAAATTCTGCCAAGTCATTGGTTTTCCTGGCTGACTCAGGCTCTGATTCCATGCTCTAATATTACTAATGAAGAATAAGAAGCATTTGTACCCCTTTTTAGAATTTATTGTGAACAAACACAATCAAGGTTTCAATGGCCGTTTGTGTGGAAACACGAACTCAAAATCGGCCCCCGAAGTGGTCCACCCATGCAGGTAAAAAGGCAAGTTTAAATATTTTCAGAAAGAATATCAGAACAAAATTCTACCAAAGGCAAACGATAGAGAAGAATGAAGAAAGAAGGTTGACAGATCTTGTGTGGTGCCCCAACGGTCCAGCAGACAAGGGGATAGGTGAAAGTGAAGGTGAAGTTCGATGTGAACCTGGCCTAACTGACTTCATAGAATGATTATCTAATTTAAAAAATAAAATTTCGTAAAAAAAAAATAAAAGCCTTATTTCTGCTGTTCACGCGATAATATGAAAAACTACTTATTAATTGTTGTTTTAAATTATGTTCCACTTATAAAAAAAAAAAGTTCCCCTTTCAGACCTTGTGGTCTATAGGGCAGATGATGTAAAGGTCATGTTTCTGTGGCCTACGGTTAACAAGGGTGTCATGTGGCCAGCACAACGACCAAACGCCTTTACTTTTCCCTAACTAGTGTCAGGTACCCATTAGAGCTGGGTGGACGACGGAGGATGGAAGCGGGCAGTGTTTGAGCCTGATAAATCAAAATAATAGTCCAGCGCGCAAACCGCACGACCAGGCAGCCATCCATTCTGAATAGTTGTAAAATGGTGTATTTTTATGAAAAATCTGCTTACATAGTTGATTTTAAAAATTAAATCTTTCACTTTCAAAAAAGAAAAAATTAGCCGTTGCATCATAATTTTGAAAGGTCTAAAATATCTCAATGTCGAGTTTTCACTATCTTTTCTAGTTTACGAGATCAAAACAGGACGGATGGACGGACTGACATTCCACACAAAACTAATAGCGTCTTTTCCCCTTTCGGGGACCGCTAAAAATAACTTTTTAATTTGTATTTAGACTTTTTCTGCTCATAAAAATATTTTCATTAAGCATTCTTTAGAATACTAACGCATTTTAGTTACGCTCAGTTGATCAATTGTAGTCAAACTGAATTTCCATTTGGTTAGACCAATGAACAGTATCTAATGTTTTTTAAGTCAATAAGGTAAAATTATGTTAATTTAATTTGTTAAAAAGTCCATGTTTTACCCTATAGATTTTGCATAACTTTTATATATCGTACTTAAGTCATAATGAATATACTAAGTGCAATATTAAATGTCTGAACATAACCATTTGTTTGTAAAAATGTTTTACATGTTTCGGATGTCCCTTCAGAGTTGAAGATAATTACTTCCTAGTTCAAACCTCCCGCAGGACAACGGGGATGGGAGCGGGCAGGGTTTTAACCCGTGACCATCGATAAATCTGAACGACAGTCCAGCGTGCAAACCGTACGACCAGGCAGCCATCCATTTGAAAAGCATTCCTAGCCAAAACAGTCCATTAAATTAGTTTTAAGCAAAAGTTGCAATGTAAAACGACTAAACGTGAGGTGTGGTTTTTCTAGACGGGTGTGCACAGGGCCAGATTTAAGTAAGTGGTTGGCCCCGGGGCAGGATTTTGTGGAAACCACTACACTTTTTCAAAAGCGTTAATAAAAATCAATTTATCTGAGTTTGTGGAAGGCTCTATAGGTTGACGCACTACCGTAAATCCGGAGATATAGAAGCAAACTCTTTTTAATTAACTAAGACAGGACTGTGCTGCGAACCGTAAGATTTAAAGTTTTGTAGGTAAAAATGAGAAAAAATGTTTTAATTTAAGACCAATGTTTCTGACCCTTCGAAATTCCGATTTTGTTTTAAAAAAAATCTCTATGGTTCTCTCTTGTAGGAGGTATATATAGCCCCGCTTGCCCTCCCATAGATCCGGCCCTGGGTGCGCATCATAAAGGCCTACAAAGAGGCGGAAATAACATTGTTGTAAACCTTATTTCTATAACAAATAAAGTCTATTTAAAGGTGATATAAAACTTAAATTACCACTATAGCGTTTCATTGAATGCTAAAGTGTTATAACAATAACAATACTTTTAACAATAAAAGAATAAATAAACAGGTAAACTATGTAAAGTGTTCCCACTTTGTTTTTAATTATAATTTGTTTGTTTAATAATATATGTTGTAACTTATATAAATGAATACGGTGATGTTATGAGGTGACAGTAAAGATTACTTCGTTAGTGTCAAAGAAATATAGTACCAATGGTTAAATACCATGGATGATTGGGTTGACTGCTCAACATCCACCACAGTATCAATTATGTTTTATGTTGTTTTGAACAACAACAAAAAATTATAATCTATGGCCATATTACAAGGTCTTCGTGGCTCGCAAAGACCTTCCCTCAGGGAACAGTACCAGGAAAAACAAAAGAGGCAGAGAAAGCGATGGGAAGACAACGTATAGGACGTACTCATCTTCTTTTCTGAAGTAACGTCTGTATTGTATAAGATAAGAAGAATGGACGGGCCTGCCAATGAAAGAGATTCTAACTAAGGCAAAAGACAGAAAGGAATGGAGAAAAACGGTCGACAAATCTTGCATGGTGCCCCGACAGACTAATGGATAGGCAAAGGTAAAAAATAAAAACATGGAATCGATGTTAATAGCAAGTCCGTTCTATTTTTTTTTTTTAAAGTTGTTATTCTGTTAATTTAGATCAATAAACGCTGACAACACATCGATTAGGCACTCTTGCATCTCAAGTGCTTGAAGTACAGTCTGCTCCCTCTGAAGGTACATGTTAAAACACACTGGTCAGTGACTTGGTCAAATCCCAGATTGGTACACGTGCATTCTCTTCCCTACTGCCATTTCAGCAAGGAATGGGTTGTCTGAATCTGCCAGGAAAATCAAAATTTAGGACGCAGGACTAATCATTTTTTTTTTTTTTTAAGGAACCTCAAGAATTTACAAGATAAGACATTAATAACCAAATCCATTCCATTAATATCAAATGTGGAATTTCGTTGATTAAAGTGATCTTACACACTTCCGCCAAACCGATGCATTTCTCAGACCACTGCTTGACCTGCACACGGGGAAAACATCCAAGCGTGACCTTACACATTCACGCCAGCCTTGCAGACCATTGTGTAATGAGCCGAATGTAGGCCTTACCCCCCCCCCTCCAAACCGTTTCTCGACTCGCTTGTGCCTTGTGCGCGTAGCCTTCAGGCCGGATCAGCTGGTCAGTAGTCTCTAGGTCACGGTACAATGAAAGTGCGCGCACCCCTCCTCCCCCCCCCCCCACGAGGGCAACAATCTAAGGCTGATTACGTTGCGTAGGTAAAGAATGTGCTGTAAATAAAAGATTTACACGGAGATTGAGACTGGTCAGTCTTGGTGTGTACCCCCCGTGTTTCGTTTTGAAAGTTGCGCCATTTCTTACAGTGCTGCTGGACTAACATCGACGCTACCTTCTCATATTTCTTTAATTAGGAATTATAGTTCTCTATTGGATTATTCATTTGTTGTCTGTGATTCGTGTTTCTACCAAGTTCTAAATTGTAAGAAGTCTTATTTACAGTTATTAATGCTACATAACCCTAAATTAATAAATTACTCGAGGATGTTGAAAAGATTACTGAAGCTTTTTTTTTTTTTTAGTTTGAACTTTGCCTCATAGAATATGAAGTTATTAATTATTATTTAACTATACTGTTACTTGTATACTTTGAATAGTCTCTAACGTAGTCAAAAGTCAACTGAAAAATGTAGAACTTGTAGACACATTGACTTTGTGTTCTCATTTTCAACCTCAACAATATAACACAAAACTAGATCATTTAATTGAATATTAGACAATCTAAATAATATCATATGATAGAGATGTAGATTCGTTTCAAGATCTAGACATTTTCCCACGCCATAGACACAGAGATTTTTTGGTGAAAGGGTTCATAAACGCTTTTTTTTTTGGCTAATGGCCAATGAGGAAAAATGTCACGTGATTCATTTCGTTTGGAAATTTCCTAAAACGGTTAGCCTCATTCTGTATTTAAAAATTAAAGCACGTGTAACTTTACCTAGAGACACCAAGTAGATCTAAACGACCTACCAATTTATTCGTGGAATAAATTGATTTAGATTTAAATTGAACTGAAGTTACATAGAACATATAGATAAACTTTATCTCGGTATATACAACATATATTTTCTATAGATTTTAATGTTTAAAATGAAAGCTAACTTATTGTTGGCTCGTGACTGCTTGTACTAATGGTCACAGCTTCCTTTTTTAAAAACCCATTTCCGGGCTCCATGTATTTTGGCAGAATTCCATCTCCGACATAAATTACACAAATTGAAACAAAATTGTATGTTCTTATTATGGCGAAGCAAGATGTATAAGAGTTTCCACTGTTTTAGAAGAAACCATAATTCAAGTTACCGGTATTTTAAAACTGCACAATATGACACAAACTCATGCAATTGTCATCAGTTTCCACATTTTTACAAGCATGAGGCTTAAGTCGAAGAATTACAGAGTCTTAAGGCTAATCCGAGTATAACTTTTCAAAGGAGTCTAGCTCTGCCTTTCCATCTTAAGAAGTGTCAATAAATCTATTTTATCACCACTCATTTAACACATTTTGATTAGATTAAAATTGTTTACTAAGTTTACTTAATTTGGTAATGCTTCATTAAACCTTATGATTTTGTATACTTGTATTTACACAGAAGTGTACAATGTTTTGACATGTTGCAAGCATCGGCATCACATACAATGGCCAATGCAGCTACTCCTGCACTGTACCAACACAGCCAGCCATCTTATGATCTTCTGGTGATGATTGATCAGCCATATGGTGGACAACCACAGCTTGCCAGGATTAATTTTGTAGCAGAATCTCAACCCAGTAAAGGCCTTGCAAACAGCCATCATGTTGTTGTTCCTGCTGCCAGTAAAGCTCCATCTTTTTCTGTTGGTCACTCTGCTGGCACTAGCTCGTCAAGCAAGATTTCATTTATCTCCTCGTCAGAGACAAAAGCTATATCAACCTTGCCTTTGCCAGCTTCCATCAACAAATATCTCCCTTCTGTTAATCAGCAGCCTAAATTTGAGCAAGAGTTTAAAAAGCCAGATAAGGTTGTGAATTCTAATGGAGTATTAACTCAAGCTGTGCCCTCATTGGTGGCCTCAACCCCCAAACCAATCACAAATGTTGTCCTTGAAGGACCATTACAAGTACTTGACCCAACTAAACTTCCATTTGTTCAAACTGAAAGGCGATCTAAGCTGACCACCAAAGAATTGAAGGCTAGACCGACCACCAAAGAATTGAAGCCTAGACCAACCACCAAAGACTTGAAGCTTAGACCAAGAACTGCCTCTCAAACATCCAGTAGTGATGATGTCAAACCAGCACCAGGATTACAAAGAGTGCCATCGAGTGGACCTTACTCTGTAGCACCAGCCAATCCCCAAAAATCATTGGATCGCAGATCTAGTTTCCCATTACCAAATGTAAAAGAAGTTAAAAAACCTGAGTGTAGTTTAGAGTTGACTACACTGTTGAATGAGCAAAAAAAATTATTGGACACTGTGAAATCTGTTTCGACTGCTAAACAAGATACCCAGAAAGCTCAAATGTGGAGTTCCACAGACGATGAAACATCATGCGACACCAACAGCATTCCTGACTTGGACCAGGTTAACATTGAAGAAGAAAACGAAGAGGAGATTTCTGAGTATGATAAAATGAAAGTGAGTAGTAATTTTATAATTTTTTCCCCAATTTTCTTCAATCACTTGAAATTGTGTTTACCTTCTAAATATTTAGGCATTTGTACCATGATAATCATTCTGAGACTAAAACATGCTAAAATTATTTAACTATATGTTCTTGGATTGTAGCTTCTTATTTAAAATCCCTTTCTGACACTTAATACAGGTATTCTTTAATGTATGTAAAAGAAAAAACCTGTAACTTGAGCATGTACCTTTTTTCTTTCTCTCTCTTATCCGTGTCTTCTATCACGCAAGAATGTGATCTACTGCCTCTTGTCCTCTCTGCAGTTGAGGCATCTTGAGTCATAATTCCCTCTGAATCGCACAAAGTATGTACCTATTAGGCAATAACTGACTCTTAATTGGGACAGGGTGGCTTAAGTCACCATTCCAACTTCTGGAGGTGTAATGGTTGAGCGGTAAAAAGCCTGGTTTCTGAACCAGAGGTCCCAGGTTCAAATCCATTAGAATGGGATTGAGTCTACCCAGCACTTATGGGTTCCTGACATTAGTAAAAGTAAAAGCAGTTGGTCGTTGTGCTAGCAACATGACACCTTTTCCATCTGCCCTATTGTATTAATTTCTGAATGCAGAAGTTAAGGAAAACTTGAATACCAGTATCTTTTAATGACAATATATATATATGAGTTCAATGTAGATGCATAGAGATATCTTGAACAATGTAAACAAACTACAACTAACTTTACAACTACATGTCTCTCTGCCGTTTCTCTCTGGCTTCTCCTTCAACTTTCACTCCTCTGTTTATAACCTAAACTGACTTACTTACTCGTTACCACCGAATTTATTCAGCTAATACAAATTATCCACCATAGTTTTACTCATGGTTACAGTCTTTCTGGATTATAATAGATATTATACAGAAGCATTTATATTTATACCGGTAGTTAATGTTCATATTAACTTGCTAATATATTTTTTTTGGTTCTTAAATTTAAAATAATACAATTGCTTGCCTTTTACCAAGATTTATATCTACATAGGAGTATTTTTATTACTAAAGTTAAACAGTTCAACATCTTCAAATTGAATAAAGAAATTGCCTTATTAAATTATTTCCAAGTTCTTGGTACTACTAGATCTAGTACAAGTTATTACTATAACAAGAATACTTGGAATTGAAGAGTCAATACGAAGTTATTGTCTTTAGTTATCTATGACATTTTACGTCTCGAGACACGATCTTTTCTCTTAGCAACTTCTTGTGTGATAGAGGACAATCCTTGATACACAGCTGCGGTCGCAGGTTTGGCATATGTAATCACCAGGCGCCGTTGCATTTTCACCCTTCTTTCTGCTTCTGTGTATGGCATCTGCAATTCGAGACCCTTGCCTTTCCTTTATGCCCTCTCTCCATGTGGATCTATTATAATTATTGATATCTATATAAAGACGTTTTTAAAAATCTAGATCTAGATTACATCTGTGAAATAAATCATTAAAGTTTTTTTTTAAATACTTGTAATCTGGATCTACAATTAAATATTTTAGTATTTAAAGACGAGATTGAAAAATGCCTTTTTTTTAAAAAATCACATCCGTAAATATCTAGGTCAGATGTGAAAGTTATCTCCCCATCGTTAGTGCTGACGACCCATGTAAATCCACCATTTCCTTTAAAGTTCGTTGACCTCCAAATCACTAGATCTAGGACCTAGATTTACATCTACTTAAAATTAATTATTATTTTTTTAAAAAGTTAATTGTAAAAATAATAATTTACAAAATTAACCGAAGAGCTAAAATCTTGATTTGATTAGGAAATATTACGCTCATGAGTCTAGTAACGTTTATTAACGAATAAAAAATTCCAAATTTATTAAATGCGAGATTGCTTTCTTTCCGCCATTTTACCGAAGGACTGCGGGTCGCAATAAACTGCGCAACATGGAATTTTAATAAGAGTATTAAAGCAAGAAGACGTAGCTGTCTTGCTTCCAGAATAGCAAAATGTACTTGTCATAGCATCGTTTTATACAGATGAATCTCTAAGATTCATTTGTTAACATTGCTTCATATTACATTCTGTCTGTCTTGGAACCTGACCATGCTCTTCTTACCCACTAAGACTGACGCTATAGTCTTTACATTTTAAATTTTAGGGCAATAGAATACACTCAATAGTCATGATACTTTTGTGTTACACAAGAATATTTGATGTTGCTACTTAATCACTATGAGCTGTTTTTAGTCGTAGATCAATATTTAGATCTATCAGTAGACTAAACTTTCATTAGGATCTATCAGGTAGATTAAACTCAATAGTCAAGAGATTATTAAATAGAAATTTTAAAAGTTGCAGTTTGAAATTTTGTGTTCCCCACATTGCCCACAATCATTTTTAACCCTAAACATTTGTTTCAAGTAGATCTAGATCTAGTTGTTCTTAATATGTTAGCTATAAGAACCAATCTAAATTTAATTCTATAAATTAGTAGAAAAAAAAGTCGAGAATTAGATCAGCCGTGTGTGTTAGGGTTTTCATTCTTTGGTAATTCTGCAGGAGTTCAAGGGGCAGCCATCTTTGTTATTGTTTAGACTAATCTAGTATCTTGGGTTTTCTCTCCGATTTGGGTTTTAGTTTGTTTTTATTTTTGAAGCTAAAAAATATGCTAGATCTATTTAGCTATACCAGTATCATCAAGTCCTAATAAGTCTATTAATTAGACTCATAATCTAACTGCTAGAACTAGACTAATTACTATATTAATATGACAAGGTTCTTAAAGGCAATAAAGGTCAATTAATTTTTGGTAATAAACTTGTGCTGATATTTATTGTAGGCTTATTTAAATTTAGATTCTCTATATCAGAATAATTCAGAATAGATATAGACAATGTTTAACAATTAAAAAGAAGACAGAACAATAAGAAACGTATTTTATTGACACCAAGTCAAAATTAAAAGAAAAAATAGCATTGCTTTGAAAACTCAGAAGTAATGTTAATTCTTGGTATTTTTTAAGGCACTATCTTGAGGTTTCTTTGTAACATAAACAATAACAAAATAGTAACAAAAGATGGCTGCCCCTTGAACTCCTGCAGTATTACCCATTTCTTTCTCTGATGTCTCTGTCATTGATGTTAGTTTACTCACTTTGAATTTAAAAAAAACAACAGATGCTTATCAAGAAAAATTAAAACATTTATTAAGAATTAATATAGATCTAGATTTATATTTTGTAATAAAGTTTATTTATGCATTGAATGAGGACAGAAACATTTTAATCTTTCCAAATTCTTTTTACAATATCACTAACATGCTGAAGTATTAATTTCACAGATGAAGTTAGTATGACACTCAAGCACACAAAAATGTTGAAATGTTTTCAATTTTTAGCTTGTCATTTTGTGGCTATTCTATCTGATATTTCATTTATGTTGATTGCTAATTGTAGGCACTAATATCAAATTTATGTTTCTATGATAAGTAGAAGCAAAGTTATGATTTTTTTTTCTTCTTTGGCCTTTGTATTCAATAAAAAATTTTAGTACCCGAATTTTGACATTTGTTATTAAAGCATACATATCTTTCTTATTATTCAATATTTTTGGTTCAAATTTTCAGAAGAGTTTATGCATGTTATTTAAAGCATAATATGACCCCAATCTTTCATCTAAACCGATTTTTCATACTTTTCCAGCTGGGCGAAGCTGAAAATAGAGACGCCAAATTAGTTCGAAATTTGACTTAATTCAAGCACAACTTTTTTTTTTTTTGTCAATATTTCTATTTCAAATTTTCAGGAGACTTTACATGTTCTTTATATCATTTTATAACCCCTAAATCTTTCATCTAAATCTATTTATTATACTTTTACAGCTGGGCGAAGCCAAAAAGTAGAGACGCAAAATTTGGTCAAAATTTGACTTAATTCATGCACAACTTTTTTATTTGTCAATATTTCCATTTTAAATTTTCAGGAGACTTTACATGTTCTTTATATCATTTTATAACCCCCAAATCTTTCATCTAAATCTATCTTTTATACTTTTACAGCCAGACGAAGCTAAAAATAGAACCGACGAATTTGGTTGGAATTTGACTTATTCACGCACAACTTTTTTATTTATTAATATTACCAGTACCATTTCAAATTTTCAAGAAACTATAAACATGTTATTTGCTACAAAAATAAATGCTAATTTTAAAGAAAAATAGCAATTCAAACTGTGACATTTATTTAAAAAAAATTGTACTACGGGAACAGCTAGATTTTTTTCAAATATTGACGGAAACTTGTTTTTATTTCTTAATATTTAACCATAAAATTAAAAGGAGACTTTAAACAGCTGGAGTATGAAAAAGTTATCTTTAAAAAAACATTTTTAAAATATTGACCTTTTTTTTATTTAAAAAAAAATGCAGATGTAAAATTACAAAATATTTTGATATGGGGGTGGGGGGAGCGAGGCAAGAGGCAATAGAAATCAATACAATTAGTCAAATTGCCAAGATTAGATATCAGGATGTCTCTTTTATAAAGTTTAAAATATACTGTCTATATATATATATATATTATATATACAGACATAATCTAAAAAACTTTTAATATAACACCTAGATCTAATTTATAATATATATTGAAAAGCTGTTTTAGTTTTTAGGCTATTTCTCAGATTTTCTCCCATTAAATTTCACATAAAAAAAAAATAGATCTAAATTTAGTCCTCATCAACATTCTAGTTCTAGATCTAGAAACTAGAATTAGTTTATTAAGACAATTAAGTATAGACTAGACTAGTATATATCAAATCAATTAAAGATCTATATAATTATATATCTATCTCTCTTATCTAATTCTAGATTTCATTCTATACATCTCTGTTCCTATTCTAGAAAATAGATCTAAGTATTAGACCTAGATCTACACTCTAGTGTATGATTAAAACAATAAATTTGATTTTTCTACATTATCTGTTGCTTCTCTAGATCTATTACTTACTAAATCTAGATCTACATTAATACGAGTTTTTTGCTTCATTATCTATATTAATAAACATGGAAACTTCGTTTTAATAATATTTTATTACTACTTCCGGTAGAATTGATAGCAAAATGGCTACTTTCGATTTGGTGGTCATTTTGGCATTCATATACCAAGAGCGCCATCCAAAATAGCTTAATAATCACACATGATTCTTATGTAGATATGGATACTACAAATTACTAACCAATATAAATAATTACAAAACAAAAATAAAAAAGTAATCTTATCTGGAACACAACCTAATTTAGAAACTTAAAAAAAGGTTCTAGTAAACCAATCCCGTCAAATTTGGTGTCAAAAGTATCACCATTTTCTCCCCGACAAAATGATACTCTAATCTAGAAGAAATAATGACGTTTTATGCACTTTTCCAACGGTAACCGGGGACACGACTGAAACCATGAGGACCAGTTTTTAAACACACTTTCGGCGTACAAAAATAGCGATGTTGAAGTACCTACTAATTGATAGGAGTATTGGGTAAGAATTGGGATGCAGATTCTACTAGATGTTACAGGTTGGGGCAATAGATTGGTGCTGAGTGCTTGTGGTATTTGATGAGTTAAACCTATGAAACAGAATATTACCAATAACCTATTGGACTAAAAGTGCATATAAAAGAAAAAGAAACTCTTTAATACCCTTTAAAAGATGAGAATATCATTTTCTGCCATGCACATAGGGATAATTTATAGCATAAGTCTCAGTGGTTAAAAATTCTGACAGCAGTTTGGCACAGAAAAGTAAGGAAATGGAACAGTTGTAATGTCACTATGATCAATCTAATTCCCCTTAAAAGTACTGTAGGTTTAGAAAAAAAAAAAAAAAAAAAAAAGCTTGTTGATAAAAAAAACTTAAAATGCGCAATGCTTATATAAACAAGCAGAATAGCTTCAATTACAGTGATTTCTATTTATGAGATGTATTTAACGAAGTATTGGTTTGTTTTAAACTAGATACATACATTTAAACTCCCAACTGCCTTTCAACATCTTATGTGGCTTCTAGCAAGGTTTTTCATTTTGGGATCTTACTACAAGCACACCACACTAATATTGTTTCACTGTAAGCAAACATCCATAAAGGTTTATGGACAATTTAACAAGGTGTCCGCAAGAAATACTAAGTTTTTTTATTTATTTTTATTTTTTTTGTCTTCATCCATTTTTTTTCACCCAAAACATGTTAATGCTTTTTCTTGATTTTAAACATGAACTATATTTGGTTAATGCCAATGAAACTGAAGTAAAAATGTAATTTCATATAAACTTTAATTGAACAAAGTGATATTTTAAACAGTAATTTGCAATTTTTAAGAGTAAAAATAGAAGAAAGATATTGTCACTGAGAACCCTCTGTACGGGGGTGCATCATATTTGAAGAGAAACATTTCTGGAAGCTCCTATATTGTGGTCTTAGATAAGCACAATCTCATTTCTTATGGAAACAAAGAAGGCTGTTAAGTCTGGTCTTTTCTTGAAAAGCTAATTACATTTAAGAAACTTAAATAAATAAAATCTCAAGTTAAAAAATTTGAATTGCCTATTTTATCAAATAACCCCACTGATCATTCATAACATTATTAGTCATTACTAAATACTGAAAAGTTTTTTGTACATTAATATTTTTACCGCTTTAGCAGGGTGTATGATTATTGTATTTTCTATTCTTTCACTTGTGTAAAAAACATCTCTTTAATATTTTTCATATTTTTGCTGAATTGTATAATATCCACTTAGAAAATATATTTGTAAAAAGACTTACTTTTTGATGTTGTTTATTAATTAGTCAATATTTTAAAATAATTTAAAATTAAAATTTAGTGCTTTCTATTTCTTAAGGGTTTAAAAACGTTTTAATTTCCCTTACTTTATTGTTATAGAACATGGAAGACCTCAGCTGCAACTTTAAATGGCTTTTCTCGGAGGAGAAATTGCAGAACACGCCAAGTGTGGAAAGTGGTATAAGTCTGGAGCAGGAATTAACTTTTCGTCAGAAGCAAGCCATGCTCATACAGACAATTGGATTGAAATCTGGCCTGTAAGCTTGATTCTTAGTAATCTGACATTATTTGTATTTGTTATGGTCTAGAACAAATTAAAATTTCCTAAGAATAAACTTCACGCTATTGGTATTAAAAAATAGGAAATGTTAATATACTACTACCATCCCAACACACCCAATACATTGTAGACAGCAATGTGAATCTTGAACCAAGTCCCAAATGCTGTTGAAGTAGAAGTCAGTTAAAAATTATAAATAATATTTAAAAAAAAAACGAAGTGAAAGTAGATACAATCCATGTGTACATGGCCATATTATTGCAGATTATTAAGTACATTATAACCTTACAAAATTTTCAATTGTTTTAGTGACATGTTTATTTTTATTTACTTACCAGAACACAGTTAGCTGTGAACACAAGTGTCATATTTATGCACAGATTTTACATGTTTCGGACTGTCAAGGACTTTCCTAGAGTCGTAAGTAATTTTTAATGCTAATTTCATTTTAAAAAAGTGTGTTGGGGCATCTTATTGTTATATTTAAAGTTATTATGCTACTAAATTTATTACTGGGAAACTTTACTTCATTTACTTTACTCTTACAATATATCAAAATTTGAAGAACCTTAAAAAAATAAATCATAACTGTCGCATTTTGTTGTTAGTTATAAAGCATTTTCCTACCCTTAATTTTTACACAACTGTTTCCTTTGTTAGCACTATTTTAGCATAAAGTTCAAGGATAAGTAATCATTGGAATGATTACAGTTACAGTCTTTGACTAAGCATTTAAAAAAGAAAGCTTATTCTATTTGTCCACACTGTCAATTCTTAAATTCTTTCTTGTGAAAAAAATTGAGCCAACAAAATAAGTTTATATGCTCGCGGCTCAGAAACCTCCCAGATACCCCTTCTCCTATAGAACCTAAAGAGATTTTTTTAATGCCTGAATGATATTCTTAGTGGGAGACAAAGACTTAATATTTTCTTAACATTAATGACCTGACAGATTAGTGATAGGATGAAGATCACTTTTGTCTTTCAGATGGAAGTGCTTGCCTCCCTATGTGTCTGCTGAGAGCTATGCTTGGCTGCACACTGGGCAGGCCATTCTAGCTAAAGATTGTGTCAATTTGCTAGATTTCTTTCTCTGCTAGCGGTGCATTCTTTTCCTCTGTAATTTTGTGTCAGTTTTCACTGCACCTTAATACTTAAATGTTTCTGTCTGCCATGTTCACCTTGTGCTCCTTTTCATTCTGTTAGATGTTCCTAAAGGATGGACTAGTAACTGTCCAAATTCATTTGTTTAAAGCAATATCAAGTTCACCTGCTTGACCAGATCAATTTTGTTTTGTTTTTTCTTTTTATGTCACTGTATAGGTCATCACTGCATTATATTTCAGCATCTTGCATTAGGATTTGCTTTTGCTGGAGGTAAAGTTGAAGAAAGTGCCAGAAAGTTGGAACATTTGATACGCACAGCCATTGAAATCATTAAGAGCAACAAAAATAGAGAATTCTTAGACAGAAATGATCCTCTTACCTACGAGTTGGATAGCCAGTGGAGAGGGAAAATGGAAGCTTTGATTCAAAATAGCTGCAACATTGAATCCACCGTAAGTGACTTTTGTAACATTTTAATTGATTAAATTTAGACCTAAGCAAATGTTATTACACTTATTTTTTAGTAATCAGTGATGGGAATTAGTTCTAGTCTAAATCTATGATGTGATAAAGATCTAGAATTTGATAGAGAGTAGATTAAGTCTAGATTAATATTTAAAAGATCTGAAATATTTTTACAAGAAAGATAATATTAAAAAATTTTTTTTTTTTTTGGCAAAATAAGATTGACTGATTTTCAAATAGATTTTTAGATCTAGATAATAGATGTAATCAAGTTGATGTTTATCTTTTTGTGGATCGAACTCATGCAAATGCTTTACTAGCACATTGTCTAGTATATCTAGATCTTCTTGGAAACAACCTCCAACTGAGATGTCAGGTAGCAGGACCAAGTGAAAACCTTAATATCACCTTTTACGATTTGCTTCTGATCTGTTTGCTCTTTTGTTAAGAACTCAGTTAAAATTCAAAAACTGTCTGGCAATTTTTCAGAGTCAAGTTCTTTTTCATTTCTGAATACTTTAATGACTTGTAAAACAAACAGGATTGTAGAAGAGAAGCATGTTTTTTGTGTTCATAACACACCATATGATAGTTGAGAGATTTTGCCACAACACCAGTTAAACTTTCATGTTCTGTCAGAAATGAGATGCCACATACATAGACAGCATCACAAAAGAGGAGATTAGAGACAGGATTAGTATTGGGCCCCCACGATGATCTGCTTACTGTAAAAAAAAAGGCTAACTAAAACTATGAGCATATCACAAGGTCCTCAGGGCTCGCAAACCTTCTTCATAAAACAGTACCTGGAAAAGAAGAGACAGACAAAGCGATGTGAAGACAGCATAAAAGAATGAAAGGTGAAAGTGGTTGTTATGATCGCCTGGACCAAATATAAAGCTAGATGCCAAGTGCAAAAAAAAAAAAAGAAAGAAAACCCGTCCAAGATCTTCCTTCTAAATGTACAAACAATTGTGACTTGGTGTGTGTGAGTGCAGTAGTAATGTAGTAATATAGTCAATATCATTACATTCTACATAATTTAAAAAGAATTCAGCATCTCTTTATTTAGGTTACTGTAATATGCACATTAACAAATGTGGATTTAGAAAATTTCCTTAAAATATTTTTCACTCATTTCCCATCACTGAATATCAAAAGGTAGAAAACAAAAAGTAAAGGCTAATGTGTATTCTAAATATGAGTACAGTTGAGAGGTCAGTGTGAGTTGCACATTTGCAACAACCTTACTGACACCAGCCAGATGTAATTATCACATCTCTAAGACACAATCATTTATAATGGCATATAGTTAAGTCGAGACAAAGTCACATATGACCTATACTAGTAAATGTGTGGGTCTATCTTTGTCCGACAGGCTTACCAGGAAATGAGGAAGCTTGTCCTCGAGTGTGAGACAGAGATCTATGCAGTCATTGGTAAGTAAAACAGCAAGTTCCCTTTGAGACCTAATGGTCCTAGGGTAGACGATGTTTTTTTTTAAGGCAATGGGTTAACTAACTATGGATGTCGTGTTACTAGTGCAATGACTGAGTGCATTTGCTTTTCCCACCAAATTTCTTAGTCCCAATTGAGCCAGTTGAATTAATAGATCAATACAAAAAAATTCACATGTGCTGATACCCACCTCAGTTCCCTAGTAGTTTAACAGTTCGAAACCATATATCAATAGCAATTTGAACTGAGATTTGCTCAGGAAGACATGGATTGATCTTGGATACATTACTTCATTACTTTTTAAAATCTTATTCTTATTTAACTCCCTAGTTTAGCACTATACCTACTCTCTTTCTCTCTGTAATTATTTTCCATGCTTCTATGGAATTACCCATTTTTCTCATTTGTATCTCACTACTCTGTTATGATTAAACTAACTTTTCTGTCCACTATCAGAAAATGTTATATTTGGTATACAATCAAATGGAATTTCGAGCTATAACAACTTGAGTTAATATTAAATTTTAGTGTATACTTTATTCTTTATCTTTATTTTACTTTCTTAAAAATGTAATTTTTTTTCTTTCTTTTTTTTTTAACTGTCACAGGTTTCCAGCTCCAAATTGTGCATCCACATAATTATGTTATACGAATGTGTGCTCTATTAGGAGGTATGTACTTTTATCATGTTAATTAAACTTTCATTAACTTATTAACTTTAGTATAGTGGAAAGAAGTACTAACTAGGTTTTACAATTTTTACTCTAGGCTAAGCAAATTTGATTTACATTCTATACAATTCTGTTACAGCTGAAAATATAAAAGATATATCTCAGTATGCATACAATTTGGCTACTGCTAGGTAGGTTGTTACTAAGTAACAATTGAGTATTATTGATCTCAAATATTCTTTTCATGTCATCTATGAAAAAACATTTTACTAACATTTCCCCATCTTTTTATAGCTCACAGTTGACAATGCTTTGTTTGAAATATAAACCAGAGACTATAGCTACTATGTGTTTAAACATCGCCTCTAAAGCTCATTCTGTTAGAGTAAGTTGGATTATCCTTTTTAGTTGTGTGTTTTCATATTTTGCTGTTCTCCGTGACTGTCTCTAACCTTCCTCTCTGTCTCTAACTTTCCTCTCTGTCTCTAACCTTCTTCTGTCTCTGTCTCTAACCTTCCTCTCTGTCTCTAACCTTCCTTTTCTTTTTCTTCCCCAGTTTGTCTCCATGAAAGACCCCAATGTGAAATGGTACCAGGTGTTACATTCCCAGACTGATATTGCTGAAATTGAATGTAAGTGACCAAAATAGAGTTAGCCATTTCTAAATTTCCAAGATTTTGTTGTCATTTGTAAACAGAGACAGCCAAGCAATCAATCATTTTCTTCAGAATGTGACAGTAGCATTGTAAATGGGCACGACATGGCCTAAATTGTGCCAAAAACTCAACTCATGTAAACAATGTTATAAACTTCCCACTTGATGGGTGTTTGAATTAGCTTTCATGTAAGAATAATGACTTGATCGTGTAAAAACCTACATTAAAAATGAAAAAGATTTCTTAACTTAAAAAAGAAATATAGATACAATTGAGTTTCTGTTGACTAGAGAAACTCAATTGTCTAGTAGTTGTTTCATACTTTGTCCTTAAACATTTAAAAGTTCTTTTTTTGTTAGTAAGTTTGAAAAAAAAAAACAACCAAGATCTTCATTGGATCAGTATCATCAGAATACTTGGTATGGTTGTTGGAAGTTTAGTTCCAATTATTCTTGTGTCTGTATGTATACAGTAGAATGTGCCTATAAATATTGCTCTATTTGTTTTGCAGCTGTTTCAGAAGAATTTCTCAATTTGATCAAAGGCTGTCCTCTTCTGCCATCATGGATGACTAATTTATCCAGGGTAAGACTCCCAACACACTTTTATACAATAGTTTAGCGATAATAGAATTTTAACATCTTGCTTGAGCTTATACATACATATGTATGTATATGTATTTATATATATAAATAATCTAATCTAAGACACCCAATGACTGACTCATCACTATTTCTGCCACTTAAGCAAAAAAAAATTGTTTATCTTGTAATGGTACTGTTAGGAATTATGTTTCAGAAATCGGGAAGTTTTGACTTAGAGACAATGACGTGACTAGTAAAAACAAGAATAGGTTTTAGACAGAATGAAATATCAGCCGATGCAAACAGATTATTTCCAGGACGCATTAGAGATAGGAAGCCTTTGATAAACGTAGAGAGCTGACATTTGGTGGTTACTTCATTGCTATTAAACTTGTTTGTCATTAAGTATCAGCGTTGATTTGTGTTGATTGTTCGACCTTTTGCTGGTGTTATTGGATTACGTATTGCGTAAAGTAAAGACATCTCAGTAGATTTAATTCCTTTCAGAAAATAAAAACCCCAGCAAATAATATCCTATTTTTTTAAGACATTAAATAGCTGTATCTGTGTGTATAAAGTAAATTACACTATGTGCCTGCTTAAAGATTGGGTTAGGGACAAGAAAGCATGCTTTGTTGCAAAGTGTGACCCTAGATTTGTGTTAGGTGTTAATAATTTTTTAATAGCAGAGTATGTAGTAAATTTTTTCCCCTTTTCAGTGATGGGAATTTTCCGACAATTATCGGAATTCCGATAATTTCTTCTGATCCGATTTTCTAGCAAAAAAACCCGAAGTTTTCCAGACATTTTTTTTTTAAATCCATTTTTTTTTTCAACTTTTTTTTATGAAAAAAAAATATCAGATTTTATTATTTTTCCATTTTCGGAAGAATGCGAAATAAGATTTTTGATTTGTTTTGAACATGCGCACATCCAGTCTTTTGACACAGTTAAAGTTCTATTTTTTTTAAAAATCTTGTGTTACCATATTGTCTTATAAGTCTAGATCTCGGTCCAGACTAGAGTGGTTTGAATCAGTCTAGATCTAGATAGATATATTCTAGATAAGATATCTACATTCTTTAATTTGAATACTTTAGATCTAGATCTAGAGCATCTAGACTTCAATGGCTGCTTGCCAGCTTTTGAAAAGTATTAGACTTAAGTCTTAAGAGTATCATGAATGATGCCCAGTCGCTATGTTAATGTAGTGCTAATCACCGCTATTACTACAATTCTAGATCTATTATTTTTTCACTGTTGTTACGATGGCCCCTAGATTTTTCTAATTTGAACCCTGCCTGCTGACTTCCATGAGTTCAAATGGGATTAGATTTAGACTTCTAGATCTATTATAATAATAATAAGATCTAGATCTACTCATCTAATAAAGTGATAGACCTATCGGCCATCTGGATATGTATAGAATATACTTTTTTTATATAGTAGTAGGCCTTCTTAAACTTCTTAACATGACTATAGTGAGTTACTGAGTATAAGCCTGATAGAATGTAGATATCTATGAATAATATATTGGATCTAGAGTCAAGTTATTAGATATAAGTAGCTCTAGATTCTAGATATAGATCTATCTATAGTGAGGGATATATATATATTTTAATATAAAAGTTTAACAATTTTCTCTAACTAATAACTTATCATTACTAATGCTATAAAAGCCCAGTGTGGTAGAGATCCACTTCTTCTAAACAACTTGTATCAACATGAAAAAGAGTCACAAGGAAGCCTCAACATGCAGTTTTATTGCTAAACATTCTCTTCCTCTAAGCATTGCTCCTCATCTGGTTGTTCTTGCTCATCTTGCTTAAGAAGTCAGCTGAGATTCAGCAGCTTTTCAAAGCATTTTTGGTGGACTTCATGTGCAAAGCTTAGTAAACAGTTTCTCCTGTACAAAATTTAATAATTAGTGAAACAAACAGAAGTGTAGCTCATACTTTTGAAGCATTTCCAAAACTCAAGCATGTTTTTCAAACACGTTTAATCCTTATAGTTGTTTGACAAAGTTGTTACAATATCTGTAAAGCAGTTATCTATTATAGAATGCTCAGACTGCAAATAGCTTTCTCCTCCCATCTATATAAATACAAACAATAGTGCCATGAATGCATTTTGTGTGCAGTAATGCTCAATGCAGTGTAGATGTTATGTAATACAACATTAATTAAAGAAAATATTAAATAAAATGATTCTACATAGTTAAAAAAAATTAAGCAACATCTTGTTTTAAGTCGCTGCGACAGGCCAGTTAAAAAACAGGGAAGGGGGGGGGGGGGGGTTACAAAATTGCCTAAATGTTTTGCAAAGTCAGTTCCCATCACTGCCTTTTGATACAGTACTATATATTCTTGTAGTGGTAAATATTCTAATAAAGGAGGTAACATTCTACTCTTTGTAGTGTAGACCCTAACCACTTACATGTTATTTTCAGCCATGTTGATGGGATAAAGTTTGATTGTAAAAAAAATAAAAACTAACAGTTCTGCTTCGTATTTATGGTGTGAGAAAGAGCAAATGCGTTGCCGAGATGAACTGTCTTAACCCAGCTTATCGAACACACCACACCACTGTGCTGCCACTGCTCATTACACTGAAATGTAAAAATATTGCTTGGTCTGCCATTGAAATTGGTTTGTATGTCGGAGTTAATGGTTATTCGTGAAAGTCTGTCGTAGTTAAACCGATGAGGCGTTAAATGAGGAGTTACGGTACTCATTGAGTTTAAAGCAAAATCAGGCTAAGGAGTGCATACAACTCATTTAAAAACACAAAATGATTATTGATCTCATTATCCCATGTCACCTTTATCGAAAAAAAAAATCTAGAAAATTTAATAGAAATTTTAGACCCGGCTTTAAAAAAAAAAATCATTCCCTATAAAAACGTTAAAGGGGGGGGGGAAAGGATGTTTTACTAAGGGAAACTATTTAACATATTTATGCCAAGGAAAACTTTATTGTGAAGAAAGAACACAAAACAAATAGCATTAAAGCATCAACAATTGAAGTGTCAATGATGGGTTCAACTCAACAGTAGGAGGATAGCTTAGGAAAGAGGATTAAAGGATACTAGATTACAATTTCATTAGATTCCATTTAAAGGGTGTAAGGCCTGCATGTTTAATTTCATTGGTGAATGAATTAAAAATTCTTAAAATATTAACCCATCAGTCACTCAAAAAAAAAAAAATTGTTTCATAATGTTTGAAACAAAAAATCACATTGCAAAATTTTCCTTCATAGTTAAGGGTGTCAGAATGGTCATCATTTCTTTTGTGATTTTTTTCCTGATGATATTGTGTGTTATGTTTATTCAGGTTAATGAGTTTGTATTAAGTGAGTTTGTATTAAGTTGTTTTAAATCAATGACAATTTTTTTTTTCTTTCAGATGTCCAGAACTGCTAATAACAACAGGCCTCAGGCAGCAGCAGCTCCAAGAGCTGGCCCTTCAACTGCACCTCCTGGAACAAAACCAAGTCAGATCCCAGGAACATCGTCTGGTGCTGCGGCTGCTGCTAGTAGTGTCAGTCACCCTTCTTCATCTTCCTCATTGGCAACTCACCCTGCACGACCATTACAACAAAATGTAGACATTTCTCAGACATCTTCAACAGGACAGGAAGCAGCTGGCAGTCCTAATGGTAAACAGGGTACCACAGCTGGTGATAGTGGCCTTGGTGCTGCAGCATCTATTGGGCAAGCTAAGGACTCCTCACATTCTCGTGCACAGAATGCTCAGATGCGACCACCAACGTCATCTTCTGCCCCTGCTCCTCCTAACAACCACCAACAGCAGCATCGCTCACATCCAAGTGGACGACCACAGAACCCCACACCATCAGTTCCACCTGGGACCAGCAGCAAACCTCAGCCAAGACATCCAGGAACATCAGCTCAAAGTAGCAGGCCATCTAATCAACATCATACAACTCATTCATCTAGTCACACATCAAGCAGACCAACCAGTGATCCTAGCAGACACCATGCAGACTCTGGGAAACCACATGATCCATCCCGTTCCCATGATCACTCAAGAATTAACCATGATGTATCCAAACAGAAAGATCCTCACAGGCACCAAGACCCAGCTCGACACATTCAGCCACGTCCTGAGGGACAACCTGACTCGGGCTCTAAATCCCAACTTAGTCGTGAAGAATCTATAGCCCTCAGACACCAGCAAGCTAAGTCTGCTGCTGATTATATATCTGCTCAGGAATCTACAGAACAACCTTTTTCAACATCCCCTTCTGCCCCAACCCAAAGCCCTCCAGAATTTGATGCAAATGTCATTGTTAATAATTCAGAAATAGCAAAAGCTCCCAGCCACTCAACACCCCCTGAACAAAAAGTAAAGTCTTCAGATAGCAGCATTCAGTTACAGCAGCAAGCTTCTAAACTATCTTTGTCCATGTATAGAGAGCGTGCCAAATCTAAAGCAGCCAATGAATCACTATCAGTGGTTGAAGATTCAAGCCAAGTTCCTGTAATGGCAGAGGACACAGTTTTTGATGCGCTAGCAGGGTCTACCAACAACTCTCCTGTGGAGAAAAGCTTAAAGCTCAGTGCCGCTAACACACCTCAAAATATGGACAGTCCCAATGCTCCTAGTCTTAAAATCAAAGTGAAGCTTGACCCTTCCGGTGAGAGGCATTATGTGAAAAATACGGAGCCAAGCTTGAAGCTGAAAATAAAACCATTAAAGTCTGATGCAGCTGATGGAGATCATGTCCCTGGTGGGTCCAAAATGTCTTCAAGATCTAACACACCTTTTGAAGAAGGTGAAATTATTGATGAGTCATCCCCTTCACTGTCTTCGTTAGAGAAGAAATCTGAAGGTCTGAAAATTCGCCTTACTGTTCCCAGATCAGGGGATAGTTCTAGCAGCTACAGCAGGCGAGAAAGTGACCATAGCTCAAATGGACACGAAAGAGAGTCGCATAGATCACACCATCATAGTCACCACAGTCGCAGCCACCATCATAAAAGCAAGAAGCATTCTTCTAAACATGACCGATCCCGCCATGAGAGCAAATCTTCTAAGAGATCTGCCCCTGACTACCTTGAGGAGAGGCCTTCTAAAGCTATGAGGCTGGAAACCTCTGGGAGGCACCATGAGAACGTCTCATCTCAGGTACTGCAGCACCAGAACAGTGGTTTCAGCATCAATGATGCATTCTCCTCCACCCTGCCCAACAACATATTTGATGATGATGATGAAGAAGATGGCTCGCATGCACACCCTCCCATCACCCCACCGCCTGACCTCATGTACAGACAGTCTCGCCAAAAGTTGGAGTACAAGAGACCCCCGCTGCCCAAAGGTTTGCCTCCACCATCGCCACCCCCTCCCCCACCATCTCCCCCAACTTTATGAGCTTTTGGTCTTTGAAATTGTTCATGACATCCAAGTTTTCACCTCAAGTTTTGTTAATGTGGCACAGAATCATGTCAGAGACATTAGAGTACCGTCTCCTGTGTGGTGCAATCACCATTCCATTCTCACCATAATTTGCTGGTTTTGTTTTATTTCATTGTTAAGGCATTGAAGTTGAAATGCTCAACTTGTATTTTGTGTTTCTATCATCTCTTATTAGTATTTTGTTGACCATCAAGAAATTGGTGGGTCTCAAAAGTTTGTGTCTATTTGTTCTTGTGAACCCATTTTTCTACTTTGTGTCAAGACTTAGCTTCAGTTTGGAATGGAGTAACATAAAACAGTATTGCTTGTTTGTCTGGCATGTCTGAGTGTTAGTGATGTCTTGGTTTGAAAGTTGGACTGTCTGGTTAGTTGACTTGATCCTGTCAATAGCCTTGTCTTTCATTATCATATTCTTGACTTGTTTAAATATGTCAACTTTTTATATATCTACCATTTTTGTTTTACTTGCATTAAACTAGCAATGAGTATAATGACTGAGATTTAGTCCATAGTGTTGCATTTTAGAATGTGAATATTATGAATGATTTGGTTGTTTTGAAAGACAAAGGAGGAACAAACTCTGTAACATCATGGAACTTATTTATTTTAAGTGTTTGTATGCTGTGCCTTTGAATAGTTGATATCAAAATTAGTTTGACTGATGACCTAACAGCAAATATTGTGTTGTGTAAGGGTTAGATTCCAAACCCATGATTATAGCTGGGGCATATTTTTAAAAGAAATTTCACTGGCTTGGCAGAAATTCATGTACCTTGTTCGACATATTTAAAAAAAAAATCAAACCCATAATGTAAACTTAAATTCTGTATATAAATATTAAGATATCTATAAAAACACTTCATCCACTGGATCAGAAAGTTTACTCTCTCGACCAGAGACCAGACAGTACACTATGCCCTGTAACATCAAATGTTGTGATGGTCACACCATGTAGTGGGACTAGTTGAATCTGTAAATACTGTGACATAAAACCTTGGACTGTTGTATAATTGAAAACATCAGACTTTATTTCCTATATACATTTCCTAAGGGTGACCTGTACTTACTATAGAGTAGCTTCATGCTATTGTTTGATATGAAATGTTTTGACTTGTAAATGAATGTTATATAAAATACTGGCATCTTAAAAAAGAATTGACTAGTTTATTTTTTTACACAGTGTCTTCAAAATAAAGGTCATTTAGTTTTTTGTTCATCAGGCATCTTTGTTTTTTCTTTATATTTTCAACTTATGTTCCATTGTATTGAAAGATCTAATAAAAACTTGACAAAAAACAAACAACTTTGTGTTTAATCATTCTTAAGTATATATTTTTTTGTCTTCTGTTCATCCATCCCTGCGTTACTATTGTATTACTTGTTACTATAACTAAGTGATGCCCAAAATACAGCCTGCGGGCCACATCCAGACCGTGGGCCTCCAACCAGAAAAGTAGGCAGAAAGAAAAGAAATTCCCCTCTCCACAAAAAAGAAAGTTTGAAAAAACAACTTATATTTCTCTACCTTACTGTAATATGATAAGCCAACATATTTGGTTTTATAAAGATAGATTGGTTACATAAAGCTATTTATATCCTTTAAAAAGAGCCAAACATAAACAAGGCGTCAGTTTTGCTAGATTTCTCCTAGAATGGTAGATTGATGAAAATATTTACCAAAAAGAACATTTTCTCACGGCGAATCAAAAAAAATAAATTTTCTTTCTATAATAGCATAGATTGAAGAATTGTGTTTTGAAATGAAGAATCTTGTTGACGTTGTCAACATTTCTCTTGGGAGACGAGAGAAAGATATGGGTAGATATCTCCATTCAAATATAACAGACAAGCCTGATTTCTAAATGTTTTCTATTGCCACTCTACGGACATCTGATACCGCTCAAAATCTTATATTCATGGAAAAAACATGTTTTCAAATCAAAGAAGTTGGTCGCTATGAGGAGCATGCATAGGACCACCACAAGCAAAGTCCTGTCAAAGAAGTTTCAACCATCACAGAGGATCCTTCTCTTGCGTGGGAGGAGTGATACTGTTGCTGCAACAAGTAGGGCTGACAGAAGAGTTATCAAAAAAAAGTCCAATGAACCAAACCTCTGGTTTCATTCATTTAATCACCAACAAAATCTATGTGGTGAGGTGTTCAGTCTGGACCATGTGATGATGATCGTGTTCAAATTGAACAAAGTTTATTGTTTCAAAAATGCATCTGCGGCCAATGTGTCTGTCAAGTGCCCAGACAGAGCTGCAACTGGAACTGGTTGACTTACAAAGCTAGATGTCACTGCTTGACAAATTTCAAGATTCAGATAATGGATTTCTACTCCGTGTTGCTTGCAGAAACATTTCTAAATCTCCGAAAACAAGCGTTAACTCAGTTTGCATAGTTAGGGTAATAGTAAAAGGGGTCCTAATTTGAGAATCCCCCGGGCACCATTTGAGGGGGCTTCCCTAATGAGTTTCTGAAAATTGTTTTTACATTATCTCATGTCAAAATGCAGGGGCCTCTAAAGAGGTCAAGCCCCCTGGGCCCCAAATTTCCTAGCTATGCTACAGCCTTAACGATGATCGACATAATAACAAGCACTTATTTGTGAGAAAAACCCTTTTCAGTGATCAATAGCGCGACACCCATGTTTTAGATTCAGGGCTCCAACTCGGCGTCTCCCTATGCAGCCGGATATTTAAAAGTTGGTTTAGGATAACTTTTTATGAATTAAAGTAAGCACTAGATTCACGAGTTTCTAATAAAAATGGTTTATTGTCTACTTTCTGTATTTTTTAAACCGTTTTGTTGATGTGGCCCGCAACACGATTATCAGAAATTAAAATGGCCCGACGACCAAATTAGAGGTTGAGCATCACTGCTATAATATAATATATAAATAAATAAATAAAAATAAATAACTGGGGGGGGGGGGGGGGGGCAGGGAGAGCCAAGGACAAAAACAATACCAAAAAAAATGGGATAAGCTAGGTCTTCCATATAGGGCTAATTTTGATACCAAATAAAAGTCAACAACAGTTATTGATACATATAATTCGTGTTTAATAGTTGTGTGATTTTTAGGCCTTTGAAAAAAAAAAGACATCATCAATGTTATGGTTTTAAGAGAATTGTTTATACAGTAGGTTACAACTTTATGAAAGGGGAGACAATTATTTGGTGAAGTGATTATTATAACTCTGCACTTTGAACTGTCTCAGAACACGAACTATCACATAACATTACCATCTGGAATGTCCGTTAACTCTTGGTGTCAGTTGCCCTCCAAGAACTCTTTTAGGTCATACAAGAACAGAAAACCAGAATCATTACATTGACAACAGGAACTTGACACAAAATAAAAAAAGATAGTAACTACAAACAGGAACTACAATAAATGATGGGGTATATTAAAAATGTATTTCAAACAAATAACAATAACAGTTAAAAATGTCCCCATATGTATGTCATGGCATCACTGCACCTCTCCATTTGTTATAAAGTTACAAAAGTTGTTTTTTATTAAGCTCATCAAGAGCCTAATCTACATCTACGGCAAGTTCCAACGTTTCAGTGTTGGCTTTCAGCTTGTTTTTGTAAACTAAACACCAGTAGTTCCCCCTGGCCACATTCATTGTTCTTCAAGACAGAAGGAGACATTGGTTTTCTGTTTTACTTCTGAACATGTAGTATAATTTCTTTCTAAAATCAGTATATTTCAAATCTAACTTATGACTCTGTTATGCAATCAAATAAAAGACTCATCATTTTAATGTTGTAACTAATTTTTCAAAAGAAATAAATAGGTTTATGATTTTTACATATTGATAAAATAATATTCATCAGTATATTTATAAAAAAAACTATTTTATCATTATGCTCTTTTTTTTAAAAAAAAAAAAGGACTAAACATTTTATGTTGCAAGTAATTTTTCAAAGGAAATAAATATGTTATGATTTTTACATGAAAGCCAGCATCTAAAAAGAAGATGTGATTCTTGGAAGAGCTAACAGTCATTGGCAGCAGTGTTAAGGGACCCAGTGATATATAATATATAAATTAATAATTATATTGTTATGTACTCACTGGGAACATTTTGTATAAAGAATCTGGTCTATGGTCTTATATACAGCAAGAGAATGAATTTCACTGCTAACAGAAAAATGTAAATCTATTTTCTTGGATATTAATAAGAATAATTTTCCTTTTTCCTATCATATTCATTTGGATGAAATGGACATGTTCTTGTACTGAACAAACATTTGTTATAGATAAATCTGAGATATGAGAAAATAAAACAAAAATCTACTTATCCTGTTTCTTCAACATTCATTTGGTAACATTGGCTGCCTGAGCAAATGTTTCCATTAACTAAAACTTTGGACATTTCAGTTTCACTATACTGGTATCCATTTTTTTAGTGTAATGACATCAAGTCAATTTGATACTAATGTGTACAACAACATAAGGTGAAAGGTCAACCATTGTGTGAGAGACTACATGTTTACAATATGGACAACATTGGACACTGAACACTAAAACGGATCCTCAAGATAACAAGAACTGTAGACGTTGGTCAAGCTGGCACTGTCAGGGTTTTATACATCCACCAGAGGGAACTCATCATGTTCTGGAGGTTTCTTCACCCATAGTCCAAGATTGGCTTGCTGGAAGGCGGTGATCAGAGCTTGCTTTGTCAGTTGATAATCCATCACTGCTGCTTTGGCTTCAGAGTACAGCCTAGGATGTAAATAAAACAATCACTGTTTTCATGTCTACTGTATGTAAATAAAACAATCACTGTATTCATTTTTACTGGATGTAAATAAAACAATCACTGTATTCATTTCTACTGGATGTAAATAAAACAATCACTGTATTCATTTCTACTGGATGTAAATAAAACAATCACTTTATTCATTTTTACTGGACGTAAATAAAACAATCACTGTATTCATTTCTACTGGATGTAAACAAAACAATCACTGTATTCATTTCTACTGGATGTAAACAAAACAATCACTGTATTCATGTTTACTGGATGTAAATAAAACAATCACTGTATTCATTTCTACTGGAATGCATTTTTTTCCTTACTTGGTTTAGAGATCTAATAAAATAACTTTCTAGAAGCAATGAAAAAATCACAGACTGAAACATCAAAATTGAAGACCAGACTAGTTACATTCCCCCTGGTCAAGCAAACAGTTTTTAGAGCACTGCTATGAAGGTGTCAGACCTGGTCTAGCAAACAGTTTTTAGAGCACTGCTATGAAGGTGTCAGACCTGGTCTAGCAAACAGTTTTTAGAGCACTGCTATGAAGGTGTCAGACCTGGTCTAGCAAACAGTTTTTAGAGCACTGCTATGAAGGTGTCAGACCTGGTCTAGCAAACAGTTTTTAGAGCACTGCTATGAAGGTGTCAGAGCTGGTCTAGCAAACAGTTTTTAGAGCACTGCTATGAAAGTGTCAGAGCTGGTCTAGCAAACAGTTTTTAGAGCACTGCTATGAAGGTGTCAGACCTGGTCTAGCAAACAGTTTTTAGAGCACTGCTATCAAGGTGTCAGACCTGGTCTAGCAAACAGTTTTTAGAGCACTGCTATGAAGGTGTCAGACCTGGTCTAGCAAACAGTTTATAGAGCACTGCTATGAAGGTGTCAGACCTGGTCTAGCAAACAGTTTTTAGAGCACTGCTATGAAGGTGTCAGACCTGGTCTAGCAAACAGTTTTTAGAGCACTGCTATGAAGGTGTCAGACCTGGTCTAGCAAACAGTTTTTAGAGCACTGCTATGAAGGTGTCAGACCTGGTCTAGCAAACAGTTTTTAGAGCACTGCTATGAAGGTGTCAGACCTGGTCTAGCAAACAGTTTTTAGAGCACTGCTATGAAGGTGTCAGACCTGGTCTAGCAAACAGTTTTTAGAGCACTGCTATGAAGATGTCAGACTTGGTCTAGCAAACAGTTTTTAGAGCACTGCTATGAAGGTGTCAGACCTGGTCTAGCAAACAGTTTTTAGAGCACTGCTATGAAGGTGTCAGACCTGGTCTAGCAAACAGTTTTTAGAGCACTGCTATGAAGGTGTCAGACCTGGTCTAGCAAACAGTTTTTAGAGCACTGCTATGAAGGTGTCAGAGCTGGTCTAGCAAACAGTTTTTAGAGCACTGCTATGAAGGTGTCAGACCTGGTCTAGCAAACAGTTTTTAGAGCACTGCTATGAAGGTGTCAGAGCTGGTCTAGCAAACAGTTTTTAGAGCACTGCTATGAAGGTGTCAGACCTGGTCTAGCAAACAGTTTTTAGAGCACTGCTATGAAGGTGTCAGACCTGGTCTAGCAAACAGTTTTTAGAGCACTGCTATGAAGGTGTCAGAGCTGGTCTAGCAAACAGTTTTTAGAGCACTGCTATGAAGGTGTCAGACCTGGTCTAGCAAACAGTTTTTAGAGCACTGCTATGAAGGTGTCAGCCCTGGTCTAGCAAACAGTTTTTAGAGCACTGCTATGAAGGTGTCAGACCTGGTCTAGCAAACAGTTTTTAGAGCACTGCTATGAAGGTGTCAGACCTGGTCTAGCAAACAGTTTTTAGAGCACTGCTATGAAGGTGTCAGAGCTGGTCTAGCAAACAGTTTTTAGAGCACTGCTATGAAGGTGTCAGACCTGGTCTAGCAAACAGTTTTTAGAGCACTGATATGAAGGTGTCAGCCCTGGTCTAGCAAACAGTTTTTAGAGCACTGCTATGAAGGTGTCAGAGCTGGTCTAGCAAACAGTTTTTAGAGCACTGCTATGAAGGTGTCAGCCCTGGTCTAGCAAACAGTTTTTAGAGCACTGCTATGAAGGTGTCAGAGCTGGTCTAGCAAACAGTTTTTAGAGCACTGCTATGAAGGTGTCAGACCTGGTCTAGCAAACAGTTTTTAGAGCACTGCTATGAAGGTGTCAGACCTGGTCTAGCAAACAGTTTTTAGAGCACTGCTATGAAGGTGTCAGACCTGGTCTAGCAAACAGTTTTTAGAGCACTGCTATGAAGGTGTCAGACCTGGTCTAGCAAACAGTTTTTAGAGCACTGCTATGAAGGTGTCAGACCTGGTCTAGCAAACAGTTTTTAGAGCACTGCTATGAAGGTGTCAGACCTGGTCTAGCAAACAGTTTTTAGAGCACTGCTATGAAGGTGTCAGACCTGGTCTAGCAAACAGTTTTTAGAGCACTGCTATGAAGGTGTCAGACCTGGTCTAGCAAACAGTTTTTAGAGCACTGCTATGAAGGTGTCAGACCTGGTCTAGCAAACAGTTTTTAGAGCACTGCTATGAAGGTGTCAGACCTGGTCTAGCAAACAGTTTTTAGAGCACTGCTATGAAGGTGTCAGACCTGGTCTAGCAAACAGTTTTTAGAGCACTGCTATGAAGGTGTCAGACCTGGTCTAGCAAACAGTTTTTAGAGCACTGCTATGAAGGTGTCAGACCTGGTCTAGCAAACAGTTTTTAGAGCACTGCTATGAAGGTGTCAGACCTGGTCTAGCAAACAGTTTTTAGAGCACTGCTATGAAGGTGTCAGACCTGGTCTAGCAAACAGTTTTTAGAGCACTGCTATGAAGGTGTCAGACCTGGTCTAGCAAACAGTTTTTAGAGCACTGCTATGAAGGTGTCAGACCTGGTCTAGCAAACAGTTTTTAGAGCACTGCTATGAAGGTGTCAGACCTGGTCTAGCAAACAGTTTTTAGAGCACTGCTATGAAGGTGTCAGACCTGGTCTAGCAAACAGTTTTTAGAGCACTGCTATGAAGGTGTCAGACCTGGTCTAGCAAACAGTTTTTAGAGCACTGCTATGAAGGTGTCAGACCTGGTCTAGCAAACAGTTTTTAGAGCACTGCTATGAAGGTGTCAGACCTGGTCTAGCAAACAGTTTTTAGAGCACTGCTATGAAGGTGTCAGACCTGGTCTAGCAAACAGTTTTTAGAGCACTGCTATGAAGGTGTCAGACCTGGTCTAGCAAACAGTTTTTAGAGCACTGCTATGAAGGTGTCAGACCTGGTCTAGCAAACAGTTTTTAGAGCACTGCTATGAAGGTGTCAGACCTGGTCTAGCAAACAGTTTTTAGAGCACTGCTATGAAGGTGTCAGACCTGGTCTAGCAAACAGTTTTTAGAGCACTGCTATGAAGGTGTCAGACCTGGTCTAGCAAACAGTTTTTAGAGCACTGCTATGAAGGTGTCAGACCTGGTCTAGCAAACAGTTTTTAGAGCACTGCTATGAAGGTGTCAGACCTGGTCTAGCAAACAGTTTTTAGAGCACTGCTATGAAGGTGTCAGACATGGTCTAGCAAACAGTTTTTAGAGCACTGCTATGAAGGTGTCAGACCTGGTCTAGCAAACAGTTTTTAGAGCACTGCTATGAAGGTGTCAGACCTGGTCTAGCAAACAGTTTTTAGAGCACTGCTATGAAGGTGTCAGAGCACACAAAGAAAAAATGTGCATTCACACAGAAGTCAAAGCAGCAGTGAATCAAAGAATAGCAAAGACTTTCAGTTTCCTGAACATTTCCCCAGTGATGAGTCTTTGCGTATGGACAGACATAAGAGCTCTACTTTAAGAAGCTATTGGTGTAATAGACTGGATCAGCGGATGAAAGGGGAGAAAAGGAAGACAGCGAAAACAGTAGATTGAACAGAGTTGTATGTTGTTTTGTTTATAAAAGAGCTCTTATATTACAAATTTGTGAGTTACTAACTCTGCCTATGTTGGAACACCTAACTGGAACAACAACCTAACTACCCCAATGACACACTATCAATGTGGAAGGAATATATAACATTTATTTATTACAGTATGGTAAGGTTCCCCTTTCAGACCTTTCAATCTATAGGACAGATGATGTTAAGGTCATCTGTTTATTTGGCCAACAGTTAATGAGCATAATGTCATGCGGTCAGCACAACAACTAACCTCCATTACTTTCCCCAACTTAAGTGGACTCAAAGGCACCCTAAAGATCTCAAAATTAAAAATCCCAGTCTTCACCAGGGTTCGACCCAGGACCCCAGGTTCGGACGCAAGCACTTTACAACTCAGTCATCGAGCCCTCTATTTATTGCAGTACTTCATTCTTCAGCACATAGGATAGCAATTTCTTTCCACAGAGATCAGTCTCATGTGACATTCACAGCTTCTTCCCAGCTTATGGTTTAAAGGTCTAAAGAAGCTGCCATGCCATGTTAGATAGAGAATGGCTATTTTCAATTTCATTTTTTTGGGCCGCCATTTTTAAGCTGTTTTGGGAACATTTTCATTTGTCCTGCGAATGCCATACAACATTCAGCCACCACTTTGCTTACATGATCGCTGTATGCTATACATAGGATCCTTTTTCCATGCCAAGTCATGTTTAACCACTTTTCGACCTATATGGATGACTTCCATGTCAACAGGCTAATTGATTTGTTTGCCCTGAATGGTCACACTTCCTGAAAGATGGTTCCTCCTTTCCCTGTACTGCAAGCTAAATGCTGTTATACATGGCCATCACTTGCAATGACAATGCCTAAATAAGTGAACTTTTCTATTCATTCAATTCATGCCTGACCAATGTTAATAGAGGTACTAGTTGAGTTGTAGACAATACATATTACATATCATGATGATCCGCCTCTTTTGAGGTTCTCCATCATCTCTTGTAAGGCAGATAGTAAATGTAGTATCATGTTGTGTTATATTGTTTGTAAGTTCAGGTTCGTCAGTTAGGTCGGTTCCACAGGATATTAATGACACATCAAAGTTTATCCGCCTCTTTCGAGGCTCTCTATCTGTCTTGTAAAGTATACATTTAGTGTAGTATCAAGTTGTGTTATATTGTTTGAAGTCTAGGTCCGTCCATCAGTTTGGTTCCAGAGGGTATTAATGGCAGTTTTATTGTATGTTGTTTTTTTCATATCATAGTTGATGGATAGCAATAAAGAAATGGAGATAAGATAAACCCTTGTTATTGCTTCATCTATTCTGGCACATCCACTGGACTTACTGTAAAAATACTGGGCCAGTTTAGAGGCATCCCATATTCCCTCACTATTTTCCAGTGTGATTCACAATGGGTGGTATCAAACACTTTTTAAAAAAATGTACTAAACTAATCATAAGCCTTTGTTGGTATTCCAGGCTTTGCTCAATGTTTCACAGGATGGGAATCTGTACAATCTGCCTCTTTGGAAGCCATATGTTTGTAAAACATTTTTTTAGTCCACATCAAGCCAATGTTAAAATTGATCGCGGTCATTTAATTATACATCTTATAGTTAGGTTCACTTGATTACTATTACAAAGTTGTATGGTTGCTCATAAAAGTATCTTACAACATATTTAGTGAAGAACTCTCAAAGCTATAAAGAAATCATTCAATGCTCAACTAAAATAATAACTTACTTGGGAGGATCTAGAACACCCTGACTGGACAATGAGCTGATCCTTCCATACAAATTAAGAAAGTGTCTAAACATGTATTGTTTACACAGCCGAGAGACACCATCTTTGTTTGTTTTACCTGTAGTTGGGATGATAACTTCTAAATTTTCATCATTGATACACCTGCCAGCGGATAAAACAAGAACAGGTCAAAGGTTAGAACAATGCAGGGAGCCATCCTTTTAATTTTAACCTTAAAGTCACATATTCTTGTGTGGACAGTTATAGATAAGAGCAGGCCTACCTAATTTGTATTCATTATGACCTGCACATACAATATTCTTTTTGAATAATTAAACTATTCTTCTTTCATAAAACAATCTAATACACACATTTCCTTTCAAACTCTGCCCTTATCAAAACTGTGCAATAATATAATCAACCTAAATCCCACCCTCTGTTTGTCCATTTATCCATCTGCCCAAATCTGCTCTTTCTTTTGACCTCTTTTTGAAACAAAGTATTTCACTTAGAACACACTCCAACTAAAAACCTAGAGAAACCAAAACCTGTACTAAGCAAATAATGGTACAGCTACACTGGCATGGACTGGGATTATGCAATAAAAATACTTTAAAAAAACATCAACAAAGCTGATCTAACGGGAAGAACTGTATATCTATCAATACTGTTAATACCGTTAATAAATATTAAACTAAATTAATAAGCTACCACAAATTAATTAATTTTTTATTTTTTAAAATTGATTCATCTTTTGTTAGGAACAACGAAATTATTGTGCAAAGTTTCAACTTGATTCAAGAATGGGACCTGGGAGAAATCACAAATATTGTCACAGATACTTAGTAAGCTTGCACTTATGTAATGTAAAACCTATGCCAATGAAAGCAGGGACAACGCTAGTAAAATATCAAAAGGGATCATTCCAAAAAACTCCTTTTATAAAGGAAGAATCCTTTCTCAGCCACTCAAAATAAAATGCTCACCAATTAATTGAAAAGTTTGGAGTCTTGCCAGGCTGTCGACACTCGGGGCTGGAAATGCCACTCAAAAAAGGTTTATTGAGCCTGTAGAAAGGGGAGGGGAGTGTCATGTGACCCACCCTGCTGTACACACCCCTGACCATGTGCTCACTGTGGTACCAGCTGCCCACTATGATGCTGCTCAGGTAAACAGGTGTGATAAAATGACTCAGTAATGACCCTAAAAGAAGAGACACAAAATACTTTCTTTGTCACAATAGAAAACTTGAAAATCCAAATTCTACAATAATTAAATATTTCCAAAGCTATTCTTTTTCATTTTAAACATGATTAAAGTTACCCTTTCAGACCATGCGGTTTATAGGGCAGATAATGTAATAGTCATCTGTTTATGTGGCTCACATTTAACAAGGGTGTCATGTGGCCAGCATAGCGACCAACTGCCTTTACTTTTCCCCAACTAAGTTACCCATTACAGCTGGGTGGATTCAGAGGTGCTCTAAAGATCCCAAAATTAAAAATCCTAGTCTTCACTGGGATTTAAACCCGGGATCCTCTGGTTAAGAAGCCAAGCACTTTACCACTTGGCAACAGCACCTCCTTCAATGTAATTAGTAAACAATTTTAGTGCGGTTTTATTTAAAAAACAGAATAATTGGAACAATTTTATTATTTTAATTTAAAGTTTTAAGTGTAGAGCAAAGAGAAAGCCATTTCCAGGGTACAATTTATATGTTGCTACTTTAGATAACTACTAGTCTTATTAGTGTCTATAAAAGTAATATAAGGGATAAGTGACATGTTGATGTGCAATTGAAAAATGTAACATTTGACAAAATAACAGATAGTAAGTTTGAAGAAAATGTAAACTCTTGGGTGGCCCCTGTGGGTCAGACAAAGAACAGTGCATAACACCAACTGATTTTAAAATGTTGTAGTAAAATGATTTATATTTATAAGCATAAAAAATACATACCATACTTAATTTTAAAAGCTTAAGAGTATAGTATGTTTTTGGAGTACACTACATTACTTATACACATACTACAAGCCTGATAAGGATGATAGTGAAATTAAATTATCTATGGGACACATGGTTTTTGAGAAAAGACCCTGCATAATGGTTTTAGCATGTAATTAGCATTCTTAGTATGCAAGAACAAAAGAGTAAGACTAGCACTAACACAAGGGGAAAACTCAAGGTCGACCGTTAGATGGCTTTGATAATGTCTCATTATCGAAAAATTAATTTTGGCTAGAATGTTTTAAGAAAAAAAAATTTCCATGACGCCAAAGGGAAAAAAAAAAGGTTGAGTCACTAGACTTACATCAGTAAAATAAGACATTTCTTTGCAAACAAGAACAAGTTTGAATAAATCAATTGGCCTAATTTAACATTTGCGCACCATCTTATTGATTGATTAATTATGGAACTATGGAAGAGAAATAATGAAATTGAATTTCTTGATGTATTTATCAATTGTTTACACTTTAATTGCATAGAGTTATACTTAGTTATTATTTTGCTGGTGAATTATTACAATACGTTCAAGCTTCAAAGTCTAATGTCCCATACCAAAACGAAGGAAAAATGAAAAAAGGGCATGTATCTTGAATGGGGGACAAACATATACCAAAGGCAATCTTTTTGAGTGAAGGTGGTCTGCGTAACAGAGATACCCCACGGAAATGCTTCTTTAGAATACTAACGCAAAGTTTTTAAGTGTCTTTGGAAAAAATGTGCCATTTTACTTTTATGCATGTTTTACTCTATAATGTAGAGATTTTGCATCACTTGATGTTTCGTACTAAAGACTTAATGAATATACTAAGTGCAATATTAATGTCTGAACGTAACCATTGGAGACTTTTTTCCAAGCCAATAATAGCATAATATTTTTAAGCCGATGTAAATGGCTTGACATGAGCTGTGGTTTTCTAGACAGTATCCTATCTTATGAAATTTAGACATTACTTCAAAAAGAAGATGATTACATCCTACACGTGTTCTGTATGGAGAGTTAAAGAGACTTTTTCTAATTGCCATATACATTGACATTTAGAACTAAAAGCACACGGAACCAACTTTTCGAATTGGGAACCTTTACTCGATCTAAAATAGGTAAATATATTTCCTCAACAAGCGAGGCTTGGTCACCTGGTACTCACTATTAATGTGCCACTTAATGCAAGAAAATGTAAGGCAAGTTTTTGAAACCTAACATTAAACAGATTATGGTGCAAGAAAATGATGATACAACTATCAGAAAGTGCTCTGTCATCATGCTAACTTGTCCTTTCAGAAAATGTGTTAGAAATAATTTGACTGTCCTTTTTTATAAGATAAAAGTTGTTTTTAATATGTTTTTCAATAAGCTATGAGCTTAACAAATAGTTGTATTATAATATAATTGTTAATTCAATATGATTTTTTAACTTCGATCATGAAACTGTAAGAGCTCTTTATGAAACAGATCCCTGAAAGCAGCTTTTATTATAGAAATATGCCACAATATTTGCTGAAATAATATGCAGTAGTAGGGAAAAGTTTTAAAAAAAATGTTATATCGTAATATATTGTGGGTAGGAAAGATAAAAACAACTGTATGTGACTACTTAGTAGAAATGAGCAAGTAAAAAATAATTAATTACCTTGAAGCCCTAATACATTCCACTTGGTTATCTTGTCACTACAGGACATTGTCAGTAGCCGCTCACCTTGCAAAACACCATCCCATGTCTGGATGGTCCCTGAAATTTTAACTGGTATTGTCCCCTCACCAGACTCTATTTTAGTCCTGAGGAGTCCTCTAGCTCGTCTGTTTGGATGCTTGTCTAAACCATTCTGGTGAGTGTCCTTTGTCTGCGGGTCCTCTCCTGAGCTGGCACCCCCGGAGGAATTATCTGTAGATATTTCTGAGGACTCAGCCTCTTTTTGTTCCTTAGAGCTTCTCTCGTGGGGAGAGAAAATTCTAGCATCACCACAAGGGGCAGTGCTGATGTACAGATGAAACTTAATGCCCTCTTTTAATTGGTATCCACCCTCCTGCCTCTGGACCAGAATGGACTGGTCAGCAGTGGCTGGATTGAGATGAAGTGCCAACTGGTTGTAGAGGTACCTAATTAGTAGTCGCCGACAGATGACCTCTGCATGGCAGTCATTTACACCTTTACCCTCTGCACTCAAATACTCTCCGTTGATACACTTAGTGCCTGTACCCAAGCAAATCACTTGCCCTGGGTCACTGTCATTGCTAGAGGTCATCACAATGCTGGCCAGTACTTTCCTCTTGGCAAAGGTGGAGTTAAAGTTGTTGGTTAGCTCCCCAAATTTGTTGAAAACCAGTTGGGCCACATGATCAGCAAGCACCTGAGGGTCTCCTTGGATGGATTCTGGGTTCACTGCAGTCATATCTGTTAAGAACAAAACATAAGAGGTTCATTCTATCTGGACAAAATATGTTATCAATTTTGTACAATGTCTTGGTACAGGGTTTACTATTGTGTAAAATTATAAAAATATACATACAAGTATTATGAGTCTCACCAAAAAATCTGAGCTTTATAAGTTATAGATATTGAATTGTGTAAAACTATTGTATATATTGTTATAACGCTATTCGCGACACAAAAGGGTTAACTGTGTGTGATCAGCTGACATGTGACACAGGCCAGTGATACAGTTTAGCGTGCTATATTGAAAGGCAAGGGACAGTACTGGCATGAACTTTGCACGTGAATAGCGCCCCTGTTATGGTCATCTGATCATAAGCCTGCGTGGACCAGAGACACAGTGTGTAAGAAAAGGGAGTTCAAGATAGGACACCGAGGAGACCAGGACTGTTAGTCTGCCATGAAGTCCGTCCTGGTGGAGTCCTGAAGTGAATGTATGAGTCCAGGAAGAGATAGAGACAGTAGAGCTTATTAGTTTTGTACGGTGATGTACAATGTAACATTTTAGTTGTTGATGTGTTGCCAATTGTGTCATATTGGCTGTTTTAATTGACCATTATTAAAGTACCAGATTATTTGGAGCCTTGTTGTCAAGTTCTTGATGTGTGGATGTGTTGTGTGTGTTTAGCAGTGTTTACAGAAGGCCTGATTAGGAGAGGATCATAACAATATTATATCTATGTTATAATGTTCAAAGTGACAGCTTACGATCTAGTCCAAATTGGAAGTTTAAAGGGGAGAGAAAAATTTGAGCAATGAATCATTAAGTCGTAAGTCTTAAGCACAATCTCATTGCCTGATAAAACGAGAGTTGACCAACACCATTATGAGCTAGAATACTTTTTATACATTACAAAAAAGATTATTACTATTACCAGATTATTATCATTCAAATGTTACACAATTTATTAATTTATATACTGAGTTACCTCTCCTTTCAAAGTGGTTGATCCCATGTAAAACTTTCAAGGCATTTAATGCTGCATTATACTTTGCCAGTTTTTTGCTACGGCCCGAACCAATAAAGTCTCTGGCACCAACAGTCACCTATACAAATCAGAGTATTGAGACATTGGATATTTGAAACAAATCCTGATGTAGTTTAACAAAAATGTATTTCAATGCCAAAATAAACAATCCTCACAAAAATTAACAAAAACTACCAAGAGATAAACTTTCTGATTATAATATAAATAGGTGATGGAAATAAGGATGCTAATCTGATATTGTACCTTCATGTTAAATAATCTGAAGTTTCTCTCTCCCACTTCTGACACCAATTCAAATTTCACACCTCTGTGGATCTCATTCAGAACCATAACTGGATTCTTATTGGATTGTTGCTCTGGAATGGCCTGAAGTTTTCTCTGAATGTTGATGGCCTAAAAGAATAAACAAAATAAGATAAGTGGAAAGAAAAAACAAAATAGTTATTTAAAAAAAAAAAAAAAAAAAAAAAAAAAAAGAGAACAAGCTAGCATATGCTATAGTGTTAAACACAGGTCAGTGTCATAGGGAAATCAACATCTGAATCAATTCACAAATGTGACCATCTATTACTTTACCAAATGACATTTTAGATCATATACAGACTGCAGAAAAAATGATTTTATTTTCAAGGATATCATTGATATTTATTAGCTAATCAAAGTTTCATCCATACGGATTTGGTTTAGTTTCTAATAGAAAAAACTAAATCTTTTTGACTCAATTATTAGGTATGCTTTATTAGGTAATCATTAAAACATATTATAAAGGTATATGCTTGATTTTTATGACCGTAATATTGATCTGGATAGATCCACATGGACAACGAGCTGAAAGGAAGGGTTCCGAATTGCAGATGCCAAACACAACAGAAGCAGAAAGAAGGGTGAAAATGCAACGGCGCCTGGTGATTACATATGCCCAACCTGTGACCGTATCAAGGATTAACCTCTTAGGTCACACAAGAAGTTGCAAAGGGAGAAGATGGTTTCTTGAGACATAAAATGCCACAGATAGCTCAGACCTCATACTTTTGAGTATGAGACAACTTTCACTTGACTCTTTAAAAGACTTTTTTCATTAGCCTTCAAATGACTCTAGTCAATCTGAGATAGGTTGGCATTGTAGGGCCATTTGCACAATTTCTGGTGGAGATACAACTCATGGAAAATGGTGGCAATGTGATAAACCGGAAAATTCCATGAATCTTTTTTTTTATAAAACCTAGAACTTAAGGGCATCCAGTTGTTACACTACCTGATGTTCACTGCAGAAAGTAATGTTCGAGAATTGAATGGGCAGTTCTTGACTAATAAAACACTGACCTGAGCTCTGTTAAGTGCTGATGTGTCCACAGTCTCAGAAGGTATACCATCACCACCACCACGGTTCTGGTTTTCAAAGTCATTGAATAAGACGTCTGAGCCTGTCATGTCAGAGTCTGTGGTGAAATCAGCGGTGGCAGGCAGGAAGCCTCTTCCAAGGGCTTGATGAGCCTCCGAGGCATCTGGGAATTGTACAAAGGATTTCAAGGCAAGCTCTGCAGCATGAAGCTTGGCCAGCTTTTTGGAGTTGCCTCGACCTTCAAAAACCTGGTTGTTGACCTCGACAGACATGACAAAGACAGGGGCATGAACGGGGCCAGATTGGGACACAAACTTAAACTGCGTGCCAGGTTTCAGCTCATTCAGGTGCATTAAAGCATTTTTCGGCTCTGGAGGACCATTCAGTCGCCTCTTTTTCTTGGGCTTAGCTTCCCCAGTCCCAGACCTCTTGCCCAACATGTCTTCACCCTGATCACCACTTGCTTCACCACTTGCTTCAAGGTCACCAGCAGACAGCTCCTCCAGAACAGGCAATGGAGCCTTTCGTTTCAACGACTTTTTGCCAACCCCAATATCAGGGGCATCTGTGGGAAAAAAAAAAGATTCGTCAAATTATAATGGAAAACAAAGCTGTAACAACAAGGACATAAAAAGTGAATACATTGGATTATTTCAGTCTTTTAATTTCATTGAATGATAATGGACTAATCGAAAAATTAATTAAAGTAAAAGAAGACTATGGTGGTTGAAAATTTGTCTGCAAATAACAAGATAATTTGTCTCATAGAGGAAAAAAGATGATTTCAATCCATCCATCTAGTTATGCATGCAGCTTGAAAGTGTTGAAGGTTTTTTCTGTCAAAAATATTTCTTTGTGAATTTTAAAATATTCTTTATGCTATAAGTTTTAGTCTCCGCTTTCCAGTCTTGAGAAATCTCATCCAGAGAATATCTTTTCAAGTACTGGTCTAAGGTTAAAGAGAAATTAAGTTTGCTATTACAGTAGCTATTTAATTTAATTCTATAGGTATTTCATCAACAAAGGTATCCACAACAGCTTTTCATACTTTGTAAACAATCTAAGAATTACCCAAACTTGAGAAACGCTTTGTCTCATTTTTAGCCAGCCACAAGTTATGACTGGAGAAATTAAAATCATTGCAATACTTGTGGCTAATTAGAATCATGTGAAAAGAAAGACATTGAAAAGATGGCCAGGGCACAAACATCAGAATCAACAGAAACATCGTTGAATCGATGCATTAAAATCAGAGCTTACAGTGGAGGCCTGCCATGACAGAGCACACACATAGAAATAAGAACAACAGTCTAGGGAAATGATCCTCAGAGTAGATCATCAAGGAAGACGAGCTAGATCTGAGACTTTGGTCCTTTGTAAGGAAGAACTTTGTGCTCTATGGGGACATTGAAAAGATTGATTACATGTTGCTGAGGCCATGGGGCACAAATTGAAAAATGGCCAAAGATATACACACCACTATTAGATTTGCAAAAAGGAATATCATTTATTGATGCCTGTCCAGAGCCTATGAAATGATAACCTCCCCCTGTCAAACTCAATTTACACGCTACGATCAGAGTGCCCCAAACTTGTTTATCTAGAAAGGACAATTGTTGAGAAGATACAGCCCCTAGGGGAAGTTATTCCATTTTTCAGTTCATAAACCTGGTGACAATGATTTGTCTCCCCATTTCTCTCCAATACACACACATCCACATTGATTTCCTTATTGAGCAGCCAACCCTAAGCCACTATCTCTTAACACCAAGTGAAGAGAATCTAGTGATCAAACTGAGTGTTCAATGTTCATGAATTGATTTTGTTACCCACACAAGTCACAGCATTGCTTCAAACAGTCATTCAATCTTAGGCTTCAAACTATGTTACCAGCTGTTTTAGTTAGGAGCGTGTAGAGAAACGCTTTACTGTGTTGATGGTCTGTTTTGTTGATAATTATAGATTCTAGATGTTGATGTTGCATGCGAGTTCGTTGAAAACACAACAACAGAATAACAATGAATATATTTGATAACGCAGGCTGATAACTTTAAACAATTTAATGAATAAGCTAAAGGGCACAGTCCTCTGTCGTCGCTAGGCTAGCGTCGTCCTCTAAGGCGTCTTCTCCGTGTTACTCTTCCTAGTCTACCACTAGTCTACCACGTCATTAGTCTGTCTTTCTACGTCATTAGTCTGTCTTCCTACGTCATTAGTCTGTCTTTCTACGTCATTAGTCTGTCTTTCTACTTCACTACTTTTACCGTCGCTAAAAACAATACACAATATATTTAACTAACAAAACTAACATACTCTCTAAACTAGTACACTACAACTGTGACTCAGTACATTAATATAGTCCTTGCAAGATCCACCCTTTTATAAGGTTTATTTATTAGGCGTTATATTAGCGGCCCCCGAAAGGGGAAAAGACGCTATTAGTTTTGTGCGAAATGTCTGTCCGTCCGTCCCGTTTAGATCTCGTAAACTAGAAAAGATATTGAAAATCCGACTTCACAATATTTTAGACCATTCAAACGGCTACTTTTTTTTTCTAAAAGCGAAAAATCTAATTTAAAAAATCAGTTATGCAAGCATTTTTTTAAAGAGAAAAAGCTAATTAGTATGCATTATAAGTTAGACCTAATTTAAAACGAATAGTAATCTTGTAAACTTTATTTTTCTGAACTTTATTCTTAGCTGAAATATTTTTTTTTAAATTTTTTTTAAAGGATTCGAATAAGAGATTGAGCCTTTTCAAAACAATTAGATCAATTATAAGACATCAGTTAGGCCAGGGGAGGTGCTGTGGCTGAGCGGTAAAACGCTTGGCTTCCGAACCACAAGGTCTGAAAGGGGAACTAGTTAGGCCAGGTTCACATCTAACTTTACATTCACTTTCACCTATCCTTTGATCTGCGGGACCGTTGGGGCACTACACAGGATCTTTTAACCTTCTTTCTCCATTCTTATCTCTCATTTGTCTTTGATATAATTTCATTCGGATGTTCTATCTGAAAATATTGAAGACTGCCTGGGTGGACCACTTTGGGGGCCGATTTTGAGTTTGTGTTTCCACACAAACTGTCTTTTGTAACCTTGTTTCTTTGTGTGTATGTGCATTTAATAATATGCAATACAAGGCAGCAAAGTTATACAACCAAATAGAGCCATGAAAAAGTTGGAAAAACAAAACATTTAACTATCAAAACTAATACACACTTTAACTATGTTCCTAGGTGGTATTATAAAAACTGCTTTAAAAAAAAACTTATTTAATTAAAGAACACCACACTTACAAATATATCTCAATAATGTAGAAGTTATTTCCCTTACTTGATATCAACCAAATAATTAATTACCAATAAGTAATTGACAAATTGGTTAATGTTTTTTTTTATTGGTTCATGTTTTGTTAGATACAAACCATAAATGCGAACATTTCGAGAAATTATGTGTACTCATTTTTCACCAGACAGACAGACTGACTGAGTTGGTATAAGCTTTATATAAAAAGCCCCAATTTTTTTTTAAGACAAGCCATAGGCAAGTGACCAGTGAACAAGAGATGGCATGTCAATAACTCAAAGAACTCCAAGGTCTGCACTTTGACTAATATCAGCCCTTATCACAAAGCAAATACTCTCAGCTTAATATTAGCCCTTCCACACTGGGGCAGTTCTTGAGTAGTCTGGGGGGACAATGGAGGCTCAAACATCAAGATAACCCCATTGATTTTCCTGGCTAAAGTCATTTATTATTATGTTTCTACATCTCCTAGATCTTCATATTTCCACCGATATTCCCATCTCCCCCCCCCCCCCCACACACACAAATCGATCTTTTTTTCTGTTATATTTAGAATGTTACAAAATGCTGCATACAGACTTCCCAAGCTTAAAGAGTCCTGACACATATCGTCTGCAGCATCTAGCAGACGTGCGAGGAATAGAACGACACGTACACACGTGATCAAATATTAACAGTTTATGTTCGACTTTGGCGGGAAAATAAACTAACTAGATTAACGTCAAGCGCGTAGAGCTTTGAGGTAGTCATGGGACTTGGTATTAGGTTCAACTATATAATAGACATTTACAATGGCATCGACACTGCCACTGGGGTTTGGGGGGGGGGGTAATGACTTCAGGAAGGGCTGACAATCATAGTTAAATGTTCCAAAAAATAATTTTTCAAATCTCTCACAATCTAAAAAAATAAAATAAATGGATAAATAGTTTGTACCCTTGCAGCACCACCATGATCTTCAATTTCTGTTAGAGAATCGCCAATCCAGCAGTACACGTGGAAGCACCAACAGCACATTAAGGTTGACCTCAGCAGTAACAGCCGAGGATGCAGTGCCCAGTACTCTATGGCACAAAGCAAATCATGTCACGTCGGATTATTATTATTATAGCTTTTATATAGCGCTACTTTCATGCTTATAGCATGCCCAGAGCGCTTTGGTCCAATCTCATTTGTGGACCAGTGCGGGGGGGGGGGGGGAGGGGTTATCTAGGAGTTGGTTTTCCGTGCTGCCTTTAGGCGCTCAGTAAAGTCAACTCTGCCCGAGTCGGGTGTCGAGCCTCGAGCCCCCTTCTAGGTAGCCAAGACAAGCCAAGCTCAAGCGCACTTAGCCTCTCGACCACGCTTCCCACCACCGGATCTTAACGAATCTTTTCCCAACGAGTAGAGAACTTGCACTGTCTCAACAAATGCTTGTCATGTAAAACAAATTGCATTCTCGCTGACATAGTAACACGTAGCTAAGTTATGGCTCTCTTCAGTGGATTTATTCACAGGGCATGTCTTAAATCAATGATGCCCAACCTTATTAATTCCACGGGCCATTTCAATTTCCAACACTAGTGTCGCGGGCCACATGATGGAAAAAATACAAAAAACTTCAATTGACCTGAAACTATTTTATTACAAACCCGAGGATCTAAGTACATGACATGCAAGTATTTGGGAGAGTTGAAATGTTTCTCTTGACACTTCAAACAAATGGGCCTAAGTTCTGTTTTATATTTTGTTGTTCTCATGTTTAAAAACAAAACAAAAAGTAAAGATCCGTTCCTAGTAGATTCCCCACAGTCCTAGCACAAATGTTAAATGTCTTGGTAGTAATCCATTTTTTTAGGGGGGGGGGGAGGGGGATTTTCTATATTCTGTGCAGACGTTTCGGCGGGCCGGATGGAAGCAACTCGCGGGCCGGATTTGGCCCGCGGGCCGTATTTTGGGCATCACTGTCTTAATGGATTTCATTAAATACTTAAAAGAAAATAACAGAAGAGCTTTGAAGACACAAAACGGAATAATAACCAATTAGTTTTACTTCTACATTATAATACAACCAACTGGATTTGAAAGTATTCATATTTTTTCCCCTACTAATTTAACATTTAAAGGTAGTAGGCGAACAATTATCAAAATGGTGAGCAGTAGATGCCACTATAATACATTTGTATTTCCCGAGTCACACAAAACGTTAAAAACAGAAACATAACAAAAAAGAAGAAGGTGCATCAATGAAGAAGCTAAGACACTGAGAGTCTTAATTACGTGCCAAGTGTTACACATTGTCTCTGGGAGCAGGCCCTTTCATCAACATCGCGGCTTCTGATGTTGTCAGTTTTTGGACAGCTCGTTTACTCCCGGGAAAGAGCCAAGCTTGTTACTGTTGTACAACAGTCACCTGGCCAGACGACGAGGAGATCATCGTTGCCTTAGATTTTAGGGCGGAACACGAAAGAGATGAGATTTGAACTTTGCCAGTCAGCCGTGTGATGGCGACAAACTGTTTCCTCCACGTCAAATAGTTTCACGAGCTCAAACATAATGCTCAGAGCAGCAAGCTGTAAACATTCATAAAGCAAGACGGGGGGAGGATGGCCACGTGAACACCTCAGAACGATGTCACTATGAACTGATCAAAAGCATGTTTTCTACCTAATTTCTTCATTAGTATTCCTTTTGTACACATGTTTCTGGCATGATCAGAGCGCCGTAATCCAGTCACTTTCTAAAGACGTCTGGCAAGAGGTACATGTGGGAAAGTTTAAGTGAGGGGAATTTCTACATGTGAGAAAGGTTCAGTGTGGGGAAAAGGTATATATGTGAAAAGCTTCAGTGCTGATTTAGTCTATCACAACCCAGCTCGTGAAATCTCCAATTGAAAACTCCCTAGCCTACACTGGAATTAGAGCCTCCTCAGGTAGCTAAGCGACTCATTTCAAGTTCAAACAGAAGCGCTTCTTAGCAAGTTTTCATTCATCTTATGAAAACTACGCGAACTCATTTCTATGATCAAAGATCACGTTTCAATGTCGACATTTCCTAAATCAGGAGTCAAATTAAACCTGCGTCTACGCTAGATGTGGATGCCTCCCAAGTTTGAAACGTTGAACACAAAAAGAATGCTGAATATACAGCTCTACTTATTTCCTTCAATGTCAGGAGGTGATACACACATTACTAAGAGATTGAGCCAGTGGGTAGATGCGGAGACATCAGGGGAAACTTTCTTGGACCCTTCGAATTGTATTTTAGCAGAGTCCGGCTGCATTGTCTTCTTCCTCGGTTTCATACTTTGGACCAATCGCAAACACCGTGTTCCCCCTTCTACCTGGCTCCCAATGTCGCACATCCACTGAAGACTTTCATCATGTCACACATCCACTGAAGACTTTCATCACAAGGTCCCAGGGCTCGCAACAGTACCAAGAAAAAAAGAAAGAAATAGGCAGACAGAGAAAGTGATGGGAAAACAACATAAAATAATGGACAGACCCGCCAGTGAAAGAAATTCTATCCAAGGCTAAAGACATAGTGGAATGGAGAAAGACGTCAACAGATCTTGTGTTGTGCCCCATCGTTGAGCAGACTAAGGGATAGGTGAAGGTGAAGAATAAGTTAAGTGAGAGCTCTGTACGAGATAGGTGAGGGTAAGAAGAAAGGGAGAGGCTGTCATATCAACATCATTAAGGTGTGCACCTGAGTTTAGAATGCACTCACCAAGAATGCAAGGGTCCACCACACCGTGTGTACAGCTACAAAGTGGTGATACTTGTTGATATAAGCAAGAGGTGTTTACACGCTCGGGCACGCGTTCAAATAATAGCAGAGAAACCCAGGAGCTAGGTGGATCTACCTGGCAACCACGCCCAAGCACCAGAGAATGACATCTTTCAACGCTATCAATTATTTAGATAACCAGTTGTTTTTTTTTTAATAGTAGGAAATCTTGGTTTTTAATAGCAGGAAATCTTGGGATGTTGTATTTCCCAGTTCCACGATGGGGAAGCCTTGTGATCGAGAGTTTGAATAATCTTGAAATGGATTTCGCATTAGTAATGAAGGATAAGACAGGTATTGTAACGATATAGATGGCAACATGATCAAATGTAACGCGCTAATTAAAACCCTAACAATACAGAAATGTGCCAATGTTTTAAATGTTTTAAGTTTTTAAAAGTCTTCATTTTTGTATCTATAAAAAAAAGTTCAAAAGTACAAAATAAGAATAATATGCCTACTAATTGAAGGATTTCAGTCAATAAAATTCTCAGACTAAACTTGTAAAAAAATAAATTATATACAGTAGAAGTAAGTCAAGTTATAAGCTAACCCGAGTGCAGTAGTACTTAAAGTCATGTCAACTGAGAATAGTAGCAGAACTATATTTGAAAACAGCAGTACTTCAATTTATACGGTAGATATTGTGTAGCGTCAGCTTATTCTTGCTATTTATCAAGATAAACATTTTTTCTACTAAACCAGACCAGGTGAACCCATTATGAATAGAAACATGAAAAAGATCCATTCAATGCTTAATTTATGATGAAGTAAAACACTCTCCACTCAACCCCCTATTCCTTAGTCTTTGGGGGGAAAAAATCATCGCTACATATAACCCTAACCGTCCAATAAAACTGCTTGAGAACAATCAATGCAATCCCGTGCTAGACAAACATCGTCCACGACTCACTGATTTTCTACTCACCACACAATCATTGCCATTCATTCTCCCCGACACCAAGGAAAAGTCAAATTCTGTCAGTTTGAATCTATTACAACATATGGCACATCATTATGGTGCATTTGTGTATCAATCCAGCTCCGAACAGAAACAGACATTATATGCCCAAGTTTATTTCAACAAATCAACATCAACATGAACAACAAGCAAAGAATATTTTAAAATCCTATTTTTTTTATTTTTTTTTAAATTTTCTAAGTGAAAGAACTCCGCATTTGCAACCATATATCTCAATAATGTATAAGTTATTTCCATTATTCGATAACAAACAAAATAATTAATTGACTAATGTTTTTTTAGGTTGATTGATTCATGTTTTGTTAGGTACAATAAATAATCAGAGAATGGGTGTGTGAGAAATAATGAGCACAAAAATAATCTGAAGGGACGAAACCCTACATATCTGTGAATACAGATGGATTAATTTCCTTGTTGGTATGAAACAAAATAATTAACTACCAGTAATTAAATGACTAATCTACTATATATAAGAGAAAATACCACTGATCTAGATTAAGGAAACTACCAAAATAAATGTAGAAAATCGGAATAGGAATGTGTACGAAGGACTAAATGTTTTTGTCCTTGGAGATGGAGCCCGGAGGGAGGTATGAAGCGGGTCTTTCCAGATCAAGTCTACGTTGGAGAAATTACGATGCGGAGGTAACAAAAAATGGGAGTTCCAGAGAGCGAAAAGAGAGAGAGAGAGAATAGGAAAGAGATCGTGAAATTTCAATGTAACTGACACACGAATTCACGGGCTAAAAATGTGGCCCGTTTATTAAAATAAAAAAAAAAAGACTGGGATCAAATCAACGGGCGTAGTCGGTGCGTACTGCTAGTTGGTTATATTTTTTTATTGATTCATGTCTTGTCTATGCCAAAGAATAATTGTGCAACAGTTTCCACCTGATCCGAAGATGGATGTGAGAGAAGCAGACAGCGTGAGTTGATATAAGCTTTGTCTGAAGAAAAGTAGCAACGACACACAAAACACATATTGCAAATACAATAATATAACCTTTTAAAATACTACAGGCACATTACTACTCCGCATGCTGGAACAAAATCTTTGATGTCATTATTCTCAGCACTAGAGTTAGTTTGAAAAGTAAAAGTATCCAAACTATCTTCCTACACACAACTCGTCTATTAGGAAATCCACTTGCATTCACTGGCACACACAAACCAACTGACACCAAAATGGCTTCCGAAAAAGACAGCTGGAGAACTCGGACAAAGGCCGCGGGACACAAATACAAGATTAAAGGAAAGCGCAAAGTACAGGCCAAGTCGGCGAATAGACCCCCCAGCAGATAAGTGCGAAGGATGTGGCAGATAGGTCTGCGTAACCAAGAAAATACGGAATTTTTCTGTAATTTTGGGTTCCAAGTCAAGCCTTAAATTACACCAATTAAAAAAAAAACAACATTCCGTCGGGTTCAATATATATATATATATTTGTAGTGATAGACATACGCCTGGGCCTGATTTGTTTACACTTTCCTTCCAACTCAAACAACGAAGGCGCCAAGACAGCTTACATCAGACACATTCACACATTTCAATTTGATAGGTCTTACAGAAACATAACATTAAATCCAAAGAAATACCCTAACAAAAAACACATTTTTAATGTTTTCAATAAGAACAAGACAATAGATGTATGAGTGTTTAAGAGTGTAGCAGATGAGGAATGTTTTGTTTTATTCGAGTGCGAGGCATGCCTGCATCAATCACCACCTTAATACAACTAAGGGGATGGGAAAGAGTTATCGTCAAGTGGTTCCTAAGTTATTTCATACACGCAATCGACAAAACAAACTGTAGAATAGAGGACACGTGAACGCGCAAACGACCAACGCCCCGGTCAGCGGTGTTAATATTACGCTTCTTTCAATCGCATTTACAGTAGTCACCTCCAGAGAACGAAAAAGACACTCTGTTTTGTCCTAAACACAATAGATACCAGCTCATATACAACTAGAAGGAAATAAGGCTGACACACTCGGTGGGAGAACTCACTCACAAATAAACTCTGCACTCTATCCAGGAGAATTGAAAAAATTAATTGTAAATAAAATAAAGGAGAAATGGACGAGCTCCCATCCAAATCACAAGAAAGATGACGCTTACTATAAGCTATCCCGACAAGACCAACGTCTAATCTTTCGACTCAGGACCGGACACAACATAATGCGACAACACATGTACCGGAAGCTCAAAATTGGAACCATTGAAATCTGCCCATGTGGAGTATCACCAGAGAATGCCGACCACGTCCTCCAAAACTGCTCTCTTTACCAAGAGGCCCGTATAAGACATTGGCCCCAAATCAACCCAATAGAAAGAAAACTATATGGAGAGCACCCTGATTTGGAAACCACTGCGCAGTTCATCTCATGTATTGGTCCAGTCATCTGAACGCTCCAACATAACAATGAGAACGAAGAAGAAGAAGAAGTCCTAAACACGAAATGACATTTTGTTGGCAAAGACTTCGTAAGTGAATCCATGATTGACTTGCCCCCCCCCCCCCCCCACGTCCACACACGCCCTCACTGTCTCATTACCTCGTTGTTCTCATCACAAAGCCAACACGACACGCCAAAGAACCACACTGAACTCCAAAGAGACACTCACATCACTAGAGCGCCACCAACAAAAAAACAATGGATTGGCTTTAAACTGATGGAGCCCTAACACTGGAGTGTCCGCCACAGCATTGCTAAGTGCCACTAAGAAGTCCGCACAACACTCCTCAGTGCTTGAGTAGCACCAAAACCCCTCCCCGACATGCAGATCTTCGGTCCACACCGCTGTCCAATGAACAGAGTCACACACAGGGGAGAGCTGACTGCCCTCTACTAATCACATTTAGATATACATTTCTGAGCAAGTGTCATGACGAGATCAATAAAGCACTTGACCTTCTGAATGTTAGCCCAAGATGTCCATCGATTGCTGACTAGATCAATAACCGACTCCCCACAGTCGAGGAACTTCCTCAAACATTCAGGTTTTTTTTTATCTTCCACACAAGTTTCCATTAATTACGTTTTTTGTTTTTTTTAGCTTTCAACAAATAATTTCAAGTAATAAAAAATAGTGATTTGATAATAAAAAAGAATTAAACGCAGAATGTAACAAGCAAAATATAAAAAGTCCTTAAAAAAACAATAATGCATTTCTGCAGTGAAAGCACTCCGTCGTTCAATTTATATCTACAAATGATGTACAAGTTACTTGCTTTCTTCGATAACAAGCATAATTAATTACCGATAATGTATTGACTAATTCAGCATTTTTGTTTATTGATTCATGTTTTGCTAGTTACAATAAATAATTGTTTAAGTTATCAACTTGATCAGAGAATGCCTGTATTAAACCCAACAAATTTAGCCATATCTGTGAATACTAAAGTATCAGTTTCCCTTGTTGCTATTAAACAAAATAACGAATTACCAGTAATTAATTATCTAATTGGTCACTTTTGTTTATTGACTCAGGTCTTGTCTTTGTCGATGAATAATGGTGCGAAGTTTCATCTTGATCCGAGAATGGATGTGGGAGAACTAACGTGTACTCACTTTTTACCAGACAGAGTTTATATAAGCTTGATTAAAAAAAAAACGGATTCAATAATACGAACAAGTCAAAGTCATTGAAAATGGACAGAAAATAATATCAGAGGTAAATAAATGACAAAACGACAAAGAAAGTGCGAGTTTCCCCAAATTAGTGGCAGGCCCAAGCAATGTCCCCTCTAAGGAGTGCTATGAAGTGAGCGAAACATTTTTGTCTATGAGCAACATTTTTTTGGGACGCCAAAATTTGTGAGCACCAATTTTCGAATAGTACGTCGGGGTCTGAATTTCAGTTTGGGAGAAATAATTAAAAATTGAGAAAAGCAGGTTTACATAAACAAAATATTTATATTACGTAAATGTACTAAGTTAAACTTACTAAATTTGTTCCTCAGTCAACTTCAAAAAGTCTCTCTTCTGTTCTTTTCTGCTTTCCAGAAGTTAGAAACTTTTATCTATATTTACAGTTTTTCCAGAATTCAAGAAGAGTTTTATTCTCATTAAATGATCCAAATGTTCCACTTCTAAACGATTTCTGGCTTTAGTCTTTCTACTATTCATCAGGCTAAACCCTCTCTCGCAATCTGCACTTGAGGCCTGCCGCAAATATCCATGATTAGGAAGAGTTTATTTAAGTGATCCTGTTGCTGAGTGAATGCAAGAATATCTGAACATGTCGTCAATGATCCACATTTTAACTTCTCATTAATCAGAATTTTGAATTCTGAATACTGCTTACAAAGATCACTTTTAAGGATATCTTCATCTTTCTGCAGGGGAAGACAGTATCTGGTTGCAAGGCTTTTCACCTGCTCATGTCCAAAAGAATACTCCTCCTGATTTGCAGTAGCACAGAAACAGTCGTTTTCAAATACTGACCAATCTTTTAATTCATCATCTGGAAATCGGCTGTCCATATGGTCACAGACCTGCTGGATAAATTTTATTATTGATGTTGTGTTCACTGGAACTTTAAATGAAGAAATTAAAATGCTTGTTTCTTCAAGGAAATGCTTATTCTCTCCCAGATACTGCGATCGCAACTTCTTAATTTTCGCTTTTGCAAACTGAAAGGCTTCAACAGTTGAAAGCACACTTCTTTGTAGAATTTTAGTCAATTCTGCTAGTTCTGCTAGAACATCATTAAGAATTCCAATTGCTACATGGAGTTCTGGTTTACTTAACTTCTCCAAGCAATATCTGTGAACAGGATCATTGTCTTCCTCCACTTTTTCTTGGCAATATTGCAGAAAAACATCATAATTCTTTACCAAGGCATTCACTGCGAAATGTCTGGATAGCCACCTAACCTCATGGAGTGGTCTAAATGCAATCACATCTGCATCAGCAGCTTTAGCTAGTTCTTCAAATTTTGCCTTTTTTACAGTAAACGGTCCTTAGTAAAGTTTCTATCTCTTTCATTAACGGTATATTCTTCCATGCATCATCTAAACCCAAATCCTCCCGATGGGCTACACAATGTTGCTCTGATAAATGTGGAATTAACTGTCGCAATAGTGCAGCTACACCTTTTCTTTTACCCAGCATGACTGAAGCTCCATCGGAAGTAAACATAACCATCTTGTTTAAATCAAACCCGTTTTCAACATAAAAGTTCTGAATGGCTTGAAAAATTGATAAGCTATCACATGCTATTACCTTCAAGATTCCAGCAAACACAGTTTTATAGATGGATTCATTTTCATTCCTGTATTTCATGTATAAAATTAACATCTTCGAAACGGATGTCAGTCGACTCATCAACTATCAAGGTGTGGTAAGCTGCATTCTTCATTTCGGTAAACATTTCAGTTTTGACAACTGAGTTTACACACTCACTAAACTCAAAGGCATAGTTTTTACTTCGCCAACTCTCTGGGATTTTGACATATTTTCCAACGTGATCATGAATATCCTGAACTGACAGCATTGAAGAATTTATTTTAATAGCTAACAAAACGTTATCTATTAAAATCTTAACCTCATCTGGGGTTGCTTGTTGTCGCTGTGCGATCTCTTTCCTCATATCACGCTCTTCTTTTGATTCAGTTAGCATGCTTTTTAAAATCCCTCTGCTTTGATTTTTAAGTTTCGTGACAGAATCCACATGAGCTTTTTGACCCAAATGTTTTTTTAGATGATCCACTTTCCAATCGGTCCATGTTTTCCCTGATGTCCATTCGCTGGTAGCTCCAGCTTTCACGCAAATTTTGCACGTAACACCACGTGATTCCGAAAACTCAAAAAATTCACCCAGCTGCACGTGTTGTCCTGAGGCATGTGGCAAGTCTGTGGCTACTGACCATCCTGTCAACCATTCTTTCTTGAATTCTAAGCATCGCTTCTTACTTGTATTTCCTGAACAATCGTCTGCTTGACGCTTAGACATGGCTTAGATGGGTATTGTTTTTAACTGATAAATGCTAATATAAACTGACACGCTTAATTCTAAGTAAATCACAAATCCAAATACGCGCGTAATGAAAGACTTAAGAAATAAACACCAAGTCGGAAACTCGGAAGTTCGAAACTCCCGGAAGTTGGAATTTCGGAAATACAAAGAAAGTTCGAAACTTACCACAGATATAATCACATATGAAGAGACAAAAAAACAGAAACAAGTTTCAAACAATTTGTATAGCGCACATTTCTTATGTGGCGGGCTGGAGCCTGGCGGCCTAAAAGAATAAGACCTTCGGCTTTGGATTCCGACGGTCGGAGTTAGCATACTGAGCGATCGTGCGGTAAGTTTGAGCGATGTCGTCGGAGTGAGCGATCGGGCGTGTAGTATGAGCGACGCTCACACGCTTAGGGTCCATTTAAGTGAAACATTACGTCACACGCTAACTGATAGAGAAATAGACGGTACAGTCATGAGGAAATCATAATGGTACAAGTTAGTATAGTAAGTGGAAGGAGACGCATATGGTCTATTTGAAAATGTAGCAATGTCATAAAAAGAGAAAAAAAAACAGGTTACAGGAACACGTCAACATCAAGTCGTTAGTTCTTAAGGTACAAGTGGACAAACTCTCAAAAATAACAATCAACTGGTCTATGTCTGCTTCCAACATTTTAGTTCTACAAGTGGACAAACTCTCAAAAACAACCAACAGCTAGTCTATGTCTTCTTCCAATATTTTAATTCTATAAGTGGACAATCTCTCAAAAACAACCAACAACTACTCTATGTCTTCTTCCAATATTTTAGTTCTACAAGTGGACAATCTCTCAAAAACAACCAACAACTAGTCTATGTCTTCTTCCAAAATTTTAATTCTACAAGTGGACAATCTCTCAAAAACAACCAACAACTACTCTATGTCTTCTTCGAACATTTTAGTTCTACAAGTGGACAATCTCTCAAAAACAACCAACAACTACTCTATGTCTTCTTCCAATATTTTAGTTCTACAAGTGGACAATCTCTCAAAAACAACCAACAACTAGTCTATGTCTTCTTCCAAAATTTTAATTCTACAAGTGGACAATCTCTCAAAAACAACCAACAACTACTCTATGTCTTCTTCGAACATTTTAGTTCTACAAGTGGACAATCTCTCAAAAACAACCAACAACTAGTCTATGTCGTCTTTCAACATTTTAGTTCTACAAGTGAACAAACTTAAACAGCCAACAACTAGTCCTCATTAGGTATTTATTTTTAAAAGTACAAATGGACAAACTCTTCAACACCAAACAGCCACGTAAAGCCACGTCATAGAAGTACACAAGAGTCCTCGGTAGTGTCAAAGAGCTTGCATCCACTACCGGGTCTGGCTGGCTACTATTGATTGTGTCCCCACCGGTCAGCGTGCGCGTGAATCGCCAGACGACGGTTTGTAGTGTGGCAGTAATTGGCAGTGTGTCAACATGGGACGCCGGAAGGTATGGAATGGCAATAAGCTCATCAAGACTCCTTCACTGGCACTATGGGGTCGGCTCAAAAGTTGGATCAACTAACAAAGAAACTTTCTTTACTGAACAAGTGAATCCTCTTTTTCTTCTTTCTTTGAAACTATTTGTAATAGAATAACTTCTTTGCCTTTTGGATCTCGCAGTTTGTAGCAAATACATACAGTATTATTAAACAAACATTTTTATTTACAAATATTACAAGTCATTTTTAAACTAGTAATGCCACGTTTAGAGGTAATTAATAATGTATTCCCTAATTCGGTTAGGCGGTATCTCATAACCGCGTAGGTCCACTGTCTCATTTACCTCGGACCGACATGTGGACCCCAAAGAAAAAGAAAAAAAAAAGCAATCGACCATTCACTTGATCTTATTGTAATTGACATATTTCACTGGGGCGCTCGCCCAGACTATCGCATGGAATTAACACATTTCGCTTGAGCGCTTGTCTGGGCCAACACCGAGAGTAACGAGAAGACGAAGACCATTTGGAGAAACAGACAGACGTTACACTGTATCAGATTTGTAGGATCACTATCGAAGTGAAGACCATAATGTCATCTACATACGTAGAACTGTCTCCGCTGGTGTACATTGCGCTGGCTGTTTCTCATCTCTATACCTATTGTAAAAGAAATGGTTTTAAATTTACAGTTTTCGTTGAAATTTAAAAAAAAAAATGGAGGAAAAAACCAAACAGTTTGAGTTAATCAGTTTACGAGCATAGCAAAAAAATCTTCAAAGTGTCGTATGGGAGGAAAATAAGAAAATGAAAATATTACAAGAGGAGCGGGCAACAAAAATACATAAAATTTTGATATAATACAGACCTCAACACAAGGATATTCGATTATGAAGCCTGTGTAGTTTATCAGAACTCAACAAAAATATTCAACAACCTTGGAGCCTGTGTAGTTTATCAGAACTCAACAATATTCAACCTTGGAGCCTGTGTATTTTATCAGAACTCAACAAAAATATTCAACCTTGGAGCCTGTGTATTTTATCAGAACTCAACAAAAATATTCAACCTTGGAGCCTGCGTAGTCTATTAGAACTCAACAAAATATTCAACCTTGGAGCCTGTGTATTTTATCAGAACTCAACAAAAATATTCAACCTTGGAGCCTGTGTAGTCTATCAGAACTCAACAAAAATATTCAACCTTGGAGCCTGTGTAGTCTATCAGAACTCAACAAAAATATTCAACCTTGGAGCCTGTGTATTTATCAGAACTCAACAAAAATATTCAATCAAGGAGCCTGCGCACTCAATTAAAAGGGATGAACTGCAGACTACTATTTAGCCCATTATTTGCACTCTATTAATAAGAACTCCACAGTGTATACCAAGAGCTCTATGCATTAAAAATGAGCTTTTAAATTTACTACAATTTTTCGCCGGTTGCAAATCAATCTCAACTCTGGCCAGACATTCATCATCGTAAACAAAGAACGCTAACTTTCAGGGAAAAAAAAATCAACTGGTTGAATCAATGAAAAGATGAATTGTAAAAACAAGAAATGTTTTCAGTTATCTCCCTGTCCGCACGGCACGAAGGCAAGCAGTAGAGAACTGTTGGGAATACACGAGGAACATGCCAGAGCTGTGCAAATTGTTACAAAATGTCATACATTTCAGGCAAGACCTATTTCTAACACCTTCAACGTATAAGGTCTCAACACAATGGATGAGATGTATAACTCACAGTGAACAAAGAATGTGCTTGAATAATAAATTAATTCGGACAAGAGAAATGTGAAACGTGTGTTTCTACAAGGCTGAAATTTACTTGGGAAGAAACAGTTATCAGCACGGAAAACTACCGGAAAGGAAAACAGTTACTGGTCTGGAAGATTACCTTAAAGAAAAACGGTTACTGGTATGGAAGATTACCTTAAAGAAAAAAAGTTACTGGTATGGAAGACTACCCTAAAGAAAAACAGTTACTGGTATGGAAGATAACCTTAAAGGAAAACAGTTACTGGTATGGAAGATTACCTTAAAGAAAAAAAGTTACTGGTATGGAAGATTACCTTAAAGAAAAAAAGTTACTGGTATGGAAGACAACCTTAAAGGAAAACAGTTACTGGTATGGAAGACTACCCTAAAGAAAAACAGTTACTGGTATGGAAGACTACCCTAAAGAAAAACAGTTACTGGTATGGAAGATAACCTTAAAGGAAAACAGTTACTGGTATGGAAGATTACCTTAAAGAAAAAAAGTTACTGGTATGGAAGACAACCTTAAAGGAAAAAAGTTACTGGTATGGAAGACTACCCTAAAGAAAAACAGTTACTGGTATGGAAGATAACCTTAAAGGAAAACAGTTACTGGTATGGAAGACTACCCTAAAGAAAAACAGTTACTGGTATGGAAGACTACCCTAAAGAAAAACAGTTACTGGTATGGAAGACAACCTTAAAGGAAAACAGTTACTGGTATGGAAGACTACCCTAAAGAAAAACAGTTACTGGTATGGAAGACTACCCTAAAGAAAAAAAGTTACTGGTATGGAAGACTACCCTAAAGAAAAACAGTTACTGGTATGGAAGACAACCTTAAAGGAAAACAGTTACTGGTATGGAAGACTACCCTAAAGAAAAACAGTTACTGGTATGGAAGACTACCCTAAAGAAAAACAGTTACTGGTATGGAAGACTACCCTAAAGAAAAACAGTTACTGGTATGGAAGACTACCCTTAAAGGAAAACAGTTACTGGTATGGAAGACAACCCTAAAGAAAAACAGTTACTGGTATGGAAGACTACCCTAAAGAAAAAAAGTTACTGGTATGGAAGATTACCCTAAAGAAAAACAGTTACTGGTATGGAAGACTACCCTAAAGAAAAACAGTTACTGGTATGGAAGACTACCCTAAAGAAAAACAGTTACTGGTATGGAAGACTACCCTTAAGAAAAAGTTACTGGTATGGAAGACAACCCTAAAAAAAAACAACAGTTACTGGTATGGTATGCAAATCAAAGCCGAAACAAAACACAAATTATAACCAACAGCCAACAGGGCTTTAAAAAGAACATCAGTATTGGAGTCCAAACCTGACAAATGTCAGAATTTTTAAATACCTTGGAGCTATTGTCTCAGAAGAAAGGAACCAAACCTGAACTTCTGGCCAGAATTGTACAGTCCACATAACCACTTGCAAAACTCAAACCAATCTGGAAAGAAAAAGGCAAAGCTCTCGACACTAAACTCAGACTGATGCGCTCCCTGGTCACGGCCACATTATTATTTTAATGCATTATTATATGCTTGTGAATCTTGGACGCTGACTGCATGTCTCGAGCAGAGCATCCTAGCAATGGAACTAAGATGCTACAGAAAGATCGACTAAAGGTATCACTTACTAAGACCGCATCACAAATGACACCGGATTAATGCAGCAATTAGACCCCAGGATGACCTGCTGTCTAAACAAACGGAAACTTAAGGTTCTCGAAGCTCTTCCTCCAGGGCAACAGTGTCAGGAAAAAGAAGAGGCAGAAAGAGAAAGCGATGGGAAGACAACATAAAGGAACGAACAGGCCTGCCATTGAATGAAATTCTATCCAAGGCAAAAGACAGAAATGGAGAAAGACGGTCAACAGATCTTGCGTGGTGCCCTAACCATTCAACAGACCAAGGGATACGTGAACGTGGAGACAGTAAAGTAGAGCATATTTATTATCTAGCAATATAGTTGCTCTGTAGTTTATTTCCATTACACCAGCTGTCAAGACAGCCCACCCACAGACCAGGATGACTTTGTTACTCGGACGACTTTGACTCAGTCAATGTCAAAGTACACTGCTCACCGATTCGACTGCGGGAAAGTAAGATAAAAGCGTATTCTCAAGGCTAATTGTTATTTACTAAAAGTTTATACCACCCTTTCCTCCGCATCCTACAGAAGCAGCAGCTTACATCTTACATAATCGGCAGGTCACATTGAGGTTGTACTTGGATATACACACAGCTGTTTATCCTTCAGGGTGTAGCGTAGCTTATTAGGTTGAATGCCCGAAAATAACTTGCGATTTTCTTTGTTGTGTATTTTCAACGACAGACTTAACTCCCCTGTCCCGTCTTGTCATACATCAACGAGTAGCTCTAGTGAAATTAATGCCACACTTTTTGTTTTGTTTTTAAAGACCATTCGTAGATGTATTTCCCATTCTGTTTGCCACATTTACATCAGGACTGAAATGATTTCTTAGATTAAAATAGAGATTATTTGAAAGAAGAGATTAATATTAGAATTCACTCTTTATTTCCCATGTGAGTACGCCCCCTTTATCTCGCTCTTCCTTGCCTAGTTTGTAACATTTAACTTTAGTATGATGAAACGAGGGTTTGATTGAGATCAATGACAGCATCGATTGATTTTAGCTTCCATCAACATTCTTCGATGTGGCAAAAAAATTGAAACGGCTCAAAAGATGCAATAAAATACAAAGGGAGGGGGTGGGGGGGACGTGGACATTAAAGTTTGGCGCCAACGAATGGAAAAACAAGCCCACCAGAAAACTGCGATTAAAAGTGCGAAGCACTTACTTTCTAATCCGTTTTAATTAGAATGAATGGGGCCATCCCCCTTGAGTGCATTGAAATCATCCAGCGTTTGAACATGCTTAATGGTTGAACATTTTTATTTTAAACAGTGTTATAAATTGTACACAAGTTATAGAAACCCGTGGATTTTTTGTTTGTTCTGAAAAAGTGCCAGGTATCTGTTCACTAAACCGTGAACTTCACTGGATACTGTCTGGTCAGTGTAAGCGTTTTAATTGCCCCATCCCGGCTTACATTTTTTTATTTAACTGTTACGATTTTTTTTCTTGTAGTTACCCCCCCCCCCATTTTTCCGGAAACTTTGGAGAGAGAGATAGAGAGAGAGAAAGATAGAGAGAGAGCCCAATTATATATTTTTTGTTACATTTTTACTTGTATGCTATATTTACTTTTTAACGCCTCTCATCCCGTAAAAAAAAAAAGCCTCTATTACCTCAAAATAATAACATTGCAAATGAGTAGATTTGATCATTGCCTGTATCGTGCTAAAAAAAAAAGGTTCACCAGTTACTGGACTATTGGGGTCACTGCAAACAGTTGAGTTGAAGTGTTTGTCCATGCACATCAAAAAAGTGCACGTTGTTTAAGTTGGTCGAGTTATAAAATTGTTTGAGCACGCAATTCTATTTTTAAAAACGAATTCTTCAAATCATATACGCTTACGCATATATACATCATTAACTACAAATTCCAGTAGGCAGATCCCATACACCAGCAGCTTTTATGTGAAGTATCAGTGTGTGTGTGTGTGTGTTTTTGCACACGACTGACCCACAGGAGCTGCCCACGACACACAATTTGTCTTTTCGCTTTTGATACTGTCTGGTTAGCGATTGTTGTAGATATCTACACATTTAGAAATTATTCATCGTTAATTAAAGGTGTCGTGTAGCTTATTTGGTTCAACCCCGGGGGTTTAAAAAAGGACACTTTCAGTCAATAAACTGCATTATAAAGTTGATATAATAGCCTGGTTCCAAGCAACGAGCTGATGTTTATTTTGAGAAATACTTATTGATTAGTCTAGTGTCTCGAGTCAAATAAGTCTGAAGTAAAAAGTAATAAATTAAAGCCCACAAAAACATTAAAATACACGTCAAAGAATAGAGGTCCAACAGTTTCGTCAGCGCACAAAGCAATTAGATAGAAACTATTTGGTCAAGTCACAAAAGAGCTAGATAGAAACTATTTGGTCAAGTCACAAAGCAGCTAGATAGAAACTATTTGGTCAAATCACAAAGCAGCCTAGATAAAAACTATTTGGTCAACTTACATAGCAGCTAGATAGAAACTATTTGGTCAAGTCACAAAGCAGCTAGATAGAAACTATTTGGTCAAATCACAAAGCAGCCTAGAAAGAAACTATTCGGTCAAATCACAAAGCAGCCTAGATAGAAACTATTTGGTCAAGACACAAAGCAGCTAGATAGAAACTATTTGGTCAAGTCATAAAAGAGCTAGATAGAAACTATTTGGTCAAGTCACAAAGCAGCTAGATAGAAACTATTTGGTCAAGTCACAAAGCAGCTAGATAGAAACTATTTGGTCAAGTCACAAAGCAGCTAGATAGAAACTATTTGGTCAAATCACAAAGCAGCCTAGAAAGAAACTATTCGGTCAAATCACAAAGCAGCCTAGATAGAAACTATTTGGTCAAGACACAAAGCAGCTAGATAGAAACTATTTGGTCAAGTCACAAAAGAGCTAGATAGAAACTATTTGGTCAAGTCACAAAGCAGCTAGATAGAAACTATTTGGTCAAGTCACAAAGCAGCTAGATAGAAACTATTTGGTCAAGACACAAAGCAGCTAGATAGAAACTATTTGGTCAAGACACAAAGCAGCTAGATAGAAACTATTTGGTCAAGACACAAAGCAGCTAGATAGAAACTATTTGGTCAAGACACAAAGCAGCTAGATAGAAACTATTTGGTCAAATCACAAAGCAGCTAGATAGAAACTATTTGGTCAAGTCACAAAGCAGCTAGATAGAAACTATTTGGTCAAATCACAAAGAAGCCAGATAGAAACTATTTGGTCAAATCACAAAGCAGCTAGATAGAAACTATTTGGTCAAATCACAAAGCAGCCTAGATAGAAACTTTTTGGTCAAGTCACATAGCAGCTAGATAGAAACTATTTGGTCAAGTCACAAAGCAGCTAGATAGAAACTATTTGGTCAAATCACAAAGCAGCTAGATAGAAACTATTTGGTCAAATCACAAAGCAGCCTAGATAGAAACTATTTGGTCAAGACACAAAGCAGCTAGATAGAAACTATTTGGTCAAATCACAAAGCAGCTAGATAGAAACTATTTGGTCAAATCACAAAGCAGCAAGATAGAAACTATTTGGTCAAGTCACAAAGCAGCTAGATAGAAACTATTTGGTCAAGTCACAAAGCAGCTAGATAGAAACTATTTGGTCAAGTCACAAAGCAGCTAGATAGAAACTATTTGGTCAAGACACAAAGCAGCTAGATAGAAACTATTTGGTCAAGACACAAAGCAGCTAGATAGAAACTATTATGTCAAGACACAAAGCAGCTAGATAGAAACTATTTGGTCAAGACACAAAGCAGCTAGATAGAAACTATTATGTCAAGACACAAAGCAGCTAGATAGAAACTATTTGGTCAAGTCACAAAGCAGCTAGATAGAAACTATTTGGTCAAATCACAAAGCAGCCTAGATAAAAACTATTTGGTCAAGTCACATAGCAGCTAGATAGAAACTATTTGGTCAAGTCACAAAGCAGCTAGATAGAAACTATTTGGTCAAATCACAAAGCAGCCTAGATAGAAACTATTTGGTCAAATCACAAAGCAGCCTAGATAGAAACTATTTTGTCAAGACACAAAGCAGCTAGATAGAAACTATTTGGTCAAATCACAAAGCAGCCTAGATAGAAACTATTTGGTCAAATCACAAAGCAGCTAGATAGAAATTATTTGGTCAAGTCAATAAGCAGCTAGATAGAAACTATTAGGTCAAGTCACAAAGCAGCCTAAAATAGAAACTATTTGGTCAAGACACAAAGCAGCCTAGATAGAAACTATTTGGTCAAATCACAAAGCAGCTAGATAGAAACTATTTGGTCAAATCACAAAGCAGCTAGATAGAAACTATTTGGTCAAATCACAAAGCAGCTAGATAGAAACTATTTGGTCAAGACACAAAGCAGCTAGATAGAAACTATTTGGTCAAATCACAAAGCAGCTAGATAGAAACTATTTGGTCAAGTCACAAAGCAGCTAGATAGAAACTATTTGGTCAAATCACAAAGCAGCTAGATAGAAACTATTTGGTCAAATCACAAAGCAGCTAGATAGAAACTATTTGGTCAAGTCACAAAGCAGCTAGATAGAAACTATTTGGTCAAATCACAAAGCAGCTAGATAGAAACTATTTGGTCAAATCACAAAGCAGCTAGATAGAAACTATTTGGTCAAATCACAAAGCAGCTAGATAGAAACTATTTGGTCAAATCACAAAGCAGCTAGATAGAAACTATTTTGTCAAATCACAAAGCAGCTAGATAGAAACTATTTGGTCAAGTCACAAAGCAGCTAGATAGAAACTATTTGGTCAAATCACAAAGCAGCTAGATAGAAACTATTTGGTCAAATCACAAAGCAGCTAGATAGAAACTATTTGGTCAAGTCACAAAGCAGCTAGATAGAAACTATTTGGTCAAATCACAAAGCAGCCTAGATAGAAACTATTTGGTCAAATAACAAAGCAGCTAGATAGAAACTATTTGGTCAAGACACAAAGCAGCTATATAGAAACTATTATGTCAAGACACAAAACAGCCTAGATAGAAACTATTTGGTCAAATCACAAAGCAGCTAGATAGAAACTATTTGGTCAAGACACAGAGCAACTAGACAGAAACTATTTGGTCAAATCACAAAGCAGATAAACAGAAACTATAAGAGACCAGTCTGATATTGCGCTTTGAAATATTTTAATTGGCTTCTTTAACTCGTGCTGATAACGAGGCATAGGTTAGGCCTGACACTATGGGACTGATCGTCAGCGAGACCTCCCAGATAGGAGCCGTGTGATAAGCATTGAAGTGACATTTTGGAAGTGAGATATCAGTTTCACATTTGACAGGTAAAAGAGTTGAAGTATGATCTAATATATCACATTCTTATTGTATGTCAGGGACACACTCCTAGATACAGTTCTAAGCCAAGATTTAAAAAAAAGGTATCAAGAGAGAGCGTGATACAAGATTTAAAAAAAAGTATCATGACAGAGCGAGAGAGAGAGAGAGAGAGAGAGCGAGAAGGAGAAAGGCGAGAGAATGCAAGGCAAACAAAGTTGTGAGAATAGTTTGGTCTCTTCACACAGTGCAAAAGTCTTGTAATTAATGAAGGAGAGAATTGATTGTTGCATCGTCTTATATTTAAGCAGTGACCGAGAGTAGTCCCTACTCTTAAAATGTTAAGGAATAATAATAATAAACACCCTTGACAAAATGTCCACATGGTGCATCTAGAAGACATTTTTCATATGGGTTCTTCTGAGTTGGGGAACTTGAGACACAGTCCAACCAAGTGTTTAACAGACTAAATATTGGCGACAAACCACCATCTTGCCCATTTACCCAAGTCTGTGTCATTCTCATGAACAACTACTCGGCTAAATGTAGTCTAGATCCCCATATCTATGAGTTCAAGTATACATGTCTAAGTAGTCACTTGTTCGAGGGGGGAAACATGTGAAGAGGACTGCCAGTGAGTGGAGAAAGCTATTACTTACACAATAATAAAGGGACGCTCGGACACTACGAAATGGCTAAGGAAAGGGAGGAGTATACACATTTGTTACGATGTGTTACAAGGAGATTTGTACAAGTAACAAAACAATAACATATTTCAATGAAATAACAGGTCAGAGGGGCCCTTGACTTTGGCGAACTACGACTTTCGCGGAAGGGCTATACTACGGTATCTAAATAAAAAAAATAAGTATGGAAAAAAAAACTCCGCGTTTTTTTTTTTTACTCCACGTGTTTTTCGGCGGACACCCCGGACGTATAATGTAAAAGTATTGGGAAAACAACTGAATACGTCATGGAGCCGCCAAAAGAAGTAAATACTTCCCCGTCATTAATATCGATATCATGATGACAAATGTGAACCATGATAATCTTCTTTCTATACTATAAACTACTATTTAACTATTAGTAATTAATTATTGTGTTTGGCATCGAAAATGGTAGGCAGATGTGGTGCTATAAGTCGTATTAGTCCCCCCCCCCCTTGAGGTAGCCTGTGCCCGAGAACGAATTTTAAAGCGATCACGGTAACATTCATTCAGAGATGTCCTTCTCCCCTCTCCACCCTTTTCTCTAAACTGGTCCAGAGCAACAAAAAAAAAAGGAAAAGATTTATTCTTGTTAGTCTAGATCTATAGCAAATAGAATGACATGACTGATCCAAAACTAGTTGACACAATGACATTTCGTACAAGTCATTTTTTTATTCAAGTATTTTTTAAATATTTTTTCTTCCTCAAAACGTGTCCACAATCCTCCCAACATTTAGTCCAGAATGACGCATGAATAAAAAATGAAAACGAAGGGTTCTGGTCAAGAGAAAGTGAGCGAGACAGTAGAAATAGAAAGAATGGAAGAGAGGAAGGGGTGGGGGAGGAGGGGGCTGAACTAAAGGGTGTCGAGTTGGTCTTAGACAAGATGAATTATTTATTTTGTCACAAAACTCATCATTTCACTATTTTGTCCAAGGCTCTTTCCCTTCTTGAAGACACGCTTGTGTTTTTTATTAGAGCATGAAATGGGTTGCCTGAGTCAGCCAAGAAAACCAATGACTTGGCAGAATTTAAAGCATTGATTAATATGCATGATTAGATTGAACTAGGAAAACACGTAGGACGTAATCATCCTTTTTTTTTTTTTTTCGAAGTAACGTCTGTATTTGATAAGATAAAGCCAACATCAGCAAGACACTAAACAACAGTGTCTCTTAGAAGATAAGCATTAAGCATGAATCGAACGTCAGGAAATACATAAGAAAACAGAATCAATCAGTAATGAGTACATTACATGGATCTGGTATCGATGTCAAATAACACACACACAAGGACACAAGGAACTGCACTCAATTAGCGCATCGGTTTTATATCACTTTGCGTAGCACGATTAAACACTTTGCATAATAAAAAATCCAGTAATCATTGCCATCTGAGACTTCTGTGCCACTGTGGACTGCATTTAACTTTAAAGAGTGGTATTGGTCTGCGCGAGACAATTATCGCTTTAAAAATACTTTGCACAGGCTGGAGGCAATACAGTATTTTATATAATTAGCCCACAAATGAGTAGCCGCAACAGAGTCGCCTGCTGGAATGTCCGCACACTACAGGACAGCAATAAAAGTGAATACACATTTAAGTTCAAAAGAAAATCCGCTGCCGAAGACAGACGTAGACGGCGACAGTGGCGTAGCTAGGGACTAGAGGGCCCTGGGTGCTTGACCTTTTAGGGGCCCCTGCTTTTTGACATTCGACAACATGACATGAGATTTAGTGTAAAATCAGATTTCGGACATTCATTTGGGTGCCGGGGGGATTTCTAATTTGTTTCCCCACTCCCCCACCCTACCTACGCCACAAGACGGCGCAAAGAAAATATCGACCACCGACGGTCAATGGTTATGCTGCGCTGAGAGTGGGGCTGCAGGGGCTGCGTAGCCACGGGAAATACTACATTCTTCACAAATCTTCGGACTCAAAGACAAGCCTAATTATTATTGATTAGCGGAAGATTTTTAACTCACAGCCAACACAGCGCTAAAGGTAAACACTAAACAAAACTTTGATGTGGGAAGCTTATAACACGTAACAAAAGTGCCGGAGCTAAGTGCCGGAGCTAAGTAATGGAGAAAGACTCAATGCCACATTAGGTAACATTGACAGCAACGAAAGCAAACCACGTACTAGCCTTGTGGGTTGATCAAAGTAGGTGGAATCAAGGGAAATCAAGTCACATCACTACACACATGAAGACATCTGAAAACTGCTTAGGTAGAGACGATGTACTCACCACGCCTTATTGTAATCCGATGCTATCAGGACTGAATGTTCTAAACTGGTCGTTATCTCGGGACGGATAAAGACTAACGCACACGCTCCCCCCAGACATAGTCACAATTCCAACTGGCAGGAGATAACGGCGATTACAATAAATCCCATCGCGCGGACCACTCACAACGGCAAGAAGCCCTCACTCTTGTTCTTTCCCCATAGGTTTTTTTTTTGGTTTGCACCATTTCACTCTGTTCTAAATAAAAACACTTCAATTTTTATTTCTTTTACTCTCCTCCTCCCTCCCTCCCTCTCTGTCACTCACCTAATCACAAAGTCCCCCCCCCCTTTTCAAACTAACTCTAAAAAGGAATAGCTTTAACGTGTCATTATTTAACAACTAGATCAGAAAGGTAAAACAAAATATAGCAAGGTACACCTTTCAGACCTTACTTTCTATGTGGGCAGACGATGGACATTGCACCAATCACCGACGGTTAACGAGGGTGTCATATGGCCAGCACAACGACCCATCTCCTTTACTCCCCCAACGCATGACAGGTACCCATTAAAGTTGTGTGGAACCATAAGAGTTGTGTGGACCCATTAGAGTTGTGTGGACCCATTAGAGTTGTGTGGACCCATTAGAGTTGTGTGGACCCATTAGAGTTGTGTGGACCCATTAGAGTTGTGTGGACCCATTAGAGTTGTGTGGACCCATTAGAGTTGTGTGGACCCATTAGAGTTGTGTGGACCCATTAGAGTTGTGTGGACCCATTAGAGTTGTGTGGACCCATTAGAGTTGTGTGGACCCATTAGAGTTGTGTGGACCCATTAGAGTTGTGTGGACCCATTAGAGTTGTGTGGACTCATGGGTGTCCCGCAAAGTCTTTGTTGTGATTTGAACTCGAGACCCCAATGGTACGGAAGAGATGTACTTTACCCCTCAGCCACGACACCATTTTAAAGCTACACGCACGTTTTATTGTTTATAATGAAGCTAATCAATTTCTTATCACGTTAACTGTCGGTTGTCAAGAATTTTCTTTTCTTGAATGAAAGACTTTTTAGTTTGGTAATAAACTTGAAGAACACCGGCTTACTTTAAAGTACTGTATGCATTAACCTAACATATGAAAATGTTGAACTGATCTACATTGTGGGGGGGGGGGGGGGGGGGGAGAGCCCGTTCGTCTCCCTCATTGTTATTTCATTTCTCCTGCCCTGACCTGAACGTGTACTCAGCACGTTTAATTAAATCTTCATAAACACTGGCCATATGGCTCGATCTGGCAGGCGAGAGATAAGCCCTAACTGCATTGGCTCATTAAACTGGAGGAAATCACTGTGTTGGGCGCCATAATTACACGTATTCACTTTCAGCTTTAAAAAAAAAAAACATTATACTGTGTGTCTATCACCCAAAGTTGTATTCAAACCCTTGATCTGCTCTTTGCGAATAACCGCCAGCCCCACTCTTCCCAGATTACTGGCAGGTTAGTCAAGTCTAAAGTACAATATATAGAACGCAATATCATAGCCTCCTAGGTAGTGAGCAGACGATGTCTTAAGTACAGGTAAACATTATTAAGACAGACTACTTTTTTTCTTCGTGTAAATCAATGACTTGACGGTGATACTGCATCAAACGTATCATAAAATGTCACTTGTCTTTACGGAAGCAAAGGTTTGTTTATACGGACCTTACCTCAGTAATTAATAGTAACAGACGACAAGGGATGGAAGCGGACAAGGTAGGTCCTATTCCTAACCTCCAGTCGGACAGCAAGGGATGGAAGCGGACAAGGTAGCCCTATTCCTAACCTCCAGTCGGACAGCAAGGGATGGAAGCGGACAAGGTAGCCCTATTCCTAACCTCCATTCGGACAACAAGGGATGGAAGCGGACAAGGTAGCCCTATTCCTAACCTCCAGTCGGACAGCAAGGGATGGAAGCGGACAAGGTAGGCCCTATTCTTAATAGGGGAATGGGAAGCGTGGTCGAGAGGCTAAGTGCGGCTAACTTAGCTTGGCTATTGGCTTGTTTACTAAGCGCCTAAAGGCAGCACGGAAAACCAACTCCTAGATACCCCCTCCCCCCACTGGTCCACAAATAAGATTGGACCAAAGCGCTCTGAGCATGCTATAAGCATGAAAGTAGCGCTATATAAAAGCTATAAATATAATATATATTCCTAATCTCTAGTCAGACGGCAAGGGATGGAAGCGGACAAGGTAGGCCCTATTCCTAACCTCCAGTCGGACGGCAAGGGATGGAAGCGGACAAGGTAGGCCCTATTCCTAACCTCCAGTCGGACGGCAAGGGATGGAAGCGGACAAGGTAGGCCCTATTCCTAATCTCCAGTCGGACGGCAGCACGGAGAACCAACTCCTACGGATGGAAGCGGGCTTCGGTTTCGGGACCATCGCTGACAAAAAGTTCCATAGAATTGTTTGTTATTGAAATCTGTTGGACTAAAAAAAAACCACCTATACACAGTGAGGTCGCGGTTATCTCCTGTAAATCGGAATATTGTGGATCCAGTGATAACCACAAAACTAGGCAGCCATGCCTGCCTCTCAACAGCCTCACTATCCCTCTCGGAGTCTCCTCCAAGAAAAAACAAACTTTAAAATATAGAACGCGGAATTTATTTTATAAAACAAATATCAACCACACCCCACCCCCTCTTACACTCGTGTCTTAGAAGGAATTCAGCAAATGTACACCAAGCTAATCGTGTCATCATAAATTGGTCTAATCTGAAGACTACAGCCCACACTAATGTATTTTCTGATATTCTTTCTTCTCCCGGCATTCATCAAAAACAACGCCAAAGTTGTGCAGGGGTACAGCTATTTGATACGAGCGCCTGATAGAAAGATTAGTAAATGAAACTTAACGAGCCTGAAAATAGACCAACGTTTACCTGTTGATGGAGGCATGGAGCTGGTGAAATTAAGAGGATCAAATGCTCGATCTACACAGCGCGTGGAGGAGAGCTCTCCAGAGAAATAAAACATTATTGCCGAGGAGTTCGTCTCGTTCCATCACACAAGTTTTGGGTGGAAAAACTGAGAAGTGAGTCATGGAAGAGCTGAAACTCTTTTTGAGTGCACTGGCACTTGATTAGCCCGGAGACGAAAGGGAGGATTCAAAACGAGAACAAAAGTTTAATCTAATTTACATTCAATTGAGCTCAAGAGATGTTTTTTTATGAACAAGCCGAAAATTTCAAAGACTGCAGTTTTAGTGTGTCAAGTGTTTAAAATAGCACGTACAATACATCAGACATTTAATAATTTTAATAGCCGTTTCAAAGACAACAGTGTTAAGATTTTCCCCTGCTGTTTAAAAAATTCTTGTTTCGAAATTGTCTTTAGATTCTGAGGTTTATCCATCTGAACATTTTTTAAAGGCTCCATCATCGGGAAAAAAAATTGTCACCGCTTTGATTGATCGGTCATGGAACCCAATGAGCTATTGAACCGGTCACGGGAATACCCCTCTGTGTAAAATCTTGACGAATGTCTAGCTATTGATGAAACCAGAAAGAGACACTCCACATCCAGAGACACCGTTGCTCTAGGCTTGTATTGGCTACCTCACTCTCAGACACGTCCTGAATCTCCGCAGTTCTGCTGCTCCCCAGCTGGGAGCTAAGACATTGCCCAGTGGGTCACGTGTTTGACTAGCCTCCGTTACAGGTCGAACAAAAACAAACAAGGGGGATTAACTGTTACAGACTGGAGTAATAAACAAAGTTCTGTCCACATAAGGCCCGCAAATCATAATCGACCATTCAAAACATGTGAAGCCGCAAAGGATCACTTCTATTAGAATCAAAACGAATATTTTTTAGTGATGCGACCCATGACGCATTAACCAGAAAATGTACCAACCCCCACGACCGAAACAGGTTGGGCATCACTGTTGTGGCGAGTTACAAAATGTGCAACAGGAAATTCAATCGCCGCTAACCCAGCTCTAGATTCCCATCAGCTGCATCTGTTTGTTTCTTGATCTTCAAGTTTTAGAAGCCATAGGAAGACAAATCTTGCAGGTTGAGGTTAATCTAAACAAACATCCCTACACTCAGAAGACTTTGTTATTTCAAAACAATTATGATTGGTATCTCAACAGCTGCCAACGTTTACATTCTTCTGCACAAGATTTAAACAAATACAAATCTCGTAGTTAGGTTTTCCTTTGTTTTCTGTTTGCAGCAAGTCTCGATCCCTAGTTGTAGGGACATTAACAGGAAGTCAGGTCTACATTTTTTTTTGGGTCTCAAATGAGTAAATCCTTAAACATGAGCTTTTAACTTAACATAACCCTAACGAAAGACAATTTTGATCTTGATTTGTCAATGTATTCTTAAAACAAATGTATACACATCTTTAATAAACCTGACTCACACACACACACACACACACAATAGCATGAAATGGCGCGTGCCAGGGTCTCTCGCAGGTAGAAGCAGTAGTAATTCAGTGCATTGATTCATGGAAGACCAGAAGCAAGTGTAGATCAGTGCATTGATTTACAACACCTGTATGTCCTTATGGTTCGAGATTTTCCGAATCCCTTTTATGAACCACTTGACCATGGAAAGGCTTTTATCCGTGGCCAGGATGAGGAATTTGGCTCTTGACCAACCCCTGTCTGGAGTCCCGCCTTATCCTAGGTGATCATGTCATCACACCCGATATGTCGTAGGACACGGTCCCTTGAGCTACGCCATGGGTTCCCCCGACACATGCGAGGCCGGAGGCCGAGCCCACGTGGGAAGGGCCATCCATATACTTATAATGTGCCACTGCACCCATGAGGGGAACATCACCAGACGTATGGCCCCTATTAAGTAACGGTGGGGGTATGGACTGGTTAGCAAGCCTTTCTCACGTCCCCACCGGGTGCAGGTACACTCGCTAGAGCACACAGTGGAAGCTCACTGGGAGCCATGTTCGCTTCTGTTCTTAGCCTATCCACTTCCCCGGATGGATCCTTCCACGGAGGTGCCGCGCTGAGGCGAGGGGAGCTGGAATTCATCCGATTTACAACACCAGAAGCAGGTGTAAATTAGTGCACAGATGCAAGACCAGAAGAAGGTGTAAATACGTGCAAAGATGCAAGATCAGAAGCAGGTGTAAATCAGTTCACAGATGCAAGATCAGAAGCAGGTGTAAATCAGTGCATTAATACATGCAAGACTAGAAGCAGGTGTAAATTAGTGCACTGAAACATGCAAGACCAGAAGCAGTTGTAAATCAGTGCACTGATACATGCTAGACAAGAAGTAGTTATAAATCAGTACACTGAAACATGCAAGACCAGAAGCAGTTGTAAATCAGTGCACTGATACATGCTAGACCAGAAGCAGGAGTAAATCAGTGCACTGATACATGCTAGACCAGAAGCAGGTGTAAATCAGTGCACAGATGCAAGACAACCCGAGGAAAAAACCAAACACCTTTAAAATCACTTCCAGCAACACCTATAAATTCGGTCAATACACCACTTGTTGTCAACAGACAAAACCTTTCTTTACTCACAGCCCAAGGAAATCAAGTCAGGAAAAAAAAAATGTCGTGACACAGCTTTCACGGACTACTGTCCTGTCTCTCGGCACATACAACAGCATTCATTTTGTCTTAATGAGAATGTCCAGAACAAATATTATGGACGGGCCTTGGCATTGATTTTCCATCTGTCTCCATAACGTTTTTCTTTCTTAATTAGATCTGTAGTTATGTGCCGCCGTAGTGCTGGCGCTCAACACGTAGAGACAAGGCGGTGAATAGAAATACAAATAGGCAACTCGGTCAACAGAGAAAAATGAGAAGAAAACTCAATAGAGTAAAATAGGAAAAGACAACTCTGTCCAAATAGAATCCGGCCATAAATGGGATCTCTGCCCGCTATGCACATGGTGCAAAAGAAATTTTATAAAGTTAAAACACAAGGCGAACTTAAATCAAAAATATAAATGTAAAAAAAAAAAAAAAATTATACTTAGATCTAGGTATAACACTTATATCTGTAAATATCTGTACATCTGAAATTTATTAACATGAATCCCATACTTGCAATTGAAATGAAGCGATAACTTACACTTTGGTTTTTACAAACACATTTAAAAATTAGCGCATTGCCATGTGTACCTGCATTTCAGTGTCTAAACTTTATTATACAAAATGTTTTACTGATACGTGACATCATGTTGCTCTTCCAAAGATAGTTTAAAGGATCAAATTACAGAGTATCCCGCTATAATAATTACTTGAAGATACATTAGCATGATCTTGGCCAAGAAAGGACGAGTAATTTGTTGAGATGTCTAGTAATCTTCAAGCATGCCTCAACTTCAGAACAGGAAGCTAACTTACGCCAACTAGGCAGCAGATCTAGATCAAGGTCAAAGAGGGACGACTTAAATCTAGTTGAAGGTCTTTCAGTGGGGGAGATAACAGTGTTTTGAATCATTGCTTTTGAGTTAGGCTTATACAAACGTATAAAAAGCAAAGCGTTAAATTAACCCTAACCCTAACCCAGAGAATGACTTGCGAATAGCGTACACATCACCATAAGAGTTTCTGTTAGAATGGAAAGCATGCACGCGTGAAGACAAACCAAAAGCCTGATCAGAGGCGGCCTAAGTTGGGAAAAGTAATGGCGGTTGGTCAATGTGCTGGCTACTTGACACCCTCGTTGACCACAACAGAAACAGACGACCTTTACAAACTCTGTCCAAGAGATCAAAAGGCATGAAAGGACTTTTATTACTTTTACCAAAGGCGGCGCCACGAATTTAAAGGAAAAAAAAAAGGTTAAGGTGTACAAGTCACTTTTGGTGTGCGTCCTTTTCTCAAGCACACTTCAGTTCAAATGTCCCTAAAGCTGGACGTTACTGTGAGATGTACTGTTGAATGGTTCAAATGTCCCTTAAGCTGGACGTTACTGCGCGATGTACTGTTGAATGGTTCAAATGTCCCTAAAGCTGGACGTTACTGTGAGATGTACTGTTGAATGGTCCAAATGTCCCTAAAGCTGGACGTTACTGTGAGATGTACTGTTGAATGGTTCAAATGTCCCTAAAGCTGGACGTTATTGTGAGATGTACTGTTGAATGGTTCAAATGTCCCTAAAGCTGGACGTTACTGTGAGATGTACTGTTGAATGGTTCAAATGTCCCTAAAGCTGGACGTTACTGCGCGATGTACTGTTGAATGGTTCAAATGTAACTTAAGCTGGACGTTACTGCGCGATGTACTGTTGAATGGTTCAAATGTCCCTAAAGCTGGACGTTACTGTGAGATGTACTGTTGAATGGTCCAAATGTCCCTAAAGCTGGACGTTACTGTGAGATGTACTGTTGAATGGTTCAAATGTCCCTAAAGCTGGACGTTATTGTGAGATGTACTGTTGAATGGTTCAAATGTCCCTAAAGCTGGACGTTACTGTGAGATGTACTGTTGAATGGTTCAAATGTCCCTAAAGCTGGACGTTACTGCGCGATGTACTGTTGAATGGTTCAAATGTCCCTTAAGCTGGACGTTACTGCGCGATGTACTGTTGAATGGTTCAAATGTCCCTAAAGCTGGACGTTACTGTGAGATGTACTGTTTAATGGTTCAAATGTCCCTAAAGCTGGACGTTACTGTGAGATGTGCTGTTGAATGGTTCAAATGTCCCTAAAGCCGGACGTTACTGCGCGATGTACTGCTGAATGGTTCAAATGTCCCTAAAGCTGGACGTTACTGCGCGATGTACTGCTGAATGGTTCAAATGTCCCTAAAGCTGGACGTTACTGCGAGATGTACTGCTGAACGGTTCAAATGTCCCCAAAGCTAGACGTTACTGTGAGATCTACTGCAGACTAGTAACAATACATTCACAAAGCACATTAACAATAGATCATAAGGATTCTTAGTTCTTAATCTTGAGCTCAACTATCGATCCAGAGGTTTGTTTGTGTGTGCGAGCCACACAGAACCAAAAGAAACAGAGATATGACAAAGAAAGCGAATGGACAAATTAAGACCGCAATTAGACTCTACAGATCTCATTTACCAAAGGAATGGACAGGGGAAAAGCCAGGGAAAGATGAAAAGAAGAGGAGGAGGGAGGAGAGAGAGAGAGATAAGAAAAAAGAAACATGACGGATCCGGGATAGAAAGAGAACTATAAAACAAATAAATAACTAACAGAAAATTAGGAAGGGCATTAGAGTGTGTATGTGTGAGAGAGAGAGAGAGAGAGAGAACAAAGTGTAGAATAAAGAACCTTGTCAAGTTGGGATAGAACTAAATAATTTTAAAAAAGAAAAATGTAAAGAGAAGCAGTATGAGGGATGAAAGAGCGGAGAATAAGAGATAGAGAATCTAAGAGATGGGTAACAACAAATACATAACAAAAAAAAAAGAAAGATGTAAAAGAATTGAGAGCTCGCAATAACTCTGGACGAAGAGCCGGGTCCCGTGATAGACATGAATGCATGACACGGACTACTTTTCCCCCAGCGGCCAAAGTCTCCCGCTCTGTGTGTCGTTAAGCTTGAACAGCCAGGCCATCTAGGATTATCTTTAAGTTGTAGGGAACACGCAAAGACATTGAGCTCCCAGAGACAGATCGGCTAATAATTGATGAAATTTCGCCGCCTCTCTTCTCTCCCCCCCCCCCCCATCCCCATGAAAAAGAAAGTGTGCCGCTATGGCCATCAGTAAACCTCAACCTCTGGCCTCAAGGTGTCTACAAGCCGAACACTTCAATTATTCAACAGTTTATCGCGCTTTCACTGAACCAAGATGAACCCAACCCAAGGAAAGAGGGGAAAAAAATAGAAAGAGGAAAATCAATTTTCTTGAAGTGTATTTATAGTATAAATAAGAGATCATTTCAAATAAGAAGTAGAAGCCAGCCATAAGGCAACCAACTAAACAGTCACTGAACCAATTAATCGACCGGTACTTACTAAGCGATGACTCGCAGTGTAGCAGCCAACTGCATGAGTTGTAGCAAAAAAAAAAAAAAGATTTTTTTTTCAATATAAACACAACATGAATATAGCCGTTGAAGTTGAGAATGACTCTAACTAGAGTACATTAATGAATAAGGAACCTGACATGCTCTAATTCAAACCGATTCAGTTGCAAGCACACGGACTTAAAGCGATACTTGCAAGCAAACTTAAAGCGATACTTGCAAGCACACGGACTTAAAGCGATACTTGCAAACATACGGACTTAAAGCGATACTTGCAAACATACGGACTTAAAGCGATACTTGCAAGCACACGGACTTAAAGCGATACTTGCAAACATACGGACTTAAAGCGATACTTGCAAGCACACGGACTTAAAGCGATACTTGCAAACATACGGACTTAAAGCGATACTTGCAAGCACACGGACTTAAAGCGATACTTGCAAGCACACGGACTTAAAGCGATACTTGCAAGCACACGGACTTAAAGCGATACTTGCAAGCACACGGACTTAAAGCGATACGGACTATATGCAAACAAAACACACACGTTAGTGACATTTGCATACTCTCCAATATTGCTTAGCAACATTCTGAAATATTAATACGTTCTGCTTTAGAGTCTGTACAAAGTAACTTTGACGCCGAGTTGCCGAAGGCAGGTGTTACAGTAACCTTTTTACATTTATGGATGACCGGTAAAAGTAAACTTCCCCTTTGAGACATTTCCGACTATAGGGAAAAATCTTTTTCAACGGCTGGCGGTTGACGAGGGTGCAGTGTGGCTGGCACAAAGACAAACGTTTTCCAACTCATATCCTTCAAGTCACTTATAGGAATTGAGTGGGTTCGTAAAACTAATAATCCCGAACTTCTAAATCCCAAACTTTACAAAGATAAAAAATCTTACGGCGTGGAATCAGGGGCTTAACTATTGGGCCACCACGTCCTCTGTAAGAAGATATGTAGCTTTATGTTTGTTAGAAATTTTATTTGACCCACTTCCCTTTACACACACGGGCACAAACACACATATCACTTAAATATTTTTTTAATGGAATATAACACACAAGTCATAGAGGTAATACATATCTAATTACAGACAATATGACCCGATTTTGCACAAAGCTTATGCACAACTGTAGAGTAATTAACTTTGTTAAATTTTTAGGATTAAGCTGAAATTATGCACAATTATTTCTTTTACCTGACACGAATCGATTACAAAAATTAACCAATTAGTAAATGAACTACTGGTAATTAATTATTTTTAATTAACTATTGGTAATTAATTATTTTGTTTGGCATCTTCAACAAGGGAAAGAAATCGTACTAGAAAGATGTGGTGGTATAAGTTAAATTAGTCCCCGTTAGGATTTTTGATCTGTGCGTGAACATTTTATATTTTTATGCATTAAAAAAAAAAAAAGATCATGTAAACATTTCTTGCCTACCCATTTTCAAAACTGGCCCAGACAAGTGCTAAGATTGAGAAAGCCATTATTTAAAGTAATACGATTGGTAAAATATGTTCTAACCGCACAGAGTTATGTCAAGGTCAATCGTACTCGGAATTACAAGACAGACCCACACTGATTCATACAAAAACACCTTAATAAAAGCTTTGTATTTTTTTTTAATTTAAGATGGGGGGGTTGGTGAAATGAAGAAGATCATATGTTCGATCTTCAGCGCGTAGAGGGGAGCTCTCTAGAGAAAGAAAACATTTATTGCCGAGTAGTTTGTCTCGTTCCATTACAAGTTAAACTTTTTGATAAGTTAAATCCCTTGCGATTTTTACTACCTTTCATTTTAAAATATCTGATTCTAGCTTCGCTTCTGTTACCAAAGCTTAAATCAACTCACTCCGGCTGTTCGTCCCGACCAAATCTTTGACATGTTATTTCTCCCACTTCCCATTCTCGGATCAAGCTGGGACTTTGCAAAAACACGTGACTCAGTCAAACATCAAGAAGAAATGAAGAAACTAATAGTAAATAAAATACATGAGAAATGGACAAGCTCTCGTCCAAATCATAAGAAAGATGATGCCTATTTATAAGCTATCCCGACAACAAGATCAACGTCTAATCTTTCGACTCAGGACTGGACATAACAGAATGAGACAACATATGTACTGGAAGCTCAAAATTGGAACCAGTGAAATCTGCCCATGTGGAGTGTCACCAGAGAATGCTGGCCATGTCCTACAAAACGGCTCTCTTTATCAAGAGGCCCGTATAAGACACTGGCCCCAAAACACCCCAATAGAAAGAAAACTCTATGGAGAGCTCCCTGATTTGGAAACCACTGCCCAGTTCATCTCATATATTGGTCTAGTCATCTGAACACTCCAACATAACAATGAGAACGAAGAAGAAGAAGTCAAAAATTAATTCATCAATTTTGTTTTATATGAAAAATGTACTAAGCTAACGGGAGATAAGCCTCGCAATGATAAAAGAATGGGACTCACACATTGAACATAGCAGACAAGATAGCAGACGCGTACAAGTCACATGACCAGAAGAGTAACTTGCACAATTGTGTGGTTCGAAATAATTGATATCTTTTCGCGTTGTTTCTTTGTTAAGTATTTTTTACAAAGCTAATATCAACTATGTCTGTCTGTCTGGTTAAAAGTGTGTATATGTTATTTCTCCCACAACCAATCTCGGATCAAGCTGAAACTTTACACAATTATCTCTTTTACCTGACAACACAAGAATCAATAATAAATAAAAAAAAATAACCAATTATCTTCTTATCTTATGAAATAGAGAAGTTACTTCAAAAAAGAAGATTTCGTCCTAATAAGTTTATTAACTATTGGTAATTAATTATTTAGTTTGCTATCAAACAAGGGAAAGAAATTGTACTCGACTGATGTGGCAGTATAAGTTCAATTAGCCTCTTAATACTTTGTAGGTCGCGGCTTTAAAGTTTAAAGCTTACAATTGATTACTACAAATCCTACTGCGCTAAACAAAAAACGATAGGTAAAAATATTTCTAATCGCACAGATTTACTATTGTTAGTCTTAGATCCATTACAAATTTAATTACATGACTGATCCAAACTAATTGATAAACTACGCTTTTTATAAGCTTTGTTGTTTTATTTTTAAGTATTTTAAAAATATTTTATTGTTTTATATTTAACTTATTTTACTCTAAAACAAAATTAATTTTCCAAATGCCCATATAAATTCGAAACGTAACAAACCTATAAATGAATCTGTATTTTAGATTCATTGATCTCACGACAAGAAATTGAGTGGAGGTACAGGAAGGAGGGGAGGTGACTTTGAGAAAAAAAATGCTTCTGAAAGTTTGACCCCCAGTAGTGAAACCTGTACATCAGAATTGCCTGTGATTTTAAACGTGGTTTATATCATCGCTTGGTCAGCAATACTTGGCCATTGTCTCCAAACGGCGACCCCAAAATGTAACGTATAACCTCGTTATGCCCCATAGCTGCGAAGATAGCCAGTCCAGTCAGAAGGCAGAGATTTTAAGTCTAATACTATAACATGTACCACGATAGGCACTGATGTGTAGATCTAGAACAAAACATCTGGCCAGATAGTTAATGGCACATATGTAAACACATCATGTAGATGTTTAGAAGCAAGATACAGCGGGGGCTACTCGCATACTCGTCACGTGCGCTTTGGTAATCCACTCGAATCAGTCCTGGTCGCCTCTCTAGCCGGGTCACTGGCTCAATCCCAACACGGCGTTGAGCAGAGAAACCAGGAGCGAGGAGAGCCCCCCCCCCCCCCAGCAACTAGTGAAAGGGCACTTCATCAGCGCTCAAAAAACAAGCTAACCAATCGTTAGGTGGCCAGGAATAAACCAAGAGATTTCTATAACAAGGAAAGAATGAACTACAAGAAGATAGAGTAGATCTAGAAGAAGAAGAGAGAGACATTAGAGATTTGACTCACGTGAGCATGTCAAATTAAAAAAGGTATTCTGTAGTTTATTAGACGGTCTAGGAACGAATTCCTGGTTACATAAAAAAATTGTTTAAGAATTTACCAAGATTATCTGGTATCTGATGTTGAAAAAATTAACTACACCAGCCGAAAGTATTTTGTAATCCTCCATGGAACATAAAGCTGTTTAATGATGTGCATACTGTAAAATGCCCTGATTATCTTTATTATCACAAAAATATGTTGAAAAAAAAACAACAACATGTGGGCAACATCTCTGACTATGGAGTTAATGTTGCCACACCGATCGCATTAAAAAAGTATGTGTACTGAACGCAGTGTTCAAGTGACTTAGATTTGATCACTCAGAAAACATAAATTTCATGGATCACTCTGAAAACATATATTACAATCAACACTTTTGGCTAACACATGCCGCGCTTAGAGATTCATTTTGCCGTTTCTCTTCCAAGCGCATGGCTATCTAAGAGTTAAAGAAAGTTTCGCATTTTGGATGATAAGCTAGATCTCGATCTCGATCTAAATAAGTCTTGTAGCTAAGAGAAGAACGGGCGGAGGAAAAAAAAAAGTAGTTCCTAGCCGTAGGGAGCAGCAGTGACCAATGAAAAATGATCAATAACAAGAAGCTGTCATACCACATGATGAGCCGCGCAATGGAGTGTGACGTCATCCTAGCTGGATGAAGTTAGTTCTGAAGATTTGCTGGACTTAATGAGCTATTCAATGAGATGTCAGTCTTGAAACATTTCAAATGAGTTTTTTTTTAAAGAAAAGCTTGGACTCGACAATAATCAACACGTACAATTTGTTTGTAGGGCCAATGTTCTATTCATGTTGGCACCACTGTATGAGACTCCATTCCCACGGGCGGATCCAGAAGGGGTGGGCAATTTTTATGCTTTGAAGTTAAAATTCATGGGAGATACTAAGGAAGTGATGGGGGGGGGAGGATGGACTCGACAATAATCAACAAATACAATTTGTTTGTAGGGCCAATGTTTGTCAAATGTTTGACATGTTTCGGATGTTCCTTCAGAGTGGAAGGTAGTTTACTTCCTAGTCCAAACCTCCCGCAGGACGACGGGGGAAGGGAGAGGTCAGGGTTTGAAACTAGAACCATCGATAAATCCAAACGACATTCCAGCGCGCAAACCGCACGACCAGACAGCCACCCAATGTTCTATTTATGTTGGCCCCACTGTATGAGACATTGAGTACTAAGTCCATTCCCATGGACGGATCCACTTTTGAAGTTACAATTCATGGGAGATCCTGAGGAGGGATGGGGAGGAGGGGAGGAGGCTAAGCTTTCTGGAAAATCTTTGCAATTGAAACTTGGTAATATAAATATTTCAAGCTGCCCAAAGCTTAAAAACATTCCATAACAAAGTTATTCCTAAGGAGTCCAGAAAGTCGTTTCTACCCCAACCCCCCTCAAAGTGTGCGCCCAAGGTCTACAGAATATAACATGATATGAATTGTAAATTGGGTGCTGGGTAGAGCGTGCTCACACGCACGCACTTGAAACAGCACGCACACACCAACGCGACAGCTACGATCATTAACATTGCATGCAAGCTTCCAGAAAGAGTCTTGCTGTGCCTCATTCGTTTGCAAATATTCATAAACCCTCATAAACCCTCGCGCCATAAGCTCAGAAATACTGTCGTCTTCACATTGTAAACTTGTTAAGTCATAACTCGCTAGCAATGGAACTGAGGTGCTACAGAAGGATCCTAGGTACCACCTACAAAGACCGCATCACAAATGAGAAGATAAGAAACTGGATCACAACGGCGATTGGGCTCCACAACGTCCTGCTAACTACTGTCAAAAAAAGCAAAACGCAAACCAAAACTTAATGGCCATATTACAAGAACCTCAGGGCTCGCAAAGACTTTCCTTCAGGGAACAGTACCAGGAAAAGAAGAAGAGGAAGAGAAAGTGATGGGAAGACAACATACGAATAAATGGCCTATCATTTAAGGCAAAATACGGAACAGAGAAAGACAATCGACAGATCACGTGTGGTGCCCCAACGGTTCATCAGATTAAAGGATAGGCAAATTCGCTACAGTTCTCTCTATTAAAAAAAAAAGGGGGGGGGGGGGGGGGGCTCAGAGGTAAATCCTCACAAATTTAGCCCCAGCTTAATTTCTTTAATTTCTCAACACTGCGTTATTGCTGTCCAGCGATCAGGAGATTCTTAAAGGGTGATTACGCGCTGACCGACTGGCCAACACACACACACACCTCAGCGTCTCCTGCAAGCCAATCTATTTTCAGCCCCAGTGATGAGATTTTTCAAGTGACTTGTCACTCGCTGGAACTGAAAGGACGACCTGTTACAGAACACTGGACACGCAGAAGAGGATGTTACTAGAGGAGGAAGCAAGGAGACCGGGACAGTTTAAAAAAAAAAAGACGACGACGGGGAGGGGGAGGAGGAACATAAAGAGACAGAAAAAAAACAACACGTAATTCTGACTCCAGTGGTAAAATCAATAAACAATTTCTGTTTGCAGTGGATGTTAATCCAACAAGAAAGTCCTGTGAAAAAAACAAACATGTGTACAAACAAAAAATGACTGACAAGGTAAATCCTGTTTTGTTTTCATTAAACGGGAGGCAGCTAAAAAAATTGCTAAGGATAAGTAGGGCGTGTTTGTAGCAGTATTCACTTTTACATGTCATGTGCCAAAGAAGTAGCGAGAGAGGCTGGTGTATTTGACATTATTAGTGAAACAACAGATGGTGGAAGACATTCTTAAGAATAATATGTTTGCCTAATATCACAAACTTCTGATGGCTAATCTAACAAAAGTCTCATAAATAGGCAAGCAGTTCCCAGTCACAAGACAAGGCCTAAATACTCCCCAGTCACATGACAAGGCCTAAATACTCCCCAGTCACATGACAAGGCCTAAATACTCCCCAGTCACAAGAAAAGGCCTAAATACACAAGTTTAATAGTACTTTTTTTTTCCTGCCAAGGCCATAATAAAAATTGCATTTTCCAATAAACTACAAATTTAATTTTCAAAATTTACGCTAAAAAGCTAGAAAACTGGATTTTGTGGTTACCTATATTAAGCTTGACAAGTCTTGTGTGTTGCCCCAACAGCCCAACAGACTAAGGGATAGGTGAAGATGATATTAAGTTTAGCAAAGGACACAGCTATAGCTGGGACTTAAAAAGAATATTTTACTTTGTCATCTCAAGGTTTGGTCAGAGTTGTGATTTGGTTTTCATGGTAAAAATGTGACCTGCCTTAACAAGCTTATTGCAAATCCAATTTCACCATTGCCTTTAGTGTGCTTACATAGGTCCAACAGATACTTTTGGACTAAATATAATATTGAAACAAACTCAATATTTCAATATTGATTTCATCTTCCATAACATACGTACAAGTGTATCTGTGGTCTTTTGTTTTAAAAATTAAATACAATATTAATAAGAACATATATGAACCATTTTTGAAACCAGATTTTTAAAAATAAAATATGTTCAAAGGTGCTCTATCTATGTATAATATAAACACAATTGCACTTTGGGTTTTATAATTAAGTATGCATATATATATAGTATGAGTAAATGTAAAAAACATTTTAAGATAAGGCCAAAATGGCAGACATCAACTTCCAAAAAAAAATGTAATTTAGGCTTGTGTGTAACACATGTGTGAGTGCACCTGCAGCTTATGAGTTTGTATAACAACACAAACTCCCCATTGTGTCAAATTTATATTTAATGAAACATAAAATACATTAATGTAAAAATATATCTTAAATGTATAGCGCTTACAATATATTTAACTTGTATGAGTTAATGTCTTCAAAATATTATTTTAATGTCAGCACAAAAGAACATAGTCTAACCCTCTATTTAAATGTACGTCTTTTTTTAAATTGTCCAATTCAAATTTGATCTTTCTAACTATGAGTTCATTATTTCTGGCATGTACAACAACATATTCACATATATATGAAGAATTAAAGCTTATTTCTTAAATAATCAATTTCATAATCAAATGTGGAATTATGAAATTCATGTTTGATCTATATAGCCTTTCAGTAGTAGAATGTAGAGTTTTATTTAAAAGCTTGTTAGATCTGACAGTTTTTCTCAAATAAATATTGCTCCTAATGTACATATTACTACTTCATGATAGATTTTCTTAACCAGTACTAAATCAAACATTTAGGGCAAGCAAAATTCAATTGCCAGTCTTCAACTAGTCAATAAGGGTCACAAATGACAATTATAAGATACTGCTCATTTCGAAATGTTAGATCAAGCTCATTAGAAACAAATCATGATACTACTCACACAAGTTAAGCATGCTATTAAAAAACAATTCACAAAATTAAAATAAAAAATACAAGACAGTTCCACCAAAGTTGTGATATATGATACCTTGAAAAAACACTGGTTTACCTAGGCTACATGTTTATGTTTTATCTAGGTCATGATGTATCTTTTGGATAACTATATAATTAATTAATGCTAATTACCGAGCTAATTTTACTATGGATGTCTGTCTGGTAATGTGGTATGCGCTCTGGACTGCCATTTTGGCGGTTCTGGATTCTTGCCATGTCAGCAGCCATCCCCCACAATCCTGGAGGAGGTTTGAGCTAGGATGTAATCTTTGAGGTTTGAGCTAGGATGTAATCTTTGAGGTTTGAGCTAGGATGTAATCTATGAGGTTTGAGCTAGGATGTAATCTATGAGGTTTGAGCTAGGATGTAATAATCTTCAACTCTAAAGGAACATCCAAAACTTGGAAGACAGGACGAAACAAATATGGAGATTCTTCTTCTACTATTCTGCAAGATTTCTGAGGCCTGGAGAATACTGAAATTTTTTGTACACAAAATGTTCTGCTGTGTAAAGCCACAGCCTATACACTGTGGGGGTGATCCTTCCCTTTCATGGTAGCAAAGTTAGTACAATTTCCACTTACCTGGATCATATATTATGTTGTAGAGTTCAACCAATGCCAACTCAGCTGCTCTAGCTCTAGCTACCTTCTTACTCTTGCCTAGCCCCTTGAAACTCATTCCTTGAACCTTACAAACCATGACATACTGTTGATTGGGGGCTTCCTCATCAACTAGCTCGTAATCAACTGAATGTTTCCTGTAAAGCCATACCAATACAGGTTTTTAATTTAAATGCTGCATCTAAACATTTCTAATTCACAGTCCAACCTTGTCATTGGCATTCACTTTGTTATTAATGCTTTCTTAATTGCCAACTAGCTTAAGAATTCCGTAATGAATGGGCTTTATTTAATATCTGTAATGGGCTTCCTTGGTGTCTACAGACTAATCCAAATAAACCAAATGGACGTAACACCCAACGTAATATGAGATCTAATAACACCGGCGAAAAGCCGAAAAATTAATAGAAGATAGTTGGCGCTGATACTGAATGTCTAACAAGTTTAATAGCAATGAAAGGAACCGTCGAATGTCAGCTAACTCTATACGTTCATAAAATGCTACCTATTTCCAGCATGGCTAACAAAGTAAAAGTTTAAATAATGTTTAATAAAATTAAAAAGAAAAGCTAATGCTTGTCTTTGAACATTATCAAGCATATTAAAGATGGACTTAAATTTTTAAAACAGCATTTTTTTTCCTTGTTATAAAAATGAATAAGTCAGGCACATAATATGTCTACTTTTTAAGACAAAAGTCTACACTTTCATCATGGCCATTGTATCCATTTTCAAGCACGACAAAGGCTCTTTTTGTTATTGAAATCAATATGTGATTACTTTATGTGGGAAGCGTGGTCGAGAGGTTAAGTATGCTTGAACTTGGCTACCTATGAAGGGGGCTCGAGGTTCGACATTCGACTAGAGGAGAGTTGTGTTTACTTAGCGCCTAAATGCAGCATGGAAAACCTTTCCTAGATACCCCCTGCCCACAAATAAGATTGGACCATAGCGCTCTGAGCATGCTATAAGCATGAAAGAAGAGCTATATAAAAGCTATAATATATATATATAAATATATATATATATATATTTTTATGTTTTTTTATTGTATATAATGTTTCTTTTTTTTATTTAATCTATTGCTGTGATATTTTAAAAATATTTATGCTGTTCTAATATTTTAAAAACTGGTATACCTTATTTTACTGAGTGGTGCTCTAGAAAAAGCTGAATAGAGAAAAAAAAATTCCTGCAAAGTTTATTCTTAAATTTCGGGATTAATTTCAAAATCATTACTCACTCTTTTTCATTCAGCATCATACACGGATGTCTAGATGTTACTATCCTCTCTCCACCTTCTACTTTTTGAGACAGTTCCAATTTCGGCTCTGTACTCTCCACTTCCTGTTTTGAGACATCATTGAGCTGACTATCTTTCTCTGTGACCACAGTCTGCCACACACCTTCTGACACATCCAATACTGGATATTGCTGAAAACAATGAGAAAAAAAATTATATTAAAATGTATTACTCTGTGTTTGATCTGATAAAACTAAAAACTAAATACACCCCTGTTGTCTATTGCAGCACTGTCTCTACTTTCTGAACACAAGATTAAAACCTCAGATCACCACTTGCTGAATCCTTACCAACTTGCAGAATGTAAAACATGTTAAATTTTTTTAACGTGCCCTACCCCATTTTTTTTTTAAGTTTTATTTTTAGGAGCACTAGAAAGAGGAAAAGCCTGGATCTGATTTGTGCATTTTGTCTGTCTGTTTAAAGAATAAATTATTTCTCCATTGCCTGGACTGTGCTAAAAACAAATCGATGCAACAGCTACTTCCCTTCTTCAGAAAGCAAACTGTTTTGTTTTAAAAATTAAATATGCAAAGTTGTTTTTTTTTTCATTAACAATCATCATTTCTGAATCAATATTAAAATTGTTTGTGTTTGTGAATAATGGTCAAATGTTGTACATAAAGATAGGGGAAATACAAAATTTAAATGTTGTGCCACTGCTATAATAGTTTCTCTTTTTTTAAAAATCCTATGCCCATGCCACAAGTGCATGTATAGTGTCAGCACTCAATACAGCAGTAGCAAATTTTATTAGGTCACATTAAGTGTTCAGGAGAAAATTATGCAGATTTTGCTAGATGATAACTGATTTGCATAAACATGAAGTTCAGTCAAGATAGAAGCTAGGAAAGTGAACTATCACATGTCAAGGATCTAGAAAGATTGATATACGCAACTATTTAAATGAGAAGTTAGCTATCAGAGTCAATCAGTGATAAGTCAGTCTTTGTTCAGGTCAGTCGCTAATCACCAGACATTGTTCCATTGGATTATTTAGCGTGCTGTTTCTTAACAGGATTACAATTAGTTCGCTTGTAACTTTAATGAGTTTTAATTCAACTATTCTATTCATGTTATCATTGTGAATTATATTTTGGATTATATGGCTCCTCCTTCATGGTCGAAGATGTGCACATTTCTCATTTCCTATGGACTGTAGACGGGTGTAATGTCCAATCCTCGCATTAAAAAGCCGGCCGCATATTTGGCATAGGTGGGTTAGGTCAGTTGCAGATAGGCCTGCTTCTTCTCTCAGCTTTTTGTTGGTTCGGCGCTCTTTCGCCCTGGCCACTCTTCTTGCTTCAAATCTTGAGACTCCGAGACTCGCAGCTTCACGCCATGAGGAGCGATCGAGAGCTATTCCTTGAAGGAATTATATGTTTTGTTCAACTGAGTTTGAAGGATTTAAACTCAAAGGAAATTATTCAGAGCTGAGTGGCTTCACCATTTCCTAGCAGTGGGCAGTACAAATGTCATATGATTGTGAAGACAATATAAAGCAGCTCTCATTTAAACACAGTTGAGACAACATATACATACAGTAACCAATGTTTATTTGTCTCTTTCTCTCTGTCTAAATGTAAAAAAAAAAACTGATGAAAACCTAGCCAGTCCCAGGAAGGCTATACAAGTAGAGCCTCTTTCAATGTTAGGTTGGGAAATCGATTTTTACAGATCCTGCACTGGATGTACTAGAAGGCTATAAAGTTTCATAGTACAGAACCTTCCCTTGGACATGTAAAGCTTACATTTAACTGTGTTAAAAACACTTAACTCCATTTGTTATTTTGATTTGTATTAATTCAATGATTAGTTGTAATCCACAAGTTTATCAGTAAAGATTCCAAGAAAAAAGCATAAATCTTACCAAATGGATTTCTACTTAGATTTGTGAATCTATACTTTCTTTTTAACATACTATACAATATGCAATTACCATTTTTATTTACATCCAACATTGCTGTCTTGAGCGCAAACAGCTGATTGAGTAGGTGTAAAAATAATATTAATTTAATGACATTATTAAACATGCTATTCTCTTTTTGGACACTTTCATGTGCTAATTTGAAAAAAACAGCAATTAATAAGTTATAAATATAAAGGTAACAACTCACATTTCCAACAGGGTTCTGACCAGAGTTACTATATTCCTCATCGCTATGAATGCACTCATACTTTTGGTGCGGCTGAAAAAAGCAGACATTGTTAAAATAAATAACGTGTAACTGCACTATGAAAAATCCAAAGAAAACAAATTTGTGAAAAACCCTGTCCTTCTGTGTTTCAGGTGTCACAGCAGTGGCTGTGAATGATTGCAATTATTTACCTCTTATGCTATACAATTCAGAATTGCTGGCTTTTATGATACCTCGTAATTACACATGTATTTATTAAAACAAGGTCATAAAGATTGTTTCATCTAAACTTAATAGCTAAGTTTTTCAACTTGAATTTTTTAAGTCTAGGAAGAAGTGCCATCTTATAAAACCTCTCAGTGCTGAACAACTGAAGAAAACTGCACATTATTTTTCCTTGGCACAATCTGCAAAAGAGCTGAAGAAGAAGAAGAATAAAACCTGTCATGAAAGAAATAGGACTAAAACTTGAGAAAAGAAAAAGACAAGAAGTATAAGGTATATGGTATAATGATATCAGTCTATCCTATGCAGGGATAAGCACAAGATTTATAAGAAACCAATGACCTCAAAAGTGCAAACTAACCAAGCCATTATAAATGATGGCATTTTAATTGTTTAAACTTCATTGTGTTTTTCCTACTGTAAGTAAGCTTACGATGTTACAAAATAAAGTCACCTTCTAATTCATGATTGTGCTTGCTTTTGTTTGCAAGGTAGCAAAAGGGAACTATATAAAACAACAAGAACCTTTACGTTTCTCTAACTCATTGACATTTGTTTACACAATTCACGACTCAGGTTCAAATACCTTTATTTTATTCCCGTTATGAAAAAAACATTTTTGGGGGTAAGTCATAATAAAATGTCAAATAAAAACAAAAAAAAAAAACCACTTACACTTTGACTAGGAACAAAGTGGATTGGCTCGACATGACTTGCAGAAGATGAACCAGAGGCTGCAGGATAAGAAAAACAAAAAAACATCTTAAGAGTAAAAAAACAAAACAACATCTTATTGTCTCAAAACCCATAAACTGTTGTCAATGTCAGTGGGCATAAAGAAATGAAAAGGAAAGATAACAGTAGGAGCACAAATAGATGTAGCCTGAGAATGATTTTAGTCCTGAAACAAACATTGTTAATAATTTAGATTACCATCATAATTACTTTAACGCCACAAACAAACACACCATGTTTTTTTTGTTTTTTTAAAATAAGTCAGAAATATATTCATAGTTAAACATTTGTTGTTGTTTTTAAAGATCTGTTACAACAGTAGTTAAATAAAAACCCTAAGAAGTACAGTTGAAAAAAAAAACAAAAAAAGTTCAATTTCAAAAAATGACACCAAAAGAAAAAAACAAGGATTTAGCAAGCATGAGATAAATAACAAAAATTTTCCTAAATAAAAAAAAATATGTTTTTAGTTCTCAGAACAAGAAAATATCTTTGTGATTTATTTTGTAATTAATAATTAATTAGAATAAACTCAAACATGAAAGTTACAGAAAGTTATGATAAGCAAAAATGGCATAATAATTATTATAATGTAATAATATAGTACCTTAATGTGTTTTTGGATAACCTAGTCAAATGGAGCAAATAAGAACACAAATATGGGCCATTGTCTAACATGTAATCTATTCCAAACTGCCTTAAAAACAGATCAAGCAAAAATGTACGATGCTCGAGAATGCAATTTATTATATTTTTAGATGATTCAGAAAATGTCATTAGAGTCTGGAGTCTTAGATCAATAGTACTTGCTAGATTTAGTATTTTCCCCTCATCTATGTATAAGGCATGAAATATATTACATATTTGCTCCAATGGCTAACATATAATTGGCTACCTCTCCAATGTACACAATTTGACTATGGCGAGTTATCCTGTGGCTGTCAGTGAAAGGTTGTATGCAGACTGCAGCTGGGAAAGACTAGAGCCATGCTGTGTATAACCAGTGGCAAGCCAGGGAACAGTTAGAAATACCAAGCTATCCTTTTCATGAAGTGTTCAAATGTAACATCCCCTGTCATTCGCAGTGTTTAGGTAAGGCATTACTAATTTAATCTCCTTGTAAACAATTTTTTTTTATTGAGATGTGTGGAAAAAATATGTTAATAATGTGACACTCATGAAAAAAGGCATAGCCTGAGAATTTCTTAATAACTGCAGAAGCAAGGCTAGACTCACTGGTTCTTCCCAAGCAGGCCTCCTTTATATATGTTGACAGCCATGATGCCAATGCAATCTGCAGCTTTTATTGTTATAAAGAGGATGTGAGTTATGAAAAACTCATCTTACCAGCAGCTGACAGGGCAGTGAATCAACAGGCTAAGGAAGGCTACAATGTCCACAGCAAGTCACACTCTCGGAATATTTACAAGCTCTAGTGACAACATCATCCTGTCTAGACAAAGACCACTCTTCAAATAAATCCTTGATCTCAATACATACTATCATTTCCCCCACAATGCTTTAACAATCGAGCATAGTTCATACTAAAATCTAATAAGCATATTTAAATAAATTAAACATTGAACAGGGCATGGAGAAAACTGTTCAAAAATCATTTTATCAAATGTAAAACCTGGGATTGTAAGTAACTTCATCTTATAGGTCTTCACAAGATAAGCAAAACAAATGAAACGAAAAATGTCTATCATCATTAGAAACCTGGACAGCCTTATTGCACTCACACTCAAACTATAGTTGTTTTTTTTTTAATGTTTAAGAAAAAAAATCTGTTAAAAGCAAAAATGTAGCTTAAATTTAAAATAATCATAATAATAATAATCACTATTAATAGAGTGTCAAATAATATGTAGGAAATAATGTGATTATTTAGGTCATTGTTTAAATCGAAATTTGCTATTACAACTAAGTTTATGTTTGAAGTCCACAGGGGCAAATGTTGCCAGCACAACTACAATTAATTCACACCAACCATAAACCATACACAGAAAGCTAATGCTATAGAAAAATTTAGAAACTACAATTGTATGGTTAACTCTTAGATTAATTCTTGTCTCATTCTGTGACATAAATCGTAAGAGTAATATCTATATAGCAATCTAGCTTCATTTTTTTTAATACATAGTTCCCTTTTCGGATCATTTGATCTATAGGGCAGACAATGTTAAAGTCATCTAGTGGTGTGGCTGAGTGGTTAAGCACATGGCTTCTGAACCTGGGTTTGAATCTCGGTGAAGACAGACAATTTGAACTCCAGGATTTTGATGGTGCATTTGAGTCCACCCAACTCTCATGAGTACCTGACTTAAGTTGGGGAAAGTAAAGGTGGTTGGTCATTGTGCTGGCCGCATGTCACCCTACTCGTTTACCGTTGGAAAAGAAACAGATGACCTTAATTGCATAAACGTGGCAATATTTTTCTTTCTACACAAACATGTCTAGACACACGTCTAGGAAAACTCTTATATTCTAAATTATCTTTGTACAAAGGAAGTAGATTTCTATTGCCATCAAAAACTTTACAAATATAGCCTAAATAAAGAAAATGCTTCCTAAAGCAAAAATAGAAGCTAAGCTATATATAGATATAAATCATTTCATCTTTAAGAGCAATGGTTGTCACCTAAAGCAATAAAATAAAATTTATGATGATCACCAGAAATCATTAGCATCAAGTAGCAATGTGTTCTGAAATATCTCATCTTTAACCCAAAAGGGCTTATCCATTATCAGTTGGAAAAACTACCCACTACGTCCTAAACAAAGAGAGGTAACTCTAAAAATGATGAGCTTTTTATACAAAAGTTTTTTAAAAAGTGCTGCTAAGTTCCCATAACATCCTACCACATTAGACATTTATTTTGTACAAAAACGCATCCTACCACAATAGTCGCTTTCGGGTTAAACAAAGGTTAAAACAGGCTATTGACATTTTCCAGCATCAAGATCGATTTGATAACTGTATACACTCAAATCTTTTTAACAGCAAAACCTATATTTCTTTAACACTTCAGTATGAAGACCCACCAATAGGGACAGGTCACCTTGAAAGAAAGTCAGATAACAGAGGAGCGAAAATTGTATTCAAACCAAAAAGCAGGCAACCCAAAGGCAGACTCCGAATGCGATGAATTGATGATGTGGAGGCAGATCTGCAACAGCTTGGGGTTAGGGCGTGGAGACGAAAAGCAAAGGAGAGATCTGAATGGAAGGATGTGTTGAAGCAGGCCAGAGCCCTCCATGTGCTGTAGTGCCACTGGGATGAATGGATGGATGGATACTCTCAAATTTAGGCTGCACTTTTTTTTTGTGTTTTTGAAAGCCTGAAACCAAAAACTCCTAAAATGATTTTGACACGCCACTAACACCAACTTTAACTTGACCTTGTGTTTCTTTTCATCTCTTTTGAAATTTCAATTATGCTTCACACAATATTTAATTGATCGATCAGGCGTGGGATGATTACAAATAAAATTGGTATACTGTTTCTTCGTGTTACTATGAGCACTTGATACAGGACTTGCCAGTACAAAAGGTTGATGCTGATTTTCTGTTGCTTTCTTTTGTGACCAACAATATCTTTTGCCACTTAAATTTTGAGTGTCCTGATATATATATAAAGCATATATATATATATATATATATACATATACATATTCCACTTCATTGCAGTTTTTTAATGATGCTAACAACAAGGTTCTCATGCAGCCAATAGTTAGGTATGCATGTTTTCATAGGGCAGGTAATGCAATGTGATGTGACATCATGCAATAGTTGTGGCTTAGACTTGTGTCTTAATAGTTTGCTTGTTTTTATCATTAACCCCGAAACCTATTCAGACACAGCATACATTTAAGGATATATAGTATTCTATATTTATAGCAAAGGGTTGTGAAGGTGCTGCATATGTTAATGATTTGTAACAGCCAAAAAATAATTTTCAAAGATCAATATGAAATTTTATTGACTTTAGCCTTTTGATAACGTTGAGCTGTTCATAAAAGAAAGAGATTTTTAGATCTATAGCATACAAAATAAAAATGGTTAAAATCCAGCTTTCTGAGTTTCTGTCAATAATGTCAGAGCTGAAAGTAAAGTAAAAGATTAAATGGATCTCATTCACCAATCGTAAACAAACAACATTTAGCCAGGTGGTTCTCTATCTCTTCTATACAAAATACATAAAGGCTGTCACATGATACGTTTTTTCATTGTTTTATCAATATTATCACATGGCTAAATGTTGTTTGTTTACGATTTGTAAATAAAGTCCATTACATGTACTCTCTAATAGATCTAGATACAGAGGTATAAATATTATTAAGTCATTAACTTAGCTCTAATAGCTCTAGATCTAGATACAATAAAATTATATACTGACTTACTGACCTAGGTCTGAATGAATGGAAATGTCTTCAATTCTGAAGAGTAAGGATTAGATCTAGTCATTGAGTGCACTTTAGACTCTATACTCTATAGATAGATCTACTGCCTAAGAACTATACTCACCAAGAGTCTTAGTCACTCACTAGAAATACTATATTTTATATAATTATATTATATATATACCAGATCTAGTAACTAGAAATGTATTATAGTAGATCTAGATCTATAACTATAGAATATAGTGTATACTAATACTGTATAATACTAAATATCTAGATTATAGATCTAATAAATCTACGTCTAGAGAGCTTTTGGTAGGCAAGACAACCAGAAATGGTCGAGTTATTATTATTATTACACTAGAATATATTTATAAATAATACTAGACAGATATTACCCGCTGCCTGCGGGTCTTAACTTGTGTATTGCTGATATAGTCACTGATATAGTGCATTACAAACAATTAAAGAAAATAATAATGTTATAAGTAAAGCGAAGGCATGAATTCATGAATAAAAAAATATTTTGAATGGAGCTAAAAATAGCTAATTGACTTGAAATCAATTTTTTATGAAAACATTGGCAAATGAATGTAGATCTATGTAAAAATGCTTTAGAAAAACAAATTTGAACGTTAATTTGATTAAATTGAAATGAATGGACTATAATTAATATATTCATAGGTTTATATATAAAATTATCTTTGTGAAGAGAAGTTGTATCGTCTTAGAGTGGAATTAGAATTTTAGACATAGGAATAGAGAGATGTGTAACATTTCGCGTAATGTCTAATGAAAGAATGTTCGTCAGGATTTCTAAATTCGCAGATTTAAGGAACGAATTTATTTAAAAATACATTTGAAACACACATTTGAAGGTTAATTTTATTAAATAATGGAATCAATTGGCTATATTTTGTATTTTCATGTGTCTAATTAAAAAACTATCTGCACAAAGTGTAGTTTCTAAAATTAAATCTAGATCAAGATCATTTCGATCTGTTCATGTAAATATGGTAAACATAGCCTAGATTGATGACGTTATAATGCTTTCATAGAGTTGGAAAGCTTTTTTTTTTGAGGGTCTTAAGTTTGTTTTAGGGCTACAATACATCTAAGTTAGTACCCAAGGAACATTTATGCCAAGTTTTATCAAGATTGGTCAAACGGTTTTGATTTCTATTCGTAACATACATACATACGCCTTACTTTCTACTTTATAACATAGATATATATAATAAATAATATAGATTATTATAGATTCTAGATGTAGATCTAATCAATTTCTAATCTAGATTTTTTTATAGACCTAATCAAGGCATCTTAGAGGATGATGATCATGCAGTTAGCGCGCTGGACTGTAGTTCAGACTTATCGATCGTCCCGGGTTCAAACCCTACCCGCTCCCATCCCCGTCATCCTGCATGAGGTTTGGACTAGGAAGTAAATTATCTTCAACTCTGAAAGAACATCCAAAAAATGTAAAACCTTTCATAAACATTTTAAATATATAGCACTACTTTCATGCTTTTTATGGCATGCTCAGAGCCAGAGCGATATGGTCCAATCAAGTCCAATCTCATATGACCGGTGGGGGGAGGGTGGTATCTGAGAGAAGTTTTTTTCGTGCTGCATTTAGGTACTCAGTAAACACAACCCTGCTCGAGTCAGGTGTCCAACCTTAAGCCCCCTTTGTAGGTAGCCAAGCCAAGCCAAGTTCAAGCATGTACTTTTTATTAAGTGTCTTACTTAAAGCCTTTCGACCACGCATCCATTAGGTCTAGATTAGTCTAGATCTAATGATATTAATGATTCTAATGTAGTACTAGCGTCTAGTAGTAGAGATATATAGATCTAGATTTAATATTAATTATAATCATATTCATAAAAATAGATCGAGAATAGAGATCTTTTGAAATAATTGAATTTTTATAACCTGGTTGCCAACGCTCATTAGAGGCTTGTGTTTCTTGAGAAAATTGAGACATATTTTCCTCTCTGCCTCTAGCTCGAGGACTGGGATCTTGAAACGATTCAGTTTGTGCCTGTGGCTGAAAATTTTGTTGCAGAGAACCTCGTCCTCTTCCTCGATATCTTGGTCTGCCACCACGCATTTTTTGAGATACTAGATATAGATCTCGAGTCTAGATCAAGTAGATCTATATAGTGACTTATAGTCAGTATAGAAGAATTTATAGAAGATAGATCTAGACTAAATCTAGATCTAGTTTTTCACCACAAGATAAAATTTAAAAATTAAATTCATTAAGATTTAAGATAGATCTATAAAATCTAGATCTATATTGAAATATTCTATTAATTATCAGTTTAAATGAGTTTATCTCACCATTATCTGGTCTCTAGACTCTTCTAGCTAGATGAGTAGATCTAGATTTATATCTGAATCTAGGTTAACCAAAAAGAAATCATACAAATGTTATAATAATCTAGAATAGATGCTTGCCGGTAAACCTATAGATCTAGATATCTATTAATTATTTAATTCTAATATAGATTTAATAGTATATGTAATTATAGATCTACTAATTTATTACACTTAACACAATGTTGACCAAGGTGTCGCGATACAATACATCAACATCCAATAATTTTTTTATCAAATACCCAGAATAAAAATATTAAAACACCAAAAAAATCCAGACTTTATATAGATCCTTATAAATCCATTCCAGGAAGAAAATACTGCCTTGATCTGATACATTAGATTGCGTTATTATAATACTTATTGAAATGATAAAAATATTTACAACTTTTTATTTCAGTGTGGGTTGGGGAAGAGTGTATTGTTGCAGGCCCATGCTCCAATAGGTGAATAGGGGTGACGGGTTGTAATTTTGTAGGACGCTGATGGAGCTGCGTAGTCACGGGTAAAACTGCATTTCTCATATTAGTCTTCGGACTCGAAGACAGGCTTTGTAGCACACAAAAGTTCCCTTTTCAGACCTTACGATCTATAGGGCAGATGATGTAAAGGTCATCTGTTTCTGTGGCCTACAGTTAACGAGGATGTCGTGTGGCCAGCACAACGATCAACCGCCTTTATTATTGCAGTTGTTGAGATCACCCTTTTTGAGGAGCTTTATTCTTTATTCTTTTTTTTTTCATTCTGCTGGTATGTCCTCCTCCTCCTCCCATATCCTTTCAAAAAGCTGGTAGAGCAGTTCTACTGAACATTCCAGATCTGCTTTCAAGGCTACTGCTGGATTATCATCAGGTCCTGCTGTCTTTCCATTTTTGAGATAGCCCTCTTAATTTTTGTAGGATTACTAAATAGTTTGTTGGGAGTTAATAAATGGGTGGCTCTATGATATAGGCCATTCATGCCCAAAATGCGGCCCGGGGGCCAGATCCGGCCCGTGACGTGCTTCCATCAGGCCCGCCGAAAGGCGGCACAAAATATAGAAAATTCCCCCCCTCCCATGTTCAAAATGTATCTTTAATATTTAACATTTGTGCCTTCATGAAATAAGACTATATAATCTACAAGGAAAAGTGAACGGATCTTTACTTTTTTTTGTAGAACATGATACCATTGCTAGCCAACATGTTTGTTTTTATAATGAAAGTGTGGCTGGTTTTAAAAAAGAAGAAGAACAAAGTATAAACAGAACTTAAGCCTTTTTTTGAAGTGTAAAGAGAACATTCAACTATCCCAATAATTCAATGTAAGTACTAGATCCTAGGGTTTGAAATAAAATAGTTTCAGGTCAATTTCAGTTTTTGTATCTTTTCCATCACGTGGCCAGCGACACTAGTGTTGGAAATTAAAATGGCCCGCAGATTGAATTAGGTTGTGCATCACTGATATAGGCTAATTCATTATTACAGCTAGTAGCCTATTATCTTGTATATAAAAGGCCGTTGAAAAAGGTGAAGGCGCGGTAAAATCAGGAAGCGCCGTGGGTCCCCTTAAGAGCATATTGGAAAATCGTTCATCAATCTGTCATTGAAAGTGGCTCATTCGATGGCAGCCCCACGGGCCCGTTTGGGTGCCGGCCTGCTGGGCTTTTGCCCGAATGCCTATATAAAGACATATAGCTAGTCTACCCATGCATGGGATGACAAACTTTGGTGCCAGATTGGTTTAAAGCGCTGGTAACAGTTAGTAGTTTCTAAATTGCTAAAAAATATATTTTATTTGTATCAAGTAGTGTCATTAGTTCATTTTGTTTTAGATCTAGACATAGAGTCTATACGAATAATAGAATTATTCGATCCTCCTAGAGTACCTAAACCGTTGCCACTAGACGGTAATCTATCTGAAGGATAAACAAAATGGGGACAAAGTTTTGAACTGTTTCTGGTGGTCACGGAAAATAACACGAAGCCCGAGCCAGTGAAGAAAGCTTTATTGTTACACCTGATCGGTGAGCCCGCTCGAGACATCTACAATACTTTTCAAGTATGTGAAGATGAGAATGTAGACAAACAAATTGAAAGATTTAAACAATCATTTTTTTTTTGCCTAAGTCCAACACTGTGTATGAGAGATTTAAATTATTCAAAAGAAATCTGACAAACGGTGAAAAGGTTGAATAGTATTATACTAAGTTTAAGAATTTGGCAAAAGAATGCAAGCTCGACAACCTTCAAGGTAAACTTATCATCGATTAGTATGTGGCATACAATCGGATCAAGTGAGAGAGAGACTTCTGAGAGATGTAGACTTAACTTTAGAGAAAGCAGCAAGCATAATTCGTGCTGACGAGCATACCCAGGACCAAATGATAGATATGAAAGGACTAAATGTAGATGCTGCTTATAAATTAAAGAAGACAAGATAGCAAGCCAGTCAAGAGCTAACGGTGCTAAGGCTAATGGCAAAAAATCATGTAACAAGTAGCATTAGAAATTGCAAATCTTGTGGTAGATCTCACGGCTTATACAATTGCCCAGCATGTGGACAGACATGCTGAAAATGTAATAATAATTTCGACGCAAGTCGTTCGAAGTATTTCAAGGCTGTTGATTCACTGAAAGATGAAAGTCAAGCAAGCCAAGTAAATGAGTTGTGGTTTGACACAATTGACACTGACAACAATGTCAAAGTTTGAATGGTTGATGTCAATATTATTGTTACAGTTACAACACTGAACTGAAGGGAGTTGCATTGGTAACATTTAAAGTCGGCGATGTAGAAGCTAAAGATGATGTGTACGAGATCAAGAAAAGTATAAATCCTATACTAGGTCTGAAGACATCTATTGCTTTAAAACTAATTGTCTTAATATGAGAAAAGAGTCCTTGTAATCACAACAAATTTCCATATGGATCAATAAAGCAGCCTTAGTCTTAGTCTTAATTGAAGCAAAGAGAAACGTCGAAGTACACGATGTCAAGCAACAGAGTGAAGTTCCACAAGTGTTGATGAAAAAAATATAAGCAAGATTCGAAAAACTCGGTAAATACAAAATGAAACTGACATCAGATGCAAAGCCTGTTATTCAATGTGTGGGCGGTTACACCATCACTATATGAAGAATTGAAAAGATAACTCACACAAATGCAACAAGATGGAGTGATCTCAGAAGTAGATGAACCAACGGAATGGGTTCATAATTAGGTTATAGCAAAGAAGAAAGATAATTCTTTGAGGTTGTGTTTAGATCCCCGAGAACTGAACAAATATATAATGAGAGAACATTTCACAATACCAACATTTGATCAAATCAATAGTTCACTTGGAGCAGCAAAAGTGTTTAGTTCAGGAATGCGAAGTTGGGCCCCCTCATATAAGCTGAGTGTGACCGAACCCAAACTGGGCTCTACTGTATCTAATGAGAGAGTACATGTCAATGAGAACAAACTTCTACGCCAGACAGTACACAAGGTACACCTGTTCCTTACGGGGTAAAAGAGACCAATTTCCTCAAGCTTTGGATCTGTCCTGTCTTGTCCTGTCATGGTTTTTGTGTGTAATCTAATGCTACTTCACATATTCTAATGCGAGTCCGAACACATCCAAGGGCCACAACAAATATCTATAACATACTTGATAAAACTTGTGAAAACTTCAACTGAGGATTATTTACAGATCTATTGAGTATACTTGATCAAAAGGATGCATATTGGCAAGTGGAGTTGGATGAACCAAGCTCTTATTTATGTACATTCAATACTCCGTTTTAATTGGTGGTCTATTCACTATCCATCTTTCTACAGGCCCGAGCCACATTCTTCTCCTATCATGTACCCGTATACTGCAGCGTCATTTGTCTGGAGTCTGACTATGTCACTACTTTTACCGTTCGTTAAATAGTAAAAACAATGCACAATATATTTATTTACAAAACTAACATAATCTCTAAATTAAACTAGGTCACTACAGATCATTGGAAGGGCCAATGTCATTGGTCAACAATGTAACATTTCGGCACTTCGAGCCACATGCTTAATCTTCATATATTCTATATGTGGATTGGTCGTCATAGTTGCATAATGGAAAACAATTCCAACAACGCACTAGTTCTGTTTTATATCGGCTTCGTCTAGTTAGGAGACGATGGTTTTTAAAGCACCTTTGTAAAGAAATGAATGTTCAACCAACTGAGTAGAAAGTTAATTGAGATCTCAAGCTCGGTTTTCATGCACAAATGTATGTTACTTCGCACATTTGGAATGTGCTAACCAATAACCTACTACGGATGCTTAACGCAATACAATCTTCTCATCTACAGTTTACTCGTACAAATAGTTCAAGTATTTCAATTAGCCAATATGAATTGTAATATTAAAGAAATAAATAACACTTGAACCAAAATAACGGCTAGTATAATTCATCATATAGAACACTTTTACAATGAGTAGGCTTACACGTAGTTATTATTATTATATTTTTATTATTAAATAAAAAAAAATCTAACACGTTACATTTAAATGAAACGCTGTACTGACAATTTAAGAGTTACCTTCCTTTAATAGATTACATTGTTATTTTGCTCGGACACCAGTAATAAAATTTAAGAAAAATAAACATGATTTAATCAAAATAATGTAATAATGAGTTGCATTAAACTCTTAAAGTCAATACATTCCCTTACTTAACCCCGTTTGGGCCCCTAGTTGTCGTGGGCCTGGGCGCAATGAACCCCTTCACGCCATGGTTGCTACGCCACTGCCTTTTGGTATATTTTCAGCGAGTGAAATATTATAGAAACGTGCTTATCTGGTATTCAGAGACATCACAGGTGTACATATCATGTCAGATGACATGCTGATTGCAGCAAAAGATGAAAAAGAACATTATCAAATTTTTGAAAATGTTCTGGAGAGAGCTAGAAAGAACAATGATCATCAAGAGCAAGATGCAATATAAACTTTCTGGTGTTAATTACCTCGGAAGACAAATTGGAGCAGATGGTATTCATCCAGATCCAGATAAAATCAAAGCAATAAGGGAGATGCCAGCACCAACAGATCGCACAGGAATTCAAAGACTGCTAGGGATGCTGCACTATCTGTCAAGTTTCATTCCAAACATGTCAACAATTACCAGTCAATTGCGTGAAAGAAAGAAAGATGTATTATGGCAGTAGAATGCAGAGCAAGAAAATGCTTTCCAACTAATAAAGAAAACACTTAGTGAAACTCCAGTTCTGAAACTGTTTAACCCTGAAAAACCAGTTACTATTCAGTGTGACGCTTCTTCTAAAGGGTTGGGAGAATGTTTAATGCAAGAAGACAAACCAGTTGCGTATACGTCAAGATCATTTAAAGAAACAGAGTGCAAATATGCATAAATAGAAAAGGAAATGTTAGCTATAGTGTTTGCAGCTTAACATTTTCATCACTATATTTTTGGAGGAACCGTGACTGTACAATCAGATCACTAACCTTTGCAAACTGTTGTGACGAAGCCTTTACACAAAATTTCATCAATATTTCAAATGATGATGTTAAGACTATTTAGATATTAATTAACAATAACTTACACTCAAGGTTCAAAAAATGCAAATAGCTGATACGTTATCGCGTGCGTACACCAGTGGTCACGAAAAATCAATTTCAGATGATGACATGGTTATTCGTAGCGCAACTGCACAGTTTCGGGGAAGAGATTGGAAGATTTTTTTTAATTAGACGGAAAACTGAATCTGATGCTAAATTGAAAATAGTAATTAATTAAGTCAGAGAAGGTTGGCCAAAGTTAAGAACTCAAGCTCATGAAACATTAAAAGTGTATTGATCATTTTAAGACAGTATTCATGAAGAGATTGGAATATTGTTTTATGAGAACAGAATTAGAATTCCTTCAAGTATGAGAAATAAACAAGTTGAACATAGGTCATTTTGGTCATGAGAAAACCAGACTGAAGACAAAACAGAGTGTGTCTTGGCCAGGATTGTCCAAAGATATTTTTTCAACAATAATGAAATGCTCAACATGTGCAACGTTCAAAAGAAATAATGCGAAAGAAAAATTGCTACCTCATGCTGTACCAGACAGACCATGGAAAAGGTTGCAACAGATTTGTTTGAATGGCGAAACAATGACTACTTGCTAATTATTGACAATTTATCTAAATATCCTGAGAGAAAACGACTTGAGAACAAAACAGAATGTGTTATCAGGACACTGAAAGATATTTTTGCTAGTTATGGCATACTAGAAGAAATAGTGAGCGACAATATACCATTCAACAACTATCAATATAGAGAGTTTGCTCCTGAATGGGGTTTTAGGATAACCACATCAAGCCCCTGGTACTCTCAATCAAATCGTCAAAGCGAGGTGTATTTTGGTACGCCATATCTCGCTATGCTCGAGTATAGAAATTTTCACCATCACAACTGCTGATGAGTAGAAGACTCAGGGACATCATTCCATCTGATCCCAAACTATTGAAACCATCGGTATCTGAAAATGCAGAGACATTACTTAAAGAACAACACATGAGAATCAAAGTGAAATACAATGCTCATGCAAGACTACCTAAAGATTACTCTGTCGGAGAGAAAGTGAGAGTTCGTCTAGGACAAACATGTCAGAAAGCAGATGTCGTCAAAAAACATCCATCACCCAGATCTTACATCATAAAGACTAACGATGGAAAAACATACAGACGAAACCAACGCTTTTTGAACAAGAGTTTCGAAGAAGACATCCCTGGGTACTATGATACTGACGAAGACAATGAACAGCAAACTGTCAGAACAAAGAAACAAACAATTATAGACCTACGTCTAGAGAGCTTGTGCCAGTCAAGACAACCAAAAGTGGTCGAGTTGTTAAAGTACCTAGTAGATATCAATATTAAGAACTTTAAAAGGAAGGGTGTGCTAATATGTTTATAAATTGCGTCATTGTTTGTTGTGAATGTTTTGTGAGAGGGCTGTGACGTAATAAAAATGAGAGTCTTCAATGTCTACTTATATCAACACAAGGTCTCTGTTCATTCCTTGTTATTATAAATGTCTACAGCAGGGGTTCTCAACCTGTGGATCGCGACCCCCTTGGGGGTCGAATGACGATTTGCCAGGGGTCGGCTAAGACCATCGAAAATATATATTGTTTTTGTCTATTCTTCTATTGCTGTATGTGTATGTGGGGAGGGGGGTCGCTGCAGAGTGGGGGATTGTAAAAAGGAGTCGCCGGGCTTAAATGGTTGAGAACCGCTTCAGCATTTTTTTTATTATTTCTCTGTGACAACAGAACACTCCACAGAGCTCGATCACAGCCTACTCACAGAGGGTTCCAACATATTTTTAGGTCTTCTAAGAATGTTAGTCGGTGACGGTCCTGTTTTCGTTTCCCTCATTTTCGGGAAACGTGCTGTCTCATGTCCCTTTTAGTTACAACTTTGCTTAAGGTTTAAGTCTGCAGTAAAAGATTTCTCTGTTGGTGATATGATCTCGGTATGTTTTTCACTCTGCATTTTGTAATCTTCACAGTGAAAGAAAAGAAGACAGTTAAAAAAAAAATTAAAAACAAAACTATATTATAGATATATCATTATCTAAGACCATTGGCGTAGCCAGGGGGGGGGGGTTCAACCCCACCCCCTCCGAAATGAAATCCCCCCCACCTGCGGGGGGGGGGATCGGAATTTATTGACTGATTTTTTACCTCTTCCATATAAAAAAAGCAAATTACACACTCAAAAAACTATGAGCGTAGCCAAAGGGGTTAGAATTTAACATCCCCCACCCCCAATTCAGCGGGGTTTGATGCTAAAAAAATACTTCAATATAAAAAAAAAGCAAATTACACACTCAAAATTCTATGAGCGTAGCCAAGCCAATGGGGGTTTTGAGTTTAAACCCCCTTCTCCAGATGGCTTTTTTAAAAGTTTGAAACCCCTTCTGATGATTTTGAGTTTAAATACTCTCATACAGAGCGTTTTGAGATTGAAAGCCTCTCTCTTCAATTTTATTCTAAAGCAAACTACAGTCACCAAATTCTATCAGAGTAGCTAAGGGGGTTCTGAATTTTAAAAAAACAAACTCCAAAGATTTTTTAGTCTAAAACCCCGCGAAAATGATTTTGACGATAAAATGTCCCTTTTTGATATAAAATCTAAAACAAACTATAGTCACCTAATTCCAAGAGAGTAGCCAAGAGAGGTCACAAATTTGTACCAGTGGCTGGGCTTCATTGATAAAGGGCAGTGGATAGACATCTGCCGAAATTGAAAATGGTTAAAAGTGGATCAACAAAGATGGCTAAGACGGATTTTAGGAGTCAGTTATAGAGATCGGGTCTCAATCAAGGAAATCCTATGCCGAACTAGGAGTCGACCCCTTAGTAAGGTTGTGACAGAGCGTCGCATGAGGTTTGCGGGACATGTTCTCCGACAAAATGAATTACGCATAATAGGAGTTGCGATAACATGGAGGCCATTATGAGGAAAGCGCAAACACGGACATCCTTGTACAACTTGGCGCCTTACTTTCATGTAGGTCCACAGTGAAGGTGGGAAGAGGCGTCAGACATTGCCAGTGACAGATTTTTGTGGAAGCAGCTTGACCTCAATGCGCCGAACGACGAGGGAGGATCTAAGTCATTAAGAATAGCAAATAAGGTTTTTCAAACAAAACTTTTTAATAGCAGAATAATGCACTGTAGATACCTCAGAATATGCCTTTGTTGGCTTTCAATACCAGAGTGCTTGGGGGAACGCACAATGGCAAAGGAGGGGTTCTACAATTACGAAAAGAACCTATTCTAGGATACAATAAACGTCTTCCGAAAGAATTAAGGTCAGAATGTAATCAAGATTAATTATGTACACAAACACGCACGTACACACACCTTTTTTTTGCGGGGAGGGGGGAATCCTGGCTACGCCTATGTCTACGACCTTTGATGTCTAATATATGGAATCAATGAAAAATAAATATAAACCTAGATCTAGTGGAAAACACCTGTAAGTGACACCACATATTCCTATACATAGGCCAGGGTAAGGGATTTAGATCTATGTAAAAAAAAGTTGAAACCATAATATAATATGTAAAAGAAGTAAAATAATTAATAACGAAAGTGAAATTTACTGCACATATCCTTATCATAGAAAGTAGAAAAACTAAAATATATCTAAATTATAGATAAATGTAAAGAAAATCAAAGAAATTGAATTGTTTATTAAAATAAAAACAGATCTAGTTTCTACATAACAAACACACTAATCACATAATCAGACTTTTAAAGTTTTTACTAAAAAACTTGCCTATGTTACAAATAGAATCGGAAATTGCCGGAATAAATTTGATCTAGACTACGGGCTATTTATTTATTATTTACGTTATTTATTTTCACATAAAGATCTAAGTCTAAATTCTAAATCTAATAATTAGAGGCCTCTAGTCTAGATCTAAATTATGGGTAAATTAATTGAAATTGAACATTAGTCATTATCTTACTATTATAACTAATCTAAATCTTAGTCTTAAGAAGTTAAGTCCTAGTGCTAGTCACTCTTAATAATTATCTTATCATTTCATTAGTCATTATGATTATTTTGAATGATAGATTTTAATGGTCATAATCATCATAATGGTATTTAAAAATAATGTTAAACTACCCAGTAACTTGAGTAACCTTGATATTGATAGCCGAATAATCGAATCATCAAGTCAATCAAGACTAAAGTCTATAAGTTAAAGACTAAATCTAAGACATACTTGACATAGATTCTAGATTATGATCTTTTATTCAACAATACTCAATAGCTTAAGTCTTAGCTTAGGTCTAGTGACAATCTAGTCTTAGTAATTGATGTTTTTCTGACATAATTTTTCTGTTCATCCAAATTGCTCGTATTTCTGGTTTCTTGATTCTAGATCTGTGATGTTACATAAAGTTATTTAATCAATTGACTTACTGTATAACGGAAAACTATACAGTAAAGTTTACAATCTCGTTAAAGAAATAGATCTTGGTCTATGCAGTTAGATCTTGAAAGCAAAGAATTTCCATGGCAGTCTGTATTTTCTCGCCTGACCACTCAGCACATAACAAGTACTATGGCTTGGTTGCCTAGTCTTGACTCGATGACTGACTACACGTAGCCTAGGCTTTACACTGACTAGTTTGTTAGGATCAGGCATACACACAACTACTTAGTTTTTGGGATGAGAGGGGTGTAGATGAAAATGTTACTTTTTTTTTCTCTAGTTGGTTATGCTAATACTTTTAGATGTATATATATATATATATATATATTTATGTACCATAGCTATGGACTAGGCCATCAATAAGCCTAACAACCACTGTAAGAATGAATTGATATGATGGGTTAGAATTAGAGATTCGCTTTCAGTATTGTTGAGGGAAGTGGCGTCTGCCTAACCTAAAAACAAAATCTCAAAGAACCCCGTTTTTTTTAGATGTCAAGAATTTACTGTCTAATTTATTAAATTAAATATAAATGTTTCTAACCATTTAAATAAAAAAAGGTAAAATGTTTTCCGGAGAAGTCCAAGCCATCCCTACTCTCTCTAGTGACACTAGTCTCTCTCTGTAATGAATACTACTGATCAGTGATCTAAATCTATATTCTAGTATCATGATCTAGTCTTGATCAATAGCAATTATACAGGATCTAGATCTAATATATATACATTATTACATACTTGATAATAATGTCAATAATCTTGAATTATTAATGTCAATACAAACAACACAGCCTGAGATATAGGGTATTGACATTGTAGTAAATTGTACACTTTGTCAACAATATTCAAGAATTGTCAGCAAACATAAAAAACATAATAATAATGCGCTCATATAATAATATAATTCAAAGTCACCATTCTCTGGCAGATTCCATTTTATTATAAATAATAGTTGTAGAGATTGACTAGTTTAAAGAATAATAATGATTGCAGCCAGGCCAACTTGACTCCTCTTTGTCTGATAAATTTCTTTGGTTCCTTCAAAAAAAGACGATAACTCCCTAAGCTCTAAGTATTTCTATTTAACAATATGTTTAAATTGAAATCTTTTTATTTACTATGTTAAATCAACTAAGGCTTCCAGCGCCTTCTTAATTTTACCTCTTTAACCACTGTCAATATTTTGAATTTTAAAAAATAATAATTAATTAGTATTATGCTTCGCATTCTGAGTTTGTAAATTTTCTATCCACAGGGAATACCATGAAAAAGAAAACAAAAAGCAAAGAAATAAAATGTACTGAATCTTGTGAGTATGTTTATTGTTATGTAAGTTTAAAACAAATATAATAAATGACGACAGAATAGCATGTTACATGGCAAGGCAGTTATTTGTTCAACAACCTCAACTTGTGCATTTTTTAAATTCAGTTAAGCGAAATTGTGGCTAACATCTTTGATTCTTGTAGATTCATAGTTAATCATAACTATGATTACATATTTAGAAAATAAGATTCCATATATAGGCCATTTGAGAGTACCTCCTCTTTATCATGTCAGCATCATGTTTAGAAAATAAACTTAAGATTTTATGTATAGGCCTGAACACCTGAACAAAATAAACTCCACACAACTCCCCCTTTGCAGACACTGCGCCCACCCCTTTGAAACCGTAAACCATATCCTCTTTGAATGCCCCTCCCTAATCCACCTTAGGCAGACCCTACTTCCACTACAGCCCAACATAACACCAACACCCTGTACGGCAGTGCTGAACAACTGAAGAAAACAACACACTTTTTTTCCTTGGCACAGTCTGCAAAAGAGCTCACAGCTCAGCAGCAATAAAGCTGGCTAGAAGAAGAATAAGAATGTATAGGCCTTTTGTGAGTACTGGAGGTTTAGGGAAGCCTAAGGCAACCTATTCTTACCAACTCTTTTCAATAATGACAATATCTTCCTTGTGGGCCACGAAGGTTTGGTAGGCATGGGAGGAAGAAGAATTACTAACTTGCACTTTGGGGATGACATAGATGTTCTGGCAGGGACAGAAGAAGAGATAGCTGACTTGTTGATCTGCGTAGACAAGACATCCGCAGCATATGGTATGCAAATCAATCCCGAATAAACATAAATTATGACCAATAGCCAAAGGGGCTTTAAAAGGAAAATCAGTTTTGGAGGGGAAAAGCTGACAGGTGTAAGTAGTTTCAAATATCTTGGAGCTATCGTCTAAGATGGAGGAACCAAGCCTGAACTACCAGCCAGAACTGCACAGTCTACAGCAGCACCTGCAAAACTCAAATCAGTATATAGAAAGACATAAAACACTAAAATCAGACTGATGTGCTCCCTGCAGAATCGACCTTATTTAGTTGCCTTTACTTACTGAGTTGCAGAACTTAGCTTACACCAAAGTCTGACCAAGGCCTTTAAGAAAGGTCAACTACTACTAAAATTGTAAACAATCTTTAATGCATTTTATTAAAAAATAAAAAAGTAATTAAAGGTACCCCTTTCAGACGTTGCAATTTATAAGGGAAAATGATGTAAAGTTCATCTGTTTCTATGGCTGACATTTAAAGAGGATGTCATGTGGCCTGCGCAATGACCGTCTGCTTGTACTTTCCAAATATGTCCTCTACCCATTAGAGTTTCGTAGACTCAGGGGCATCCCAAAAATCCAGAATTTCAAAATTTTGTCTTTACCAGGATTTAAACTCCAGACCCCCTTTTTTAGAAGCCAAATGCTTTACCACTTAACCTCTTCCCTTCTTAAACACATTTTACTGTTCTAAAAAAAAACTTTTTTTGTGTGCATGTTGTTTTTTCAAGTACTGTACTCATAAGTTGATGATTGCTTGAGAAGTAGCTGGTAAATTCATTTAATTTAATTTTTCATATTCATTTGTTGTTGCAAACATTTATTATACTAAGAAAAAATAGCCCAAATATTATGAATATTTCCTTTCTGATTTGTCACTTTATTTTTCTAGATGTTGTGGATGAAGTCTGTGAAAGTTTCAGTGATAATGAAGAACGGTCTTGTTCATGTAACAAGACAACCAACACATTCATTCCTATTACACAGCTGACCTTGGAAAAGTTGCCAGATAAGCTTCAGGATTCCTCACTACTTGACTTCCTTACAGCTGTGCAGAAACTTGTTGTACATATCTACATCAAAGGTCCAGGGGAAGGCAAGGGTCACACTGGCACTGGCTTTGCCTGGATAGGCAAAGATGAAGTTGATGAGTATGATCAGTGTCCCATTTCAAACTGCCCTGTTCCCACGCCTCACAAATCATACGGGGGTGTCATAGTTTACACCAATCACCATGTTGTTGCTAATGATAAAGAAGCTGCAGCCTGTCAGGTGCGTTTCTTTTTCAATGAAGGCACATTTAATCCTATGTTTCATGACACAATTAAAAATGGAGTATACCACTGCGGTGTCAAAGGCAATAGTGAAACAACAGTACTTGCCTTTGGCCAGGCCTTAAGAGAACACAGAGTGGCAAAAGATCTTGTGGGACTGCAAATAATCTTTCATGAAAAAGACCTGTTCAAAATGGTCCAGGACTTTACTAAAAAGAGGGTCGCAGCATGGAGCAAAATTCCCCCAGAGAAAAAAGATCTGTTTAAGCAACATGCTGTTGTCATATCTCACCCTCACGGTGAAGCCAAAGTTATTAGCTTTGGTAAGCTCTTGTCTCTTGAAGAGGATAAGGAGAAAGAAAAAGTGACTCGCTACACTGCTTCCACATGCACGGGCAGTTCTGGGGCTCCTGTATTTACAGGACACTACGCCACTCGGCCATTTACTCACCGCGGCAAAGAGTACTCTGAAACATCTGTTGTAAATATTTCAAACTCATTTTGAATAGTGCATTTATAAATGAAAAAATTTGTACTCAGTTTTCAACATTAATACTGCTTCGAAAATCTACTGTGACAGATAGTAGCACAATACATTAGCTGTAAGATTCACATTCTTTAGGATAAAATAGACAAATATATGTAATAATGGTTGTAAGTGGTGAATAGGTTTGGTATTTTATTAAGTTAAATCCGACGACCTGATGTCTAATTGTACACCAGGGACTCTAGTGTTGGTGAAGAACGAACAGAATCCCTTTTTTGGACTATCATAATATCATTTTCATGATAGACTGAACATGAAGCTTGGAATTTATACACTCATTGAATTCTTTGGACTCCTGAAACAAGTTCAGCTTTTCTATTCATAGTTTTTCCAACCCAAGTGTTGATTGGCAAAATAAAATACAATGTTTTCACTTTTAATTATCTCCTGCGACATTATTTACTCTTCTGGGTATTGTGCCAATATCTTTATTTAATTAATAGATGAATATAATGATATTTACTATTTCATATTTTAATTAACTTTATTGTTAAGATTACAGCACCTTTTTAGTTAATAACTATTTTTATTTAAATGTAATATGTATATCAAAATGCACTTGTATTGATGCTAATTTTTTTATTTTATAAATTTTTCTGTGATAATATATGCAATGAATTTTGTTGAGTAAACACACACATACACAAACCCACTATATCACACTGTTTTTTTATTATCACAAATTCAATCCAATTTGCAAAAGTGTTCGTTCATGTAGATCCTTGAGTTTTCAGAAATATAATTTATTTTTAATTCACCTAAAGACAGAAGAATAAAAAGGAGGCTTGTCCTCAGTTGTAATTATTGAAAAGTAACAACTTCTTAAAACAAAAATCACTGATTGATTGAGATGCTATCAAACATAGCTAGAGACTAAAAGGTTGTTCACTTGTAGTCAATTAATAATATCTTAGTATCATTTGCCAACACAATACTGGTAAACAGACTCCAAAGCAACATTATTACCGCATAGCCTAACAGTGATCCTTTATGAGGAGTCTTATAGACAGAATCCAGATTTTTTTTTCTCTAAACCTACTAAAGATTTATGAAGACAATGGATGCTTTAAATTTTGGACATAGAACTGATTACATAATGAAGTTTACTTAGACTTAGATCCTCAAGCGCCATTTGGCACAAAGATCTATCACTGGCAATGTCTGAAGCCTCTTCCCACCTGGTGTCCACTGCTCTGAGGTCCTCCTTGAAAGTTTGGCACCAGGTTATATGAGGACGTCCCTATTTGCTTGTCCTCATTTTGGCCTCCATGTCATTGCATATTGTCATAATACATTTTTTAGCTGAAGAAAAAAACACAACTTACTTACAACTTACATCGTCCTTTGATGATTTTAGACATTTTCAAGTTCTTTCATTAAATTTTAAACGTGTGAACAATTTTTTTGTTTGTTTGAAGGGCATTTGTTAATCTATCCTTGTCTTGAATTTAAAGCATTTATTCTGTAAGTAAAATGTGATGTCGGTCTTATTATATTTAAGAAAACAGACTAACACAAGCTAAATTATTTGAATGCAAGTTGCTGCTGAATGTAGCATGCCTTTGTATATTATTATCTTTCATGAATGCCATAATTTGTATTCCGGCAGTAGTGAGGGTATAAAGTCTTTCATGAGTTCTATTATTTATGATTGTGTGTTTGTTATAATACTACCCAAATCTGTCTGTCACTAAATGAACAAGCTAAATATAAAAATACTTTAGTTAAAAAAACAAAAAAGGTTATCAAAGGGGAAGAACTCCATATTAACAATTATATTCCAACCATGTGGAAGTTATTTCCCTTTTTTATATCCAACATAATAATTAATTACCAGTTATTAATTAACTAATTGGTTATTTTTTTGGTAATGATTCATATTTTGTTTAGGTGCAATAATTGTGTAAAGTTTCAACTTCATCTGAGAATTGGTGTGGAAGAAATAATGAGAATGGGTGTAGTGTTCAAAATTGTTACAAGACAGAGTTGATATAAGCTTTGTTAAAAGAGTCAAATGTCCAGAAGATTGCTAATTTTAGAGTTAACTTGTATATATTTAAGATTTATTAGGGCCAATACAAAAAAGATGTTATCATAGACATTGTAGTTTTCATTTCAAATGTTAATACAAAAATTAATGCACAAATAAAAGTTAACATTTACTTCGTTTATTTTGTAATTTTTACATTTCTGTTCATTTTAATTTTACTTTTTGCCATCGATGCAAACATTAAAAAAAAATAAGACTACAAATTTGAGAGCTACAAACACATGTAGGCCTTTGTTGCAAACATATTTGAGGGTCCAAGCGTTGCCAGATTTTGGCAGTTTATTCTCTTGTGGAGTAGCTTATACTTTGGATAACTATCTGAATATAATGTCGTCAAATTAAAGAACTTTTTTTTGGTTCTCCATGACATGTTGGATGGTTCAGACAAGTAGTCCTGTATATGCGATGAACTGATGAACTGCGCAGTGGTTTCTACATCTGAAAACTCTCCATGCACTTTTGTACAAACAAAACAGCAACAATGTATACAGCATTCACTTAAACAATGTTATTCACCAGAGCAACTCTATTAATAAACACACTTAACTTTGATACAAATTAGGACAGAAGATTAAAAAAGGCAACTAGCATCCATAACAAAAGTTGCCCATTGTTTTTAAATAACTTTTAGTGGTTAGGGAATTTGATTCTGCAGTGCATACACATTATCATTTATCTCACAGACCTATATATAAATATATATTATATCTAGACTGGAAAACGGAAACATCCTTATCCGCGATTGATCTAGTCACAGACCTATATATATGGGAAAGGACCAATTGCGAACGCTTTTGTGCCAGTTTTTAGTTTAGAATTTTTAACTCCGCAATGGTTAAACTTATTTAAAGATGAAAACATCTGCGCACTCCTCAGCTATTGGGCGATAAAACTAAATTTGACTCTTTTTTTCCATATCAGCTATTACATTTATAATTCAAGTTAACTTACGGTAGGGGTCGGACCTAATCAGCGAACGCAATTTTCGCGGGAGTCATAATGAGCGCAAGACCGTAAAAAAATAGCGACATAGCATGTTAAAATATAGGAAATGATGCTTCCATGAGTTCTATCATCTAACTTCTTCCATGAAGCAGTATAACTATTGTCCTCCTTGTGGCATTAGGCCTATTTTTTTTTTCACTTTTCTTGTGCTCCACATTTCCTTTCTCTGCTTGGAACATGATGTCTATAGTATATAGCCTACGAAGCTTGCGATCAAATATTTTTTTTAAAGAAAGAAACTACACAATTCTATCTCGCTTCCTCCATATAGGCTAGTCCACGTCGTTTTGCTCTCCATTTTATAAACTCTCGTTACTGCGACTATTTTTTTTAAAGAACACATGTTCAGTGCACTTAATCACCATCAACTCGATCTCCCCCCCCCCCCCCCCACATACACATACACACATGCGCGCTGATTGACCCGAAGGCAGATCCCGAATGCGATGGATTGATGATGTATGGGGGGCAGATCTACAACAGCTTGGGTTTCGGGCATGGAGACGAAAGGCTCAGGAGAGATCTTGTAATTTTATACATGTATATTATATATATGTATATGTATATTATATGATAACTCTTTATTTATTACTAAATATATAGTTCGCCTTTTTTCCGATCCTGAAATCGAATATTTTCTCCTGGAAAACTCTTGGAAATCTCCTAATCTCATTAATTAGTAACAAGAGGTTAACCAGCCAGTTAAAAAAAGGAGGACGGCAAAACAGAGGTCCCCCCCCGTATAAGCCGTATATATAGGCCTAAGCGCTGTTAAGATCAACTGAAGCGTCATTTCACCCTCACTGGCATAGAGGAAAGTAACTGCCAGCATATGACCTCTGAGAGACTGTTGGAGAGCTGCGAGTCAAACATTTTAGACGGAAAGAAAATGCGGAAAATATGCTGGTCGTAACTGGGCGTAGTCATGTGAAACACGTGCACTCATCCTTAATCTTCGAAATCGAAGACATTGGGTTAAGGTTAAAAATAGGCTTATTATTTTAATATTTCAGTTTACAAACAATAACAATAGATATGACAAAAAGGAAAACAGATTAAATCAGTCACTAAATTATCATTAAATGTTTTTTTAAGCTTATTATAGGGGCTTTCGCTAAATAGGTTTTCATTTAAAAAGGTCATTTTGAGCGAACACCCCACAATATTTTTTTTTCAACGGAATAAATAGCCTTTGCTATTATAGCTAACTATTTCCTCATCTATTTAGAAGTACAATATGCAATTTTTTTACGGCCGATGTCCATTGGTGCTTTAAAATCGCCTTAAGTTCGGACCTATTCTCGTTTATCCGGAAACGTTTTGAGAATGAAATTTCCATACATGCACATGTCAACTTTGACCTTCAGCTATGCTTTATTTCATGAGGGAAAACGAAAGTGAATATGTGGGAAATGTAGAAAAATGAAGTCTTTGTAATACCATTATTAGTTCTGCAGTTAGTTTTGAAATAAATAAGAATGGATAAAAATTACGGGAAGGTGTTCCCTTTATATGCCATTTCGCTGATGGGCCTTTCCTATATATAGATTGTCATATATTAATCATATAAATATATGTTCACGTAAATTCATGAAAAAAAGACATTTCCTTATAGTTTGCATTGAGATAATATTTCGAAAATTCTAAATTGAAATATATCATTCATGTCTATTGATTTTAGTCATCTTATGTACATTTAAAAAGATTGATTACCTAGATCTTTCTAGATTATGGATCTAAAAATTGGCAAAATAATAATTATGAGACGAGAGTGCTTAACTACTAGATCCAGATCTATATGTAACAAAGGTTAGGGTTGAAAAAAACAAAACAACAACTTTACTTCTTAAGATTACTTTACAAAACAACGCTTTGTTTCAACTTAAAAAAAATATTTTCACGACATTTTTTGTAGTGTTAAAAGATCTCCATGTCCAGTCTAGATATAATATATATAGGTCTGTGATTTATCTTTTGAAAGCATAGCTTTAGTTTGTTTACCGAACACACTAATAAAAGCAAGTTATTCACAGTTTCTTTCCTGCCTAGTATGAAACTCTTCAATATTAATGTATTAAGCATAACAAGATACTAGAATGATTCAAAGGAATTATACATGCTGATAGATCTAGCAATCTAAAAAATCTAACTCAAGCATTACATGTGCGGGTTGCATTAGAAACTTGTCCTGAGTTTTGATGTTCTTATAAAGATTCAAAACACAATGATTTTATATGATATAGACTAGTCGGCCTATCTACTCTCAAGTCAACTTGACAAGGGAGAAAACGAATTCTTGTTTTCATGATTGGAGAGTTGCTGTTCTTTTCTGTGACGGTTAACACCTAAAAGCTTGCGTCAAAGTGTGTTTCATGTTTAAAATCTATTTAGCTTACGTATTTTTTTTTTCCTCAAATAGGTCTTTATGCTTTTAGATCTTTAAAAAAATAAAAAATAAAAAGATACAAGAAGATTCAAAGCGTCAAGGTTGTTGTTTTTCATGATCGAGAAGGAGAGATGTAGGCTGCGATGCAACAATTCGAACTATCATCAGAAGATTGTATAGATGTATACCCTCTATAAAACTGGCTACTCAAACCTATAAGGAACGAGAATTTTCTATTGGAAAGACTATTACACTTCTGGTACTTTTTTTTTAGACTATGGAAAATTTCCTGTTGTTTCTCAAAATGTAAACATTCTTATCTTATCTTATATAATACAAACGTTACTTAAAAAAAAAAAAGATGATTACGTCCTACTGTCATGCATTCAGTCATGCATATTAACCAAAGACTTGACCAATTTAACCATTCTGTTAATACAGCTAAAACAGTATTGTCATTGGTGCTTATTACTACGCTAAAAGGACGAAAGCCTTAAAGGTGCAGGCTAAGAGCTGACATGGGCGTAGCTTGGCAGAATCTTTACGCTTAATCCCACCAAATTCCACTCGTGTTAAGTGATATGTCTTCACATCTGGCACTGTGAGGATGGTTTGTGACAAGCTGTAGCCCCCTTTCTTTGCCCAAGAGATATACAGGGGCCCCGCTGGAACCAGGGCATGTATGGGTGGTGTAGTAGTACTGCGTCCAGTCGTCTCCGTGGCTTTGTCTGTGTGTCCACTCCCCTACAGAGATTCGCTTACTGGAGCCGTGGGGGTGGGAGACTATAATGGAGAGTCTTCCCATCTCATCTGAACGCGTCAGAGACTTAGACATACTTTCTTGGAGCTGGTACAGCTCTGCCCACATTAAGTTGAGCTTGTCCACCACCTGTATGTCATGCGTGACACACAGGATGGAGCAGGTGTCCTCCAGGCAGCTGCCGACTGTGTCCACTCCGTCCAGAACTGAAACGAGGTCACGTGACGTGTCGCTGTCATAAAACAACTCACACTGTGTGTGTTGAGCTTCTTCTCTGTTGTACACAACATGTAGTGCCGTGTGCACCCAGAACTGGCACCACGTGTACGACGGCTTCTCCGAAGCAGCGCACTTCCGGCAAGGACACTTTCTGTTGTTTTCTGGTAAAAATGTCATCCCAACTCCATCCACCCATCCGCTTCCTACGCGCAAAAAATGAGCCCCCTTGTAATGGTAAAAGGGGTAAGGGTTATCCGTTCCCGGGTACTCCTTGGGCCGTTTTGTGCTGATGCAGCGAACGAGAACTCTGACGGTGAAGCCCGCCATGGCCCGCACATAGCTGACGAAGTTCAGGTCCCTGTACAGAAGCGGAAGGTGACATGCCTCGAATTGATGCACGGGGATGAAGCCTATATGCTCTGGGTTTTTGGTGCAGGTTGTAAATATAGGTCTTAAGTCAGCTTCGTCTCCACAGCTGACATCTGCCTCATGAAGACCTGAAACAAAAGAATTATATAAATGTTATCGAGCTTATTTTGAAAGGGGATGTGATTAAGCAGAATCTACTTCTTTTAAACGCTTTGAATTAGATATGTCTAAACTAGGGCCTGCGAGTCATATCTGGTCCGTGACGTTGTGTTTTTGGCCCCCTCAAGACTAAAGCCCTCAGTACTAAATAATCGCAGAGTTTCGTTTCCAAGGATTTCGACACATTTAAGGGTGATGTCCCAAGGTCCAATAAAAAAAAGGTTGGGCTACACAAGGGATTCCCAAAGTTTTCTATATAGACCCCCAGGGGTCTACGAAGACTTTCAAGGGGTCTACGAAAGTGAAAAAACAAATTGGGGGGTCCATGAGATATCCAAGGGGGTCTATGATAATAGATTTCATATAAGCATGTCGTGACTTTAATTTTTACATCCCATTAATGTAATTCTTCACACTATCTATAATTTGTAACTTAGTTAATCATTTAAATATTTATCCTGCTATTCAAACGAAAAATTGTTGTATTTAATTTCAATACTTATTAAAAGAACTTAATTTTGTCTTCATGTAAATAATGTTTAACAAAAAGAAATGTAGACTGTCTAGCGGCTGATTATATAAAATTGTTCATTCTTTCCTTGTCAACCAAGCGGTTACCGATTGCCTTTTTTATGACGATACGAAACTAATTACGCTTGAGGATCATCTGCGACAATATCACCCAGATAAAAAGATATAGATTTGAAAAACTTTTGAACATTTAAAGGTAAAGTTCAGAATAGACCCACAAAATCTCTATTCAACATCATGTAGAGAAGATGGTGGTTTATGAGTCTTACAATATCTGTTCACTTATAGCAAAATAAGGGTGTGGTGGTAGTGGTTAAGTTCTTGGCTTCCGTAATTGGGGTCCTGGGTTCGAATCTCTGTGAATTTTGAATTTCAGGATTTTTAGGGCTCTCCTGAGTCCACCCAACTCTAATGGGTACCTGAATTATGTTAGTAAAAGTAAAGGCGGTTGGTCGTTGTTCTGCCCACATGACACCCTGCTCGTTAACTGTTGGCCAAAGAAACAGATGACCTTAACATCATCACAATGTCTGAAAGGGGAAATGTACTTATTTATGGCAAAATGCGGAAAACACCATAGGTAAAACATTGATTTTTACCAGCCGTTGTAGTTTTAAAACCTGTTTTACACAAACCCACATCTGATATTATTAAAAGAATTTCTTTAAGCAACAATACAGTTCAAGGTTGCTTCGGTGGCATGAGCTATAAAATTAAAAGCCTCTTATGTAATTCTTTGCAAACGACATATATAAGTTTGGGCTCAGCAGCGTAACAGGTTCAGACAGGATGTAGTGGTGTGTGCTGCAAACTGCATTATGGTCGCCGGCTCCTTATTTTTTCCTCAGGTTAACCCACAAAACCTTTCCCATGTTTGAGTTGCAAGACAGGAGAGTTTTGAATTCAGTTTAACTTCTGCTAGCTGGGTAGCCAGCCAAGACTAATGAGCCCTTCCTGCTGGAAGCTTACTGGTTGAGTCACTCGCCTTCGCTCTTCCTCCGATAGTGATAACATCTTCGCGGACTCAATATTTGAGCAACTCGTGAAACGTCAACAAATACACGAGAAACTGCTCTTTGCGAAAACTCTTACAATGATACTTAAGGCCAGTGTGTTTTGAGATTCCAACAATACATATTGCTATTTTAATTGGTTTTGAATTTTATCAATAAAAAAGAGAGATCTCTAAAATCTCTAATATGTAGCTTTAAATTACTTTTTCACTTTTCAACTCTCTACAGATAGAAATTAGGAGGCGTTTTGGCTGAGCGGTAAAGTGCTTGGCTTCTGAACCGGGGGTCCCGAGTTTAAATCCTGTTGAAGACTTGGATTTTTAATTTCGGGATCTTTTGGGCGCCTCTGAGTCCACCCAGCTCTAATGGGTACCTGACATTAGTTGGGGAAAGTAAAGGCTGTTGGTCGTTGTGCTGGCCACATGACACCCTCGATAATCGTAGGCCACAGAAACAGATGACCTTTACATCATCTGCTCTATAGACCACAAGGTCTGAAAGGGGAACTTTACTTTACTTTTTGTACAGATAGAAATTAGTTTTAAAAATGTTGAATTTGCAAAAATTTGAAAGTTAAGCAGGGGGTCTACCGAAAACCATAAAACATGGCAAGGGGTCTACGAGACAAAAAAGTTTGGGAACCACTGGGCTACACTGTTGCAGACAATATTAACTATAAACCTATGCAAAATGGAAGTCATGTTCCAGAAATCACCCAATAAAAATCTCAGCCCCAAAGATCACCGCGAATACACATTCCTTAACGTGGTAGACAACTTCACATATCTGGGAAGCATGGTATCAAATGAAGCATTGCTTTTAAGGGAGCGTCTGATTAGGGTTAGTTGTGCTTTTGGACGCCTCCAAGCGAGAGTGTGGCGAAATAAATCGCTCCGCCAAGCAGTGGTTCTCTCAACCCCTTTATGTCAATCTGATAAATGGGTACTTAACAGAAAACAACTAAAACTTCTTGAACGCTTTCACCAAAGATTTTTGCACACCATCACGGACATACGGTGGCAAGACCGCACTACAAACAGTGATGTTCTTGCGAATGCCGGAATGAACTTCTTATAGTTCGACAGTCACGCTGAGCAGGGCAGGTATCCCGTGTGGAGGACGAACATATGCCAAAGGCAATCTTTTTGAGTGAGCTGAAATGGGGTCGGCGTAACAGAGATGCCCCAAGGAAACGCTTTTTTAGCCTTCTTTAGAGTACTAACACAATGTTTTTAAATCTCTTCGGTAAAAATGCATAATTTTACTTTGTTACAAAGTGCATGTTTTACTCAAAACGTAGAAATTTTGCATAATTTAATCTTCGTACTTAAGCCATAATGAATATACTAATTGCAACATTAAATGTCTGAATGTAAACATTGTATAAGTTACACTGCAAAGTCTTTATTCCAAGCCAATAGTTTTAATCAAAAGATGCAATGCAAAACGACACGACGTGAGCTGTTTTTTTTTCTATACTGTTGGGGGACTTAGGAGACTTTCTATTTAATCGCCATGTACAATTACATTTAGAATTAACAGAACACAAAAGCAACCCCTCAGATTGGTTGTCTTTATCCAATCGTTCATTTTCGTAAGTAGAAAAATATTCCCAAAATGACTTCGGGTATATATCCTTCCTTAAGAAATTATTCAACCGAGCGAGGCTCAGTCACCTCACCTGGTACTTACAATAACATAGATGAATATATTTTTATATAGTGATTTAAAAAACAGCAATAAGCTACGTTGCGATAGTGTTTTTGTGATTAGCTTGTTTATATTAGGAACAAAACAACAGATGTTTTAAGTAAACTTAAATAAAATAAATGTTCGTTAAAGTTAACAAGCACACATTAAATGGTATTCAATAAGCTGTTTTACCGTATAATGAAGTTTTTACTTCAATAAATCGCTATCTTTTAAATATTTTAGAAAAGTGATGCCCACATTTTTTTTAGCCATGGGGCCATATATGTTTCTGACCACTCTGTCGCGGGCCATATCTGTGGCATTTTACGTCTCGAGAGACAATCTTTTCCCTTTGCAACTTCTTGTGTGACTAAAGAGGCCAATCCTTGATACACATCTGCGGTCGCAGGTTGGTCATATGTGATCACTAGGCTCCGTTGCATTTTCACCCTTCTTGCTGCTTCTGTTGTGTATGACATCTGCAATCCGTGACTCTTCCTTTATGCTCTCTCTCCATGTGGATCTATCCAGTGCTACTTTTCCCAACTGCTAGTGTCTATTTTGAACATCTTCATGTCGCGTTTGCATACATCCGTATACTTTAAAAGTGGGCGACCAGCGGCTCTCCTCCCTTCTGTTAGACCGTCATACAGAATGTCTTGTGGAAGTCGACCTACTGGCATTCTACGAATGTGGCCAAGCCAGACAAGGCGTCTGCTGCTGATATAACAGAGAGGGGCCATATCGCCACTAGAAAATCGCTGAGTGTAATGGATCTAATCCACTGCGGTTTCATTATGCACCGTGGTAGATAGCGAAAGTCACTGGTCAGATAAAAGATAGTTATATAATACATACTATCCTTTTTTTTTATAGCTAATTTTAAAACTAAATAATAAAAACATTACTAGCATTTCTTGACTAAAACTGTTTCAGTCACTGCTCAAATTGTAATATAATCTCACACATGAACTTCTAATTGAAAGCATCAATGAATTAAAAGGATAGATATCTGATCGTGTGGTCTGTCGTCTCGATGGTTCCTGGTTCGAAACCCTGAACGCCGCCAACACCGTCGACTTGAGGTTTGGTTGTGGTTAGGATGAAATAACTTTTAATTCTGAAGGAACATCCAAAACATGTATAAATACAAGAAAGATTTCATTAAGCAACGAAACATGTATAAATACAAGAAAGACTTCATTAAGCAACGAAACATGTATAAATAAAAAGAAAGACTTCATTAAGCAACGAAACATGTATAAATAAAAAGAAAGACTTCATTAAGCAACGAAACATGTATAAATAAAAAGAAAGACTTCATTAAGCAACGAAACATGTATAAATAAAAAGAAAGACTTCATTAAGCAACGAAACATGTATAAATAAAAAGAAAGACTTCATTAAGCAACGAAACATGTATAAATAAAAAGAAAGACTTCATTAAGCAACGAAACATGTATAAATAAAAAGAAAGACTTCATTAAGCAACGAAACATGTATAAATAAAAAGAAAGACTTCATTAAGCAACGAAACATGTATAAATAAAAAGAAAGACTTCATTAAGCAACGAAACATGTATAAATAAAAAGAAAGACTTCATTAAGCAACGAAACATGTATAAATAAAAAGAAAGACTTCATTAAGCAACGAAACATGTATAAATAAAAAGAAAGACTTCATTAAGCAACGAAACATGTATAAATAAAAAGAAAGACTTCATTAAGCAACGAAACATGTATAAATAAAAAGAAAGACTTCATTAAGCAACGAAACATGTATAAATAAAAAGAAAGACTTCATTAAGCAACGAAACATGTATAAATAAAAAGAAAGACTTCATTAAGCAACGAAACATGTATAAATAAAAAGAAAGACTTCATTAAGCAACGAAACATGTATAAATAAAAAGAAAGACTTCATTAAGCAACGAAACATGTATAAATAAAAAGAAAGACTTCATTAAGCAACGAAACATGTATAAATAAAAAGAAAGACTTCATTAAGCAACGAAACATGTATAAATAAAAAGAAAGACTTCATTAAGCAACGAAACATGTATAAATAAAAAGAAAGACTTCATTAAGCAACGAAACATGTATAAATAAAAAGAAAGACTTCATTAAGCAACGAAACATGTATAAATAAAAAGAAAGACTTCATTAAGCAACGAAACATGTATAAATAAAAAGAAAGACTTCATTAAGCAACGAAACATGTATAAATAAAAAGAAAGACTTCATTAAGCAACGAAACATGTATAAATACAAGAAAGACTTCATTAAGCAACAGGATCTATTGATCAGTTGTTTGAAATGTTTACATCCATGAGAAACTTTTTATCTAGGGATGTAGGTCTTGCATCTCAAACAATTTAATTTAGTTGCAAACTCAAGTGTGTCATAGAAAGGAAAAAAAACCAACAACTTCATCACGGACGATGAAGTGGCGCTTGACAGCATAAGTTAAGAACCGCTGGTGGAAAGAAAAAGAGAGTTTAAATTAATGTTCAGATTTACCTTGATCCTGACGTACTTTTGCCGATAGTTCAAGAGGAGACAACGGCAATGGTTCACTTGTGAAGTTAGCACCTTAGTTAAGAAACAAAATATTTATTGATTAACAAGCTGCCATTTACAACACATTCGAAACACTTACAATACATATTTAATACTTTACTAGGAAATGCACAATGAGCTTATTGTATCTTTTTTTTTTTATCATTGAGGAAATTCGACTTAGAATTTTGTACTGCCCCAACAAAAAATTATAACGATAGTAAAAGAAATGTATGTAAATAGCATTGTTTCACTTAAGCCTTAATCAACTCTGACTTTAAGGCAGTACCGTCAAGAGAATACAACGCGATCCGCTTATATTACAAAATAGAAACGACCTACTTTCCATAGATGCTTGTCACAGTCTGTTTTTATTTAGGTCTATATGTTTAACTTTAAAACTAAATCCTCACAAAACGTGTGTCCATCTACGTTTACTACAGAAATAAAGTAGAAGACTACACCGTAGGTTGAGCATGAGAAAATGAGAAAAATCCTTTTGACTATTTTTAGCACATTAGTCAATCCTTTTTTTTTTAGGTCAGCTTGCGATGAAGAAAACAAAATGGGGAAGTTCCCTCTAGGATGGCTAGTGTAAAGCGAGCTTGACTAAGGGGTCATTCACTTTAGACGCCATTGTGGACAAAGGAATTCAGGTGCACTCAAATAGACCAATCTTCCACAAAATTTATAGGTAAAAAAGAATTTAAAAAAATAGGATTAGATAATTCATTGGCCTCCTTCAGTCGTGAAACAGCTATGGTTCATCTCGAACACTTTTTTTCATATGGCTGTGGAGCCCTATTTTGGAGAGACAGACACTCCCGTCCACATATATTGCATGTCAATGTGGCTTTCTCTTTGGTTCTAGAGGAGCGGGCCATTTTCCGTGTGGCACCGTCTCTCTCCAACTAGTGCAGTCTAAGACTATGTCTTCCCAATGGTCAGTATCAATGTCCACTGATTTTAGATCCCTTTTTATCACATCAACGTAACGGAGGTAGGGGCGACCAGTATTGCTTGAGCCAGACGCAAGTTGTCCGATTTTTGGGATGCCATTGTCCTCCATCCGGCGAACATGTCCGAGCCAGCGCAGACGGCGCTGCCTGAGGACCAAAAAGATGCTGAAAAGGCCCGTTCTCGCGAGGATCTCAGTATTAAACACTTTTTATTTCCACGTTATTCTTAAGATCCTTCGAAGGCAGCACAAGTGGAATGATTTTAGTTTCCTTGCTTTATGTAGGTTGACCACGTCTCGCTGCCTTACAGTAGCGTGCTAAGAACGCATGCCTTGTAGACCTCCATTTTGGTCGCTGTGGTGAGCTTCTGGTTTTCCCAAACTCTTGGTCGGAGTCTAGCGAAGGTTGATGCGGCCTTCCCTATGCGTTTTTTTTATCTCCTCTTCTAGTGACAGGTCACCTTGAATTGTAGACCCAAGGTAGCGGAATTCGTTTACGGCATCTAGCTTGTCATCGTCAATGAGGATGGATTGTGGTGCTGTAGCAGGTGGTCCCATAACATAAGTTTTCTTTGTGCTAATGGTTAGGCAATACTCTTTGCAAGCCTTAGAGAAGCAGGACATTAGTGACTTGTGAGTGTGCCAGTACCGCTGCGTCGTCTGAGGTCCAAAACTAAAACCAGAACCACCCTCATAAGAGATATGCTCTTCGTGGATTAGATATATATTTGTTTTTGTAATCGTTGGTTTTATTTTTTGTGTGTAAAGTTATATATAATAATTAAGATCTCTTTATATAAGAAAAAAAAAAGAAATGTAATGAAGTTTTATACTGAGAAAATTTTTATTATTAAAATCCTTTAAAAAATTTCCCTTAAGAAAATAAGATAAAAATGAAGAAACTGAAACATGTATTTCTGTTAAGATGTCATAAGTGAACGACTTCTTGAAGTCACACCTGGCTTAGTGTATCAGAAATTCCCCAAGCGTGTCATTAAAAAATATATATAAATAGCCTAGTCGTCTGAAATGAATGAAAAATGCAAAGCCCGTGTTTGACATTCACCGCAACGTTTTAAACATAATGAGACTGTACAGTTATCTGCGATCTTTTATGATTGGGATCTACGTATTGGGACCTAGGTATTGGGATCTAGGTATTGGGACCTAGGTATTGGGAAGTAGCCTATAACATAGTTAACATTTTTACTTTATAACGGAGTCTGAAACAGATTTTTGAAAACGCGACTATACTTCTTCATTTCATCTAATAGAATTTACGATTTTATGATCAAGGATACCAAATTTATGTCTAAAATTCGATGTAAAAAAAATAAAATTAAAAGCGTTATAAAAATATTTATATCGCTTTTGCATCCACATTTTTTAATGGAAATTTTGAAAAATTTTAAAAGACTTTCACAGAACGAAACTAAACGATCGTACAAACACAGGATACAAACTAAAGTAGGATTAGTACATTAAATACTGAGCCATTAGTAATAAAGATTGCCACTATATTTTTTGTAATAGTTGTTCACACTATCAATTAGAGACTTTTTGCTTCTCAAAGCAACGAAACATTTGCAGATTAGGAGGTGCCTCTATAGTAACAAATCGAAGAAATACAGTGTTGAATGAGAGAGAAAGAGAGAGAGAGAGAAAAGGAGATAGAGGGAGAGAGAAAGGGAAAGAGAGAGAGAAAACGAGAGAGAGAGAGCAAGAGAGAGAGACAGAGCAGCAGAGAGAGAGAAAGAATGAGAGCGCGAGAGAGAAAGAGAGAGCGAGAAAGAGCCAGAATACGATAGAGAGAGACAGCGAGCTTTTATCACTCATTCATCATAAACAAAAGTCCTTTTGCCTTTTAACCGAAACTTTTGCCAACTCTAAAAATTCTAGCCTTGCTAATAAGTAGATCTACTTTGCATATTCGTTATCATATCGTATCACGGCACTCTACTTGAGACTTACTTGAGATTTATTTTACAGGCCTACTTAGTCACTGCAGTCTCCATCACAGTAGCATGCGTAAGTTGTGGACTTATCACATGATCTAACATGGTCGTTGAATTTCAAATTAGGTCCAAACTCCAGTGTAGATTTCTTGATGTTTCTAGATGTTATGTCTGGAAGAGTCTATAAAGGCTAGGTTCAATATTAGAGTCAGATAGTTCTTTTTTTACGACTTTGGTTTAATGTCGGTAAGATATTGTGCCGTTAAGTTGAACTATTCGTTGTTGTTTGGGTTACATCTGGGTGTTAAGAGGTGGTCGTTAGGAAGTAGCTCCAGACAAGTAGTTGAAGTAACCAATGAAATGTGTAGCTTTACTTTCACACATATCTTGCAAATATATCAAAACGTTCTTGTAAAACAAAGTAAACTTTTATTCAACTTCAGTAAAGCTTAAAAAAGAAACACGAATGAAATAACAAAATGCCGAACGTTTAAAAAATATTCACAGCGTGCACAGGACAAATGCAATGTCTCTTAACTATCATTTGCCATTCATACCTTTTTATCTATTCATCTGCCAGGGCCGGCCATTGACGAACTAGGAAAACTTGCGAAAGATGGATCAAATCTCAAACATAGCAGAACTCAATGTCTCGTCTACAATACAAACAAGCACACACTTTGTCGTTATTTAACTTACGCAGGGTCGCAGCTAGGAATTTGCCATCATTTGGGGGGGGGGGCTTGACCTAGTTGGGGGCCCCTGCATTTTCATTATTATTTAATATAAATAACACCTATTTTGGGGACCCTTTCAAGTGGGGGCCCGGGGGGGGTGTTCAAATTCTCACCTTCCCCCACCCTAGCTTCGCCACTGCCTACGTGATTGCTTGTGAATGAAGGGAAATGAAAGACGTTGGAAAGCATACTTATGAAATCAAAACAATTCTAAAGCCAGTTCTAGTTAGTCTGACAACATTGCAGACAGAATGTCGCGCTTGTTAAACATCGCAATTGGTGTGGCTAAACGAGCTAATCCTATTGGCTAATGAGATGTGATACTCCAACAAGATTCCTTGTTGGCATTAGTAAAGGTAAAGAAAATAATTAATATGATCAGTCCCTCATTTTAGTAAGTGTAGACCCTATGCAGAAGCGTAGCTTGGAGGGGGGGAAGAGGATGTCCAAACTCGAAAGTCCCCCCAGGCCCACACTTAAGGGGGGAAAATTAATATCTTAATTTTTTTTTTACATTAAATATTACGCCACTGCCATGTAATCTTGTAGTAAAAAATATTAGACAGCATTGATTTAGATAATGTTATAAATGCCTTCGCCGCACCTGATATGTTTATGTTACTCATATACTGTACCAATTAGAATGTAGACTTATATATATTTATTAAAATGCATTATCTCATGTCATGATGTCTAATGTCAAAATGCAGGGCCCCCCAAATCCCTAGCTACGCCACTGGCTGTATGCAAGATTTCGGCGGAGACTGGCCGGAGACCCACTACCCTTTTAGATAATATTAATAAATATAAAAGCATGTCGTATTTCTGAATAGAGAAATAGGTAATTTCTAAATTTTAATCTTATTTGCTCCAATTTCCATTATTTAGTTGCGTACTTATACCAAATATAATTTTGAAACGTGGAGGTCCTATTTAGTGGTGAGGTCCTGCAGCGCTGTGCGTCCGTACAGTCTTCACTGTCGTAAATCTTTATTAATGCCGGTGGTCAAAAGGCTAGGAACAATAACCTTTGTTGATGAAATTTCTCTGTTGACTATAACATGAGTTATGTTCCTTTATCATAGTTGTTCTTTTAATGTCGTAACTGTTTGCACTACATTAAAAAAATTGATTTGATGTTTACATTCCGAAACTTCGGGTTTGTTTTCGTTAGTTTGTAAGATGATCTAAACTCTGCCTCATTGATATTTTGACTGTTCAGATATATAAGCGATCTATTTGGTGTGATTTGCTAATTTAAATGAACATGAATGAATAATTTTTAATAGTTACCGAAAGCCGACATTATTTAAGATCCATCATTAAATATAAAACAAGATACTTCATAAGATTTGACACTAAGACCTTCATTGTGCAAAAGGGATGACTGGTTTAATTTTACAATTCGCTTTAGACTTCAGTTACAATAGTCCCGAGTTCGTACCCTAGATGTCGTCCTCTGAAACTCTGCAGACGTAAAAATAATTGAGAATGCAGGTCAAAAAGTTAAAAAGACAAAGACCTTATGAGTTGAAAGAATGTCACATCTGTTAGATCAAGACCATTGATGTTTGCTACGCTATTTCCAAAGGATTGTAATTTGACAATTTTTTTGGCCATTTAGTATCTATTATATGTCGTTTGCATTTGTTGATGGATACCTAAAGCTTGTCTGCATTTATATTTGGTACTCTCCTTGTTTCTGCGAGAGGCCCCAAAAACTTCGTTGCAGTGGATGGTTTCTAATGTCGCCTACGCTTTGCGCCGCTACTGCAGCGTAGTTGTCAAACTATAAGTGTCTTTAACGCCACTTACTAGGAAAAATGCATTTTCGCAACCCTTCTATGGATATCGTCTATAAGTTTATTTTAAAAAGTTAAAAATTAGATGTACCTAATCGTTGGCAAGTGTACATAATTTCTTTGCTCATTAACCTGAAATTTTGCGATACATATGGGGATTACAATTAAAACTACGAATCGCCTTTCAGCTGTTTTTTTGTTTTCTAGACATACCTTTCTATAGATTTAAGGGTTTGTTTCGTAAATCAATATTTTTCCCTGTCCACGTGAAGTAAATTATAAATACATATGAAATATTTTTTTAATTTTGATACCGAAAAATAGAGAATAATTTCTTCAAAATTAAATAACAAAATATGCATTTAAAAATTGGTTTTTATTCAAAATGTACAAGTTTAAATATTTTATTAATGTGTTTTAAATAGATTATAATATATTTTTTGTTTGTTTAAAAATTTTATAATATGTAATGCTAAAATATAATTTATATATGTTATGATAATGTGTCTATTTACTTTAAATAACATTTTTTTTGGACGATACGTGCAAAATTTATCTATTTAAAGTGTCCATAGAGTTATCTATATCAATGTACTACGAAAATAATCTACCGAAAGGTCATCGTCAAAGGCTGATAACTGTTGGAAAAAGATGTCATCTATTTATAATTTATATAAAATTTACTAGTTTTTCAATTTTAAATGACAATAACATAGAACATATAATTTTCTTTAATTTAACTGTTTTAATCAAATCTAATGTTTTAATTTTTAAAAATTTTAGCATTCGGAAGAAATATTGAAATAATATAGTGTAAAAAATAATATTGAAAGAAAATTGTAGATTTATCTTCTAAAAAAGCGAATTTCATTCAAAGTATATTTATATAACCTCAATATGCAATATTTTCATCGTTCTTGTGGTGTTTACGTAGCGTGTTGGCTTTAAGAGCAAATGGTACATGGTTCGAAGTCTCATGGAGGCTTTTTCTAAAATACACTTATTTTCATTTTTTTTTTGTGTGTAAAAAAAATGAGATTCGGTACCACGATAACCTTAAAAATAATAAATTTGACGTAATAAATATTTATTCTAAGCTTAAAAAATGAAGAAAAATGCAGACTTATTAATCCAAGATGTTCATCTAGCTTTCGTTGTAATTTTATTATTTCTGTACGTTGAAGGATGATTTCTACAGCTAGTCTTGCCTAACAATATGATCAAACCAGTTCTTTAAAAAAAGATCAACATATAATCGGCATTATACATCAAATATGTGGGCATTCTTGATTTGAACAGCGAATAAAAATGGTTAAACTACGTCCAGAGATTGGAGGATCGACGGGAATATTTACTAAAAAGAAACAAGAAAATGAGTCGAGAGGCCCCACAAACTACGTTGTAGTGGATGGTTTCTCACGTCGCCTACGCTTTGCGCCGCTACTGCACTTGCGAAATTTGTCTACAAGTCACTTATTTCTAAGATTTAATTCAAAATGTTAGTGTGATATCCTCATAAAATATCAGGATGGACGCTTCTACTATTTAATAGGGCGATGTAAATTTTAAAAAATCTTCAACTGCCTTGTTCGTAAGCTGCCTGCATCTATAATTCTCTCTTCTATGATAGTTCAAGAAGAATGGCGCCTAAGCTGGTCTTTTAACATTTTCGGGAGTCACCTTTGTTACGCCTATCAACTTTCATCTTTCCAAAGTAATTCAACCTTGCGCAAGGTAGATCCTAATGCAGGATACATGCTCAGCCAAGCGTAGTTGTCAAACTATAAGTGTCTTTAACGCCACTTACTAGGAAAAATGCATTTTCGACACACTTCTATGGATATCGTCTATAAGTTTATTTTAAAAAGTTAAAAATTAGATGTACCTAGTCGTTGGCAAGTGTACATAATTTCTTTGCTCATTAACCAGAAATTTTGCGATACATATGGGGATTACAATTATAACTCCGAATCGCCTTTCAGCTGTTTTTTTTGTTTTCCAAACATGCCTTTGTAAAGATTTAAGGGTTTGTTTCGTAATTCAATATTTTTCGCTGTCCACGTGAAGTAAATAATAAATACATTTGAAATATTTCTACTTTAACACCAAGAAAGAGAGAATATTTTCTTCAAAATTAAATAACAAAAATTTGCAATGAAAAATTGGTTTTTATTTAAAATGTACAAGTTTAAATATTTTATTAATGTGTTTTAAATAGATTATAATATATTTTTTGTTTGTTTAAAAATTTTATAATATGTAATGCTAAAATATAATTTATATATGTTATGATAATGTGTCTATTTACTTTAAATAACATTTTTTTTGGACGATACATGCAAAATTTAGCTATTTAAAGTGTCCATAGAGTTCTCTATATCATTGTACTACGAAAATAATCTACCGAAAGGTCATCGTCAAAGGCTGATAACTGTTGGAAAAAGATGTCATCTATTTATAATTTATATAAAAATTACTAGTTTTTCAATTTTAAATGTCAACTACATAGAACATACTATTTTCTTTAATTAAACTGTTTTAATCAAATCTAATGTTTTAATTTTTACAAATTTAAGCATTTGGAAGAAATATTGAAATAATATAGTCTAAAAAATAATATTGAAAGAAAATTGTAGATTTATCTTCTAAAAAAGCGAATTTCATTTAAAGTATATTTATATAACCTCAATATGCAATATTTTCATCGTTCTTGTGGTGTTTACGTAGCGTGTTGGCTTTAAGAGCAAATGGTACATGGTTCGAAGTCTCATGGAGGCTTTTTCTAAAATACACTTATTTTCATTTTTTTTGTGTGTAAAAAAAATGAGATTCGGTACCACGATAACCTTAAAAATAATAAATTTGACGTAATAAATATTTATTCTAAGCTTAAAAAATGAAGAAAAATGCAGACTTATTAATCCAAGATGTTCATCTAGCTTTCGTTGTAATTTTATTATTTCTGTACGTTGAAGGATGATTTCTACAGCTAGTCTTGCCTAACAATATGACCAAACCAGTTCTTTAAAAAAAGATCAACATATAATTGGCATTATACATCTAATATGTGGGCATTCTTGATTTGAACAGCGAATAAAAATGGTTAAACAACGTCCAGAGATTGGAGGATCGACGGGAATATTTACTAAAAAGAAACAAGAAAATGAGTCGAGAGGCCCCACAAACTACGTTGTAGTGGATGGTTTCTCACGTCGCCTACGCTTTGCGCCGCTACTGCACTTGCGAAATTTGTCTACAAGTCACTTATTTCTAAGATTTAATTCAAAATGTTAGTGTGATATCCTCATAAAATATCAGGATGGACGCTTCTACTATTTAATAGGGCGATGTTAATTTTAAAAAATCTTCAACTGCCTTGTTCGTAAGCTGCCTGCATCTATAATTCTCTCTTCTATGATAGTTCAAGAAGAATGGCGCCTAAGCTGGTCTTTTAACATTTTCGGGAGTCACCTTTGTTACGCCTATCAACTTTCATCTTTCCAAAGTAATTCAACCTTGCGCAAGGTAGATCCTAATGCAGGATACATGCTCAGCCAATCGTAGTTGTCAAACTATAAGTGTCTTTAACGCCACTTACTAGGAAAAATGCATTTTCGACACACTTCTATGGATATCGTCTATAAGTTTATTTTAAAAAGTTAAAAATTAGATGTACCTAGTCGTTGGCAAGTGTACATAATTTCTTTGCTCATTAACCAGAAATTTTGCGATACATATGGGGATTACAATTATAACTCCGAATCGCCTTTCAGCTGTTTTTTTTGTTTTCTAGACATGCCTTTGTAAAGATTTAAGGGTTTGTTTCGTAATTCAATATTTTTCGCTGTCCACGTGAAGTAAATAATAAATACATTTGAAATATTTCTACTTTAACACCAAGAAAGAGAGAATATTTTCTTCAAAATTAAATAACAAAAATTTGCAATGAAAAATTGGTTTTTATTTAAAATGTACAAGTTTAAATATTTTATTAATGTGTTTTAAATAGATTATAATATATTTTTTGTTTGTTTAAAAATTTTATAATATGTAATGCTAAAATATAATTTATATATGTTATGATAATGTGTCTATTTACTTTAAATAACATTTTTTTTGGACGATACATGCAAAATTTAGCTATTTAAAGTGTCCATAGAGTTCTCTATATCATTGTACTACGAAAATAATCTACCGAAAGGTCATCGTCAAAGGCTGATAACTGTTGGAAAAAGATGTCATCTATTTATAATTTATATAAAAATTACTAGTTTTTCAATTTTAAATGTCAACTACATAGAACATACTATTTTCTTTAATTAAACTGTTTTAATCAAATCTAATGTTTTAATTTTTACAAATTTAAGCATTTGGAAGAAATATTGAAATAATATAGTCTAAAAAATAATATTGAAAGAAAATTGTAGATTTATCTTCTAAAAAAGCGAATTTCATTTAAAGTATATTTATATAACCTCAATATGCAATATTTTCATCGTTCTTGTGGTGTTTACGTAGCGTGTTGGCTTTAAGAGCAAATGGTACATGGTTCGAAGTCTCATGGAGGCTTTTTCTAAAATACACTTATTTTCATTTTTTTTTGTGTGTAAAAAAAATGAGATTCGGTACCACGATAACCTTAAAAATAATAAATTTGACGTAATAAATATTTATTCTAAGCTTAAAAAATGAAGAAAAATGCAGACTTATTAATCCAAGATGTTCATCTAGCTTTCGTTGTAATTTTATTATTTCTGTACGTTGAAGGATGATTTCTACAGCTAGTCTTGCCTAACAATATGACCAAACCAGTTCTTTAAAAAAAGATCAACATATAATTGGCATTATACATCTAATATGTGGGCATTCTTGATTTGAACAGCGAATAAAAATGGTTAAACTACGTCCAGAGATTGGAGGATCGACGGGAATATTTACTAAAAAGAAACAAGAAAATGAGTCGAGAGGCCCCACAAACTACGTTGTAGTGGATGGTTTCTCACGTCGCCTACGCTTTGCGCCGCTACTGCACTTGCGAAATTTGTCTACAAGTCACTTATTTCTAAGATTTAATTCAAAATGTTAGTGTGATATCCTCATAAAATATCAGGATGGACGCTTCTACTATTTAATAGGGCGATGTTAATTTTAAAAAATCTTCAACTGCCTTGTTCGTAAGCTGCCTGCATCTATAATTCTCTCTTCTATGATAGTTCAAGTAGAATGGGGCCTAAGCTGGTCTTTTAACATTTTCGGGAGTCACCTTTGTTACGCCTATCAACTTTCATCTTTCCAAAGTAATTCAACCTTGCGCAAGGTAGATCCTAATGCAGGATACATGCTCAGCCAATCGTAGTTGTCAAACTATAAGTGTCTTTAACGCCACTTACTAGGAAAAATGCATTTTCGACACACTTCTATGGATATCGTCTATAAGTTTATTTTAAAAAGTTAAAAATTAGATGTACCTAGTCGTTGGCAAGTGTACATAATTTCTTTGCTCATTAACCAGAAATTTTGCGATACATATGGGGATTACAATTATAACTCCGAATCGCCTTTCAGCTGTTTTTTTTGTTTTCTAGACATACCTTTCTATAGATTTAAGGGTTTGTTTCGTAAATCAATATTTTTCCCTGTCCACGTGAAGTAAATTATAAATACATATGAAATATTTTTTTAATTTCGTACCGAAAAATAGAGAATAATTTCTTCAAAATTAAATAACAAAATATGCATTTAAAAATTGGTTTTTATTCAAAATGTACAAGTTTAAATATTTTATTAATGTGTTTTAAATAGATTATAATATATTTTTTGTTTGTTTAAAAATTTTATAATATGTAATGCTAAAATATAATTTATATATGTTATGATAATGTGTCTATTTACTTTAAATAACATTTTTTTTGGACGATACATGCAAAATTTAGCTATTTAAAGTGTCCATAGAGTTCTCTATATCATTGTACTACGAAAATAATCTACCGAAAGGTCATCGTCAAAGGCTGATAACTGTTGGAAAAAGATTTCATCTATTTATAATTTATATAAAAATTACTAGTTTTTCAATTTTAAATGTCAACTACATAAAACATACTATTTTCTTTAATTAAACTGTTTTAATCAAATCTAATGTTTTAATTTTTACAAATTTAAGCATTTGGAAGAAATATTGAAATAATATAGTCTAAAAAATAATATTGAAAGAAAATTGTAGATTTATCTTCTAAAAAAGCGAATTTCATTTAAAGTATATTTATATAACCTCAATATGCAATATTTTCATCGTTCTTGTGGTGTTTACGTAGCGTGTTGGCTTTAAGAGCAAATGGAACATGGTTCGAAGTCTCATGGAGGCTTTTTCTAAAATACACTTATTTTCATTTTTTTTTGTGTGTAAAAAAAATGAGATTCGGTACCACGATAACCTTAAAAATAATAAATTTGACGTAATAAATATTTATTCTAAGCTTAAAAAATGAAGAAAAATGCAGACTTATTAATCCAAGATGTTCATCTAGCTTTCGTTGTAATTTTATTATTTCTGTACGTTGAAGGATGATTTCTACAGCTAGTCTTGCCTAACAATATGACCAAACCAGTTCTTTAAAAAAAGATCAACATATAATTGGCATTATACATCTAATATGTGGGCATTCTTGATTTGAACAGCGAATAAAAATGGTTAAACTACGTCCAGAGATTGGAGGATCGACGGGAATATTTACTAAAAAGAAACAAGAAAATGAGTCGAGAGGCCCCACAAACTACGTTGTAGTGGATGGTTTCTCACGTCGCCTACGCTTTGCGCCGCTACTGCACTTGCGAAATTTGTCTACAAGTCACTTATTTCTAAGATTTAATTCAAAATGTTAGTGTGATATCCTCATAAAATATCAGGATGGACGCTTCTACTATTTAATAGGGCGATGTTAATTTTAAAAAATCTTCAACTGCCTTGTTCGTAAGCTGCCTGCATCTATAATTCTCTCTTCTATGATAGTTCAAGTAGAATGGGGCCTAAGCTGGTCTTTTAACATTTTCGGGAGTCACCTTTGTTACGCCTATCAACTTTCATCTTTCCAAAGTAATTCAACCTTGCGCAAGGTAGATCCTAATGCAGGATACATGCTCAGCCAATCGTAGTTGTCAAACTATAAGTGTCTTTAACGCCACTTACTAGGAAAAATGCATTTTCGACACACTTCTATGGATATCGTCTATAAGTTTATTTTAAAAAGTTAAAAATTAGATGTACCTAGTCGTTGGCAAGTGTACATAATTTCTTTGCTCATTAACCAGAAATTTTGCGATACATATGGGGATTACAATTATAACTCCGAATCGCCTTTCAGCTGTTTTTTTTGTTTTCTAGACATACCTTTCTATAGATTTAAGGGTTTGTTTCGTAAATCAATATTTTTCCCTGTCCACGTGAAGTAAATTATAAATACATATGAAATATTTTTTTTAATTTTGATACCGAAAAATAGAGAATAATTTCTTCAAAATTAAATAACAAAATATGCATTTAAAAATTGGTTTTTATTCAAAATGTACAAGTTTAAATATTTTATTAATGTGTTTTAAATAGATTATAATATATTTTTTGTTTGTTTAAAAATTTTATAATATGTAATGCTAAAATATAATTTATATATGTTATGATAATGTGTCTATTTACTTTAAATAACATTTTTTTTGGACGATACGTGCAAAATTTATCTATTTAAAGTGTCCAGAGATTTATCTATATCAATGTACTACGAAAATAATCTACCGAAAGGTCATCGTCAAAGGCTGATAACTGTTGGAAAAAGATGTCATCTATTTATAATTTATATAAAATTTACTAGTTTTTCAATTTTAAATGACAATAACATAGAACATATAATTTTCTTTAATTTAACTGTTTTAATCAAATCTAATGTTTTAATTTTTAAAAATTTTAGCATTCGGAAGAAATATTGAAATAATATAGTGTAAAAAATAATATTGAAAGAAAATTGTAGATTTATCTTCTAAAAAAGCGAATTTCATTCAAAGTATATTTATATAACCTCAATATGCAATATTTTCATCGTTCTTGTGGTGTTTACGTAGCGTGTTGGCTTTAAAAGCAAATGGTACATGGTTCGAAGTCTCATGGAGGCTTTTTCTAAAATACACTTATTTTCATTTTTTTTGTGTGTGTAAAAAAAATGAGATTCGGTACCACGATAACCTTAAAAATAATAAATTTGACGTAATAAATATTTATTCTAAGCTTAAAAAATGAAGAAAAATGCAGACTTATTAATCCAAGATGTTCATCTAGCTTTCGTTGTAATTTTATTATTTCTGTACGTTGAAGGATGATTTCTACAGCTAGTCTTGCCTAACAATATGATCAAACCAGTTCTTTAAAAAAAGATCAACATATAATCGGCATTATACATCAAATATGTGGGCATTCTTGATTTGAACAGCGAATAAAAATGGTTAAACTACGTCCAGAGATTGGAGGATCGACGGGAATATTTACTAAAAAGAAACAAGAAAATGAGTCGAGAGGCCCCACAAACTACGTTGTAGTGGATGGTTTCTCACGTCGCCTACGCTTTGCGCCGCTACTGCACTTGCGAAATTTGTCTACAAGTCACTTATTTCTAAGATTTAATTCAAAATGTTAGTGTGATATCCTCATAAAATATCAGGATGGACGCTTCTACTATTTAATAGGGCGATGTAAATTTTAAAAAATCTTCAACTGCCTTGTTCGTAAGCTGCCTGCATCTATAATTCTCTCTTCTATGATAGTTCAAGAAGAATGGCGCCTAAGCTGGTCTTTTAACATTTTCGGGAGTCACCTTTGTTACGCCTATCAACTTTCATCTTTCCAAAGTAATTCAACCTTGCGCAAGGTAGATCCTAATGCAGGATACATGCTCAGCCAAGCGTAGTTGTCAAACTATAAGTGTCTTTAACGCCACTTACTAGGAAAAATGCATTTTCGACACACTTCTATGGATATCGTCTATAAATTTATTTTAAAAAGTTAAAAATTAGATGTACCTAGTCGTTGGCAAGTGTACATAATTTCTTTGCTCATTAACCAGAAATTTTGCGATACATATGGGGATTACAATTATAACTCCGAATCGCCTTTCAGCTGTTTTTTTTGTTTTCCAAACATGCCTTTGTAAAGATTTAAGGGTTTGTTTCGTAATTCAATATTTTTCGCTGTCCACGTGAAGTAAATAATAAATACATTTGAAATATTTCTACTTTAACACCAAGAAAGAGAGAATATTTTCTTCAAAATTAAATAACAAAAATTTGCAATGAAAAATTGGTTTTTATTTAAAATGTACAAGTTTAAATATTTTATTAATGTGTTTTAAATAGATTATAATATATTTTTTGTTTGTTTAAAAATTTTATAATATGTAATGCTAAAATATAATTTATATATGTTATGATAATGTGTCTATTTACTTTAAATAACATTTTTTTTGGACGATACATGCAAAATTTAGCTATTTAAAGTGTCCATAGAGTTCTCTATATCATTGTACTACGAAAATAATCTACCGAAAGGTCATCGTCAAAGGCTGATAACTGTTGGAAAAAGATGTCATCTATTTATAATTTATATAAAAATTACTAGTTTTTCAATTTTAAATGTCAACTACATAGAACATACTATTTTCTTTAATTAAACTGTTTTAATCAAATCTAATGTTTTAATTTTTACAAATTTAAGCATTTGGAAGAAATATTGAAATAATATAGTCTAAAAAATAATATTGAAAGAAAATTGTAGATTTATCTTCTAAAAAAGCGAATTTCATTTAAAGTATATTTATATAACCTCAATATGCAATATTTTCATCGTTCTTGTGGTGTTTACGTAGCGTGTTGGCTTTAAGAGCAAATGGTACATGGTTCGAAGTCTCATGGAGGCTTTTTCTAAAATACACTTATTTTCATTTTTTTTTGTGTGTAAAAAAAATGAGATTCGGTACCACGATAACCTTAAAAATAATAAATTTGACGTAATAAATATTTATTCTAAGCTTAAAAAATGAAGAAAAATGCAGACTTATTAATCCAAGATGTTCATCTAGCTTTCGTTGTAATTTTATTATTTCTGTACGTTGAAGGATGATTTCTACAGCTAGTCTTGCCTAACAATATGACCAAACCAGTTCTTTAAAAAAAGATCAACATATAATTGGCATTATACATCTAATATGTGGGCATTCTTGATTTGAACAGCGAATAAAAATGGTTAAACTACGTCCAGAGATTGGAGGATCGACGGGAATATTTACTAAAAAGAAACAAGAAAATGAGTCGAGAGGCCCCACAAACTACGTTGTAGTGGATGGTTTCTCACGTCGCCTACGCTTTGCGCCGCTACTGCACTTGCGAAATTTGTCTACAAGTCACTTATTTCTAAGATTTAATTCAAAATGTTAGTGTGATATCCTCATAAAATATCAGGATGGACGCTTCTACTATTTAATAGGGCGATGTTAATTTTAAAAAAATCTTCAACTGCCTTGTTCGTAAGCTGCCTGCATCTATAATTCTCTCTTCTATGATAGTTCAAGTAGAAAGGGGCCTAAGCTGGTCTTTTAACATTTTCGGGAGTCACCTTTGTTACGCCTATCAACTTTCATCTTTCCAAAGTAATTCAACCTTGCGCAAGGTAGATCCTAATGCAGGATACATGCTCAGCCAATCGTAGTTGTCAAACTATAAGTGTCTTTAACGCCACTTACTAGGAAAAATGCATTTTCGACACACTTCTATGGATATCGTCTATAAGTTTATTTTAAAAAGTTAAAAATTAGATGTACCTAGTCGTTGGCAAGTGTACATAATTTCTTTGCTCATTAACCAGAAATTTTGCGATACATATGGGGATTACAATTATAACTCCGAATCGCCTTTCAGCTGTTTTTTTTGTTTTCTAGACATACCTTTCTATAGATTTAAGGGTTTGTTTCGTAAATCAATATTTTTCCCTGTCCACGTGAAGTAAATTATAAATACATATGAAATATTTTTTTTAATTTTGATACCGAAAAATAGAGAATAATTTCTTCAAAATTAAATAACAAAATATGCATTTAAAAATTGGTTTTTATTCAAAATGTACAAGTTTAAATATTTTATTAATGTGTTTTAAATAGATTATAATATATTTTTTGTTTGTTTAAAAATTTTATAATATGTAATGCTAAAATATAATTTATATATGTTATGATAATGTGTCTATTTACTTTAAATAACATTTTTTTTGGACGATACGTGCAAAATTTATCTATTTAAAGTGTCCAGAGATTTATCTATATCAATGTACTACGAAAATAATCTACCGAAAGGTCATCGTCAAAGGCTGATAACTGTTGGAAAAAGATGTCATCTATTTATAATTTATATAAAATTTACTAGTTTTTCAATTTTAAATGACAATAACATAGAACATATAATTTTCTTTAATTTAACTGTTTTAATCAAATCTAATGTTTTAATTTTTAAAAATTTTAGCATTCGGAAGAAATATTGAAATAATATAGTGTAAAAAATAATATTGAAAGAAAATTGTAGATTTATCTTCTAAAAAAGCGAATTTCATTCAAAGTATATTTATATAACCTCAATATGCAATATTTTCATCGTTCTTGTGGTGTTTACGTAGCGTGTTGGCTTTAAAAGCAAATGGTACATGGTTCGAAGTCTCATGGAGGCTTTTTCTAAAATACACTTATTTTCATTTTTTTTGTGTGTGTAAAAAAAATGAGATTCGGTACCACGATAACCTTAAAAATAATAAATTTGACGTAATAAATATTTATTCTAAGCTTAAAAAATGAAGAAAAATGCAGACTTATTAATCCAAGATGTTCATCTAGCTTTCGTTGTAATTTTATTATTTCTGTACGTTGAAGGATGATTTCTACAGCTAGTCTTGCCTAACAATATGATCAAACCAGTTCTTTAAAAAAAGATCAACATATAATCGGCATTATACATCAAATATGTGGGCATTCTTGATTTGAACAGCGAATAAAAATGGTTAAACTACGTCCAGAGATTGGAGGATCGACGGGAATATTTACTAAAAAGAAACAAGAAAATGAGTCGAGAGGCCCCACAAACTACGTTGTAGTGGATGGTTTCTCACGTCGCCTACGCTTTGCGCCGCTACTGCACTTGCGAAATTTGTCTACAAGTCACTTATTTCTAAGATTTAATTCAAAATGTTAGTGTGATATCCTCATAAAATATCAGGATGGACGCTTCTACTATTTAATAGGGCGATGTAAATTTTAAAAAATCTTCAACTGCCTTGTTCGTAAGCTGCCTGCATCTATAATTCTCTCTTCTATGATAGTTCAAGTAGAATGGGGCCTAAGCTGGTCTTTTAACATTTTCGGGAGTCACCTTTGTTACGCCTATCAACTTTCATCTTTCCAAAGTAATTCAACCTTGCGCAAGGTAGATCCTAATGCAGGATACATGCTCAGCCAATCGTAGTTGTCAAACTATAAGTGTCTTTAACGCCACTTACTAGGAAAAATGCATTTTCGACACACTTCTATGGATATCGTCTATAAGTTTATTTTAAAAAGTTAAAAATTAGATGTACCTAGTCGTTGGCAAGTGTACATAATTTCTTTGCTCATTAACCAGAAATTTTACGATACATATGGGGATTACAATTATAACTCCGAATCGCCTTTCAGCTGTTTTTTTTGTTTTCTAGACATACCTTTCTATAGATTTAAGGGTTTGTTTCGTAAATCAATATTTTTCCCTGTCCACGTGAAGTAAATTATAAATACATATGAAATATTTTTTTAATTTTGATACCGAAAAATAGAGAATAATTTCTTCAAAATTAAATAACAAAATATGCATTTAAAAATTGGTTTTTATTCAAAATGTACAAGTTTAAATATTTTATTAATGTGTTTTAAATAGATTATAATATATTTTTTGTTTGTTTAAAAATTTTATAATATGTAATGCTAAAATATAATTTATATATGTTATGATAATGTGTCTATTTACTTTAAATAACATTTTTTTTGGACGATACATGCAAAATTTAGCTATTTAAAGTGTCCATAGAGTTCTCTATATCATTGTACTACGAAAATAATCTACCGAAAGGTCATCGTCAAAGGCTGATAACTGTTGGAAAAAGATGTCATCTATTTATAATTTATATAAAAATTACTAGTTTTTCAATTTTAAATGTCAACTACATAGAACATACTATTTTCTTTAATTAAACTGTTTTAATCAAATCTAATGTTTTAATTTTTACAAATTTAAGCATTTGGAAGAAATATTGAAATAATATAGTCTAAAAAATAATATTGAAAGAAAATTGTAGATTTATCTTCTAAAAAAGCGAATTTCATTCAAAGTATATTTATATAACCTCAATATGCAATATTTTCATCGTTCTTGTGGTGTTTACGTAGCGTGTTGGCTTTAAAAGCAAATGGTACATGGTTCGAAGTCTCATGGAGGCTTTTTCTAAAATACACTTATTTTCATTTTTTTTGTGTGTGTAAAAAAAATGAGATTCGGTACCACGATAACCTTAAAAATAATAAATTTGACGTAATAAATATTTATTCTAAGCTTAAAAAATGAAGAAAAATGCAGACTTATTAATCCAAGATGTTCATCTAGCTTTCGTTGTAATTTTATTATTTCTGTACGTTGAAGGATGATTTCTACAGCTAGTCTTGCCTAACAATATGATCAAACCAGTTCTTTAAAAAAAGATCAACATATAATCGGCATTATACATCAAATATGTGGGCATTCTTGATTTGAACAGCGAATAAAAATGGTTAAACTACGTCCAGAGATTGGAGGATCGACGGGAATATTTACTAAAAAGAAACAAGAAAATGAGTCGAGAGGCCCCACAAACTACGTTGTAGTGGATGGTTTCTCACGTCGCCTACGCTTTGCGCCGCTACTGCACTTGCGAAATTTGTCTACAAGTCACTTATTTCTAAGATTTAATTCAAAATGTTAGTGTGATATCCTCATAAAATATCAGGATGGACGCTTCTACTATTTAATAGGGCGATGTAAATTTTAAAAAATCTTCAACTGCCTTGTTCGTAAGCTGCCTGCATCTATAATTCTCTCTTCTATGATAGTTCAAGAAGAATGGCGCCTAAGCTGGTCTTTTAACATTTTCGGGAGTCACCTTTGTTACGCCTATCAACTTTCATCTTTCCAAAGTAATTCAACCTTGCGCAAGGTAGATCCTAATGCAGGATACATGCTCAGCCAAGCGTAGTTGTCAAACTATAAGTGTCTTTAACGCCACTTACTAGGAAAAATGCATTTTCGACACACTTCTATGGATATCGTCTATAAATTTATTTTAAAAAGTTAAAAATTAGATGTACCTAGTCGTTGGCAAGTGTACATAATTTCTTTGCTCATTAACCAGAAATTTTGCGATACATATGGGGATTACAATTATAACTCCGAATCGCCTTTCAGCTGTTTTTTTTGTTTTCCAAACATGCCTTTGTAAAGATTTAAGGGTTTGTTTCGTAATTCAATATTTTTCGCTGTCCACGTGAAGTAAATAATAAATACATTTGAAATATTTCTACTTTAACACCAAGAAAGAGAGAATATTTTTTTCAAAATTAAATAACAAAAATATGCAATGAAAAATTGGTTTTTATTCAAAATGTACAAGTTTAAATATTTTATTATTGTGTTTTAAATAGATTATAATATATATTTTGTTTGTTTAAAAATTTTATAATATGTAATGCTAAAATATAATTTATATATGTTATGATAATGTGTCTATTTACTTTAAATAACATTTTTTTTGGACGATACATGCAAAATTTAGCTATTTAAAGTGTCCATAGAGTTCTCTATATCATTGTACTACGAAAATAATCTACCGAAAGGTCATCGTCAAAGGCTGATAACTGTTGGAAAAAGATGTCATCTATTTATAATTTATATAAAAATTACTAGTTTTTCAATTTTAAATGTCAACTACATAGAACATACTATTTTCTTTAAATAAACTGTTTTAATCAAATCTAATGTTTTAATTTTTACAAATTTAAGCATTTAGAAGAAATATTGAAATAATATAGTCTAAAAAATAATATTGAAAGAAAATTGTAGATTTATCTTCTAAAAAAGCGAATTTCATTCAAAGTATATTTATATAACCTCAATATGCAATATTTTCATCGTTCTTGTGGTGTTTACGTAGCGTGTTGGCTTTAAGAGCAAATGGTACATGGTTCGAAGTCTCATGGAGGCTTTTTCTAAAATACACTTATTTTCATTTTTTTTTGTGTGTAAAAAAAATGAGATTCGGTACCACGATAACCTTAAAAATAATAAATTTGACGTAATAAATATTTATTCTAAGCTTAAAAAATGAAGAAAAATGCAGACTTATTAATCCAAGATGTTCATCTAGCTTTCGTTGTAATTTTATTATTTCTGTACGTTGAAGGATGATTTCTACAGCTAGTCTTGCCTAACAATATGATCAAACCAGTTCTTTAAAAAAAGATCAACATATAATCGGCATTATACATCAAATATGTGGGCATTCTTGATTTGAACAGCGAATAAAAATGGTTAAACTACGTCCAGAGATTGGAGGATCGACGGGAATATTTACTAAAAAGAAACAAGAAAATGAGTCGAGAGGCCCCACAAACTACGTTGTAGTGGATGGTTTCTCACGTCGCCTACGCTTTGCGCCGCTACTGCACTTGCGAAATTTGTCTACAAGTCACTTATTTCTAAGATTTAATTCAAAATGTTAGTGTGATATCCTCATAAAATATCAGGATGGACGCTTCTACTATTTAATAGGGCGATGTAAATTTTAAAAAATCTTCAACTGCCTTGTTCGTAAGCTGCCTGCATCTATAATTCTCTCTTCTATGATAGTTCAAGAAGAATGGCGCCTAAGCTGGTCTTTTAACATTTTCGGGAGTCACCTTTGTTACGCCTATCAACTTTCATCTTTCCAAAGTAATTCAACCTTGCGCAAGGTAGATCCTAATGCAGGATACATGCTCAGCCAAGCGTAGTTGTCAAACTATAAGTGTCTTTAACGCCACTTACTAGGAAAAATGCATTTTCGACACACTTCTATGGATATCGTCTATAAATTTATTTTAAAAAGTTAAAAATTAGATGTACCTAGTCGTTGGCAAGTGTACATAATTTCTTTGCTCATTAACCAGAAATTTTGCGATACATATGGGGATTACAATTATAACTCCGAATCGCCTTTCAGCTGTTTTTTTTGTTTTCTAGACATACCTTTCTATAGATTTAAGGGTTTGTTTCGTAAATCAATATTTTTCCCTGTCCACGTGAAGTAAATTATAAATACATATGAAATATTTTTTTAATTTTGATACCGAAAAATAGAGAATAATTTCTTCAAAATTAAATAACAAAATATGCATTTAAAAATTGGTTTTTATTCAAAATGTACAAGTTTAAATATTTTATTAATGTGTTTTAAATAGATTATAATATATTTTTTGTTTGTTTAAAAATTTTATAATATGTAATGCTAAAATATAATTTATATATGTTATGATAATGTGTCTATTTACTTTAAATAACATTTTTTTTGGACGATACGTGCAAAATTTATCTATTTAAAGTGTCCAGAGATTTATCTATATCAATGTACTACGAAAATAATCTACCGAAAGGTCATCGTCAAAGGCTGATAACTGTTGGAAAAAGATGTCATCTATTTATAATTTATATAAAATTTACTAGTTTTTCAATTTTAAATGACAATAACATAGAACATATAATTTTCTTTAATTTAACTGTTTTAATCAAATCTAATGTTTTAATTTTTAAAAATTTAAGCATTTGGAAGAAATATTGAAATAATATAGTCTAAAAAATAATATTGAAAGAAAATTGTAGATTTATCTTCTAAAAAAGCGAATTTCATTCAAAGTATATTTATATAACCTCAATATGCAATATTTTCATCGTTCTTGTGATGTTTACGTAGCGTGTTGGCTTTAAAAGCAAATGGTACATGGTTCGAAGTCTCATGGAGGCTTTTTCTAAAATACAGTTATTTTCATTTTTTTTTTGTGTGTAAAAAAAATGAGATTCGGTACCACGATAACCTTAAAAATAATAAATTTGACGTAATAAATATTTATTCTAAGCTTAAAAAATGAAGAAAAATGCAGACTTATTAATCCAAGATGTTCATCTAGCTTTCGTTGTAATTTTATTATTTCTGTACGTTGAAGGATGATTTCTACAGCTAGTCTTGCCTAACAATATGATCAAACCAGTTCTTTAAAAAAAGATCAACATATAATCGGCATTATACATCAAATATGTGGGCATTCTTGATTTGAACAGCGAATAAAAATGGTTAAACTACGTCCAGAGATTGGAGGATCGACGGGAATATTTACTAAAAAGAAACAAGAAAATGAGTCGAGAGGCCCCACAAACTACGTTGTAGTGGATGGTTTCTCACGTCGCCTACGCTTTGCGCCGCTACTGCACTTGCGAAATTTGTCTACAAGTCACTTATTTCTAAGATTTAATTCAAAATGTTAGTGTGATATCCTCATAAAATATCAGGATGGACGCTTCTACTATTTAATAGGGCGATGTAAATTTTAAAAAATCTTCAACTGCCTTGTTCGTAAGCTGCCTGCATCTATAATTCTCTCTTCTATGATAGTTCAAGAAGAATGGCGCCTAAGCTGGTCTTTTAACATTTTCGGGAGTCACCTTTGTTACGCCTATCAACTTTCATCTTTCCAAAGTAATTCAACCTTGCGCAAGGTAGATCCTAATGCAGGATACATGCTCAGCCAAGCGTAGTTGTCAAACTATAAGTGTCTTTAACGCCACTTACTAGGAAAAATGCATTTTCGACACACTTCTATGGATATCGTCTATAAATTTATTTTAAAAAGTTAAAAATTAGATGTACCTAGTAGTTGGCAAGTGTACATAATTTCTTTGCTCATTAACCAGAAATTTTGCGATACATATGGGGATTACAATTATAACTCCGAATCGCCTTTCAGCTGTTTTTTTTGTTTTCTAAACATACCTTTGTATAGATTTAAGGGTTTGTTTCGTAATTCAATATTTTTCGCTGTCCACGTGAAGTAAATAATAAATACTTTTTTTTTTTTTTTTTTTTTATAGGATACCTCAGCTTTTTAGCTTTTGACTACAGGTGTCGAGCTTAGTACATCCTAGGAATCCTTGGGCATTGCCTCTTTTCTTTGCCTCTTTTTTGGGTATTGCCTCTTTTTTGGGCTCTTGGCCTCTTTATTGGGCTTTTTTTTTTTTTTTTTTTTTTTTTTTTTTTATTTTTAATTCAAAAGAAAACATACAAAACATTGTTCTAAATTAATAATAATAATAATAATACATGGAAAATTTAATTGAAAACATCTTATCAAAGTCATATTTTAGGATTTTCAGTTCGATCGCGGAGTAGTCTGCAGCGAAGCTCCATAAAATGGTGACAGCAAGGGGTCCAGAAAATGATGACAGCAGAAGACCAATAGAATGATACAGCAAAGGTCCAGAAAAGGGTGACAGCAAAGGTCCATAAAATGGTGGCAGTAAATGTCCAGAAATTGATGACACCAAGGGTCATTCACCAAAAAAATTTTGAAAGTGTTCCTTAAAATGAGTATTGCCAAAAATATTTTTTTTTTTTTTTTTTTTTTTAAAAGACTTATGAGTTATTAAAATTCATTTTTGTTTATATTATTTTTGCAACAATTTTTCCCTTAAGAAACTAAGACAAAGGACCTTCATCCTATATCCCTAGGATTCTTTGGGGTCTGCTAGAGTTACAAAAATGTACATATAATGAAGTAATTTGGTTTCTACAAAAGTACAAAGTACAGAGCTCAAAGTAAGTATGTGCATGAAGAACTTAATAGTTTTTCCATTTTGGACTATAACTCATTTTTAGGTTATCTCTATTTTTTTTTTTTTTTTATTTTTTTTTTTTATTATTGTTTATTGTAAAAGTGTTCTTTTTTTCCCCTCTTTTTCCGTTTCTGCTATGTTTTTCAAACAATTTAGTAGTCCATTTGGTTCATTTTCATGAAATCCGGTCCTGTTTGGGTTGTCTTGAAATTTTGTTGATCTGGTCAAAGGGATGTAATCAAAAGAAGTTTCACCTTGCATCTTCCAGTCCTAATTGTCTCTCTTGTTGAAAGAAAATAAATACATAGTTTACAGGTAATTTTTAGAAGTAATAATTTTTAAAGCAAATAAATGATGTATTAGATACATACACATGCAAATTTTAAATATAAAACACACACACCCATACATTCAAACTTGTTTTCTTCATTGTTTAAACAGACTTTGTAAATTGATAATTTATGATATAAATGTAACCTTACATTAATTAAAAAAAAATAAAAATAATAATAATAATAATAATAATAATATATATATATGACATATGTACATACAATGGATCAAGTAAATTACATTTGGGGTTAGCCTTTATAGTGTTCAATTTTAAAATCAACTATATTTCTATATATTGTATCCAACATATTAGGGTTAAAATTGACATTTTGATACATAGCTTTAAGTCTACTGTTCCATACTAAGTTTCTGTATTCAGATATAATTATTAAATTGAAGTTTTGTATCATTTTGTGTTTAGCTTTAGGCAACTTATTTAAGAGGATAGATAAATTAATGTTCACATGGGTTTCACAGTTTCCTTCCAATAACTCTCTTACAGTATTTCTGACATTACTAAAAAAAGAACATTCTAAATATAAATGCTTTTCATTATCACCATTAACACATTGACAAATTTTACAAAATTTTACACCAGGTTTTTTTTTTGAAAATGGAGTCATCCCAAAGATGAGTCTGTAAGATATTTCTTTAGCCTTTGTTGCAATGTGTTTGTTATGAAGGTTTGTAAATGTGTCTTTAAAATCTGTTATATTTAAATCTTTTCCCCATTTAATCCTCATAGCTAAATTTTCTTGTAACTGTTTTTTTAATGTTGTGTATATTTCTTTATATTTCTTGTGTATTAAGGGTTCATTGCCAGGAAGAGTTCTTGAAATGGATCTATAAAAAGGATGTAAGTTTGTACCAAAATAGTGTGGAGCGTTGTTTTGTATTGGAATTAAATTGCTTAATCTCAAACCATAATAATATATTGTAAAGGGGAAATCACTTGGATTTTTAACTACTTGACCTATGAATTTTAATCTGAGTGCACATATTTTAGTTTTGATGTCTTGTAAATTGATCCCCCCATCCTCTTTGTTTTGAATGATTGTAGTATGTTTGATGTTTTTAAGTGTATTTTTGAAGATGAAACTTCTAATTATGTTATTTAATTGAAATATGTATTTTGTTGGAGGTTCTACAATATTGGCTAGATAGACTATCTTTGGGATGACTAAATTGTTTATAAGAATGGCTCTACCAAAGATGGTAGAACTTGTATGCTTGTACATGTTAACTATATTGGATGCCTTAATAATAATATTTTTCCACTGATCTTCACAGAACAAAAAAGGGTTACTATTGTATTCTATACCACATATTTTAATTCTGTTTACAAGTTTCAATGAATATTTTTCCTTAAATGTCCACCTCCCTACACCCATTATTGAGGATTTATTTATGTTAATTTTTGATCCACTGGCATGGCCAAAAAGCATAAACTTTTTAACTATGTTATTTATATCCTTTTCAGAGGAGGGAAAAAATGTTGTGTCGTCGGCATAGGCCTTGACTTTGGCTACCGGTATGGGTCCCGGGATTTTTGTTCCTTTGATAGATGGATCTGACCTAATAGATTCTAGAAAAGGTTCTATACAAAGGATATATAAAAAGGGGGATAAGGGACAGCCCTGTCTAACAGATCTTTGAATTGCAAAAGGTTGGCTTAAGGAATGGTTGATTATTAGTCTACTGTTGGCATTGGTATAAATTAGTTTAATAAGTTTAATTAAAAAAGGGCTGATTTTACATTTTTCTATTACTTTAAAGAGGTAGTTATGACTGACTCTGTCAAATGCTTTCTCTTGGTCTACAGATAACAAGGAAGCGCTAGAGTTTTTTTCATGGCTGTAAATGATAAAATCCCGAATGAAATGTGTCATTCCATCAATATTCCTGTCGGGGTGGGTGCAGTATTGGTCTTGTCCTACGAGTTGGGGAATGAAGGGTTTAAGTCGCTTAAAGATCATTTTTGTCAGTAGTTTATAGTCTGTATTGAGTAGTGAAATGGGTCTGTAGTCACTTGGAGAACTGTTATCTGTTGCTTTTTTAGCTATTAGTGTAATATATGCTTCGTTGAATTTTTCTGGAAGTTGTCCTGTTATAATAGCGTCACTATATAGTCGCAGTAATAGAGGACTTATTAAGGGAAAAAAAGCCGTATAGAACTCGAATGTCAGACCTTCCGGTCCGGGGGATTTATTGTTTTGTGTCGAGTCTAATGCCGTTTTGAGTTCATCTAGAGTAAATGGGGTCCCCAAAAATTCTTCGTCAGCCTGCTTCAACTGTTTACAATATTTTAGAAAACATTCTTGAGCCTCTTTATTTATGGGTTCTTCCTCATAGAAGTAAATAATAAATACATTTGAAATATTTCTACTTTAACACCAAGAAAGAGAGATTATTTTTTTCAAAATTAAATAACAAAAATATGCAATGAAATATTGGTTTTTATTCAAAATGTACAAGTTTAAATATTTTATTATTGTGTTTTAAATAGATTATAATATATATTTTGTTTGTTTAAAAATTTTATAATATGTAATGCTAAAATATAATTTATATATGTTATGATAATGTGTCTATTTACTTTAAATAACATTTTTTTCGGACGATACATGCAAAATTTAGCTATTTAAAGTGTCCATAGAGTTCTCTATATCATTGTACTACGAAAATAATCTACCGAAAGGTCATCGTCAAAGGCTGATAACTGTTGGAAAAAGATGTCATCTATTTATAATTTATATAAAAATTACTAGTTTTTCAATTTTAAATGTCAACTACATAGAACATACTATTTTCTTTAATTAAACTGTTTTAATCAAATCTAATGTTTTAATTTTTACAAATTTAAGCATTTGGAAGAAATATTGAAATAATATAGTCTAAAAAATAATATTGAAAGAAAATTGTAGATTTATCTTCTAAAAAAGCGAATTTCATTCAAAGTATATTTATATAACCTCAATATGCAATATTTTCATCGTTCTTGTGGTGTTTACGTAGCGTGTTGGCTTTAAGAGCAAATGGTACATGGTTCGAAGTCTCATGGAGGCTTTTTCTAAAATACACTTATTTTCATTTTTTTTTTGTGTGTAAAAAAAATGAGATTCGGTACCACGATAACCTTAAAAATAATAAATTTGACGTAATAAATATTTATTCTAAGCTTAAAAAATGAAGAAAAATGAAGACTTATTAATCCAAGATGTTCATCTAGCTTTCGTTGTAATTTTATTATTTCTGTACGTTGAAGGATGATTTCTACAGCTAGTCTTGCCTAACAATATGATCAAACCAGTTCTTTAAAAAAAGATCAACATATAATCGGCATTATACATCAAATATGTGGGCATTCTTGATTTGAACAGCGAATAAAAATGGTTAAACTACGTCCAGAGATTGGAGGATCGACGGGAATATTTACTAAAAAGAAACAAGAAAATGAGTCGAGAGGCCCCACAAACTACGTTGTAGTGGATGGTTTCTCACGTCGCCTACGCTTTGCGCCGCTACTGCACTTGCGAAATTTGTCTACAAGTCACTTATTTCTAAGATTTAATTCAAAATGTTAGTGTGATATCCTCATAAAATATCAGGATGGACGCTTCTACTATTTAATAGGGCAATGTAAATTTTAAAAAATCTTCAACTGCCTTGTTCGTAAGCTGCCTGCATCTATAATTCTCTCTTCTATGATAGTTCAAGAAGAATGGCGCCTAAGCTGGTCTTTTAACATTTTCGGGAGTCACCTTTGTTACGCCTATCAACTTTCATCTTTCCAAAGTAATTCAACCTTGCGCAAGGTAGATCCTAATGCAGGATACATGCTCAGCCAAGCGTAGTTGTCAAACTATAAGTGTCTTTAACGCCACTTACTAGGAAAAATGCATTTTCGACACACTTCTATGGATATCGTCTATAAGTTTATTTTAAAAAGTTAAAAATTAGATGTACCTAGTCGTTGGCAAGTGTACATAATTTCTTTGCTCATTAACCAGAAATTTTGCGATACATATGGGGATTACAATTATAACTCCGAATCGCCTTTCAGCTGTTTTTTTGTTTTCTAAACATACCTTTGTATAGATTTAAGGGTTTGTTTCGTAATTCAATATTTTTCGCTGTCCACGTGAAGTAAATAATAAATACATTTGAAATATTTCTACTTTAACACCAAGAAAGAGAGAATATTTTTTTCAAAATTAAATAACAAAAATATGCAATGAAAAATTGGTTTTTATTCAAAATGTACAAGTTTAAATATTTTATTATTGTGTTTTAAATAGATTATAATATATATTTTGTTTGTTTAAAAATTTTATAATATGTAATGCTAAAATATAATTTATATATGTTATGATAATGTGTCTATTTACTTTAAATAACATTTTTTTCGGACGATACATGCAAAATTTAGCTATTTAAAGTGTCCATAGAGTTCTCTATATCATTGTACTACGAAAATAATCTACCGAAAGGTCATCGTCAAAGGCTGATAACTGTTGGAAAAAGATGTCATCTATTTATAATTTATATAAAAATTACTAGTTTTTCAATTTTAAATGTCAACTACATAGAACATACTATTTTCTTTAATTAAACTGTTTTAATCAAATCTAATGTTTTAATTTTTACAAATTTAAGCATTTGGAAGAAATATTGAAATAATATAGTCTAAAAAATAATATTGAAAGAAAATTGTAGATTTATCTTCTAAAAAAGCGAATTTCATTCAAAGTATATTTATATAACCTCAATATGCAATATTTTCATCGTTCTTGTGGTGTTTACGTAGCGTGTTGGCTTTAAGAGCAAATGGTACATGGTTCGAAGTCTCATGGAGGCTTTTTCTAAAATACACTTATTTTCATTTTTTTTTTGTGTGTAAAAAAAATGAGATTCGGTACCACGATAACCTTAAAAATAATAAATTTGACGTAATAAATATTTATTCTAAGCTTAAAAAATGAAGAAAATTGCAGACTTATTAATCCAAGATGTTCATCTAGCTTTCGTTGTAATTTTATTATTTCTGTACGTTGAAGGATGATTTCTACAGCTAGTCTTGCCTAACATTATGATCAAACCAGTTCTTTAAAAAAAGATCAACATATAATCGGCATTATACATCAAATATGTGGGCATTCTTGATTTGAACAGCGAATAAAAATGGTTAAACTACGTCCAGAGATTGGAGGATCGACGGGAATATTTACTAAAAAGAAACAAGAAAATGAGTCGAGAGGCCCCACAAACTACGTTGTAGTGGATGGTTTCTCACGTCGCCTACGCTTTGCGCCGCTACTGCACTTGCGAAATTTGTCTACAAGTCACTTATTTCTAAGATTTAATTCAAAATGTTAGTGTGATATCCTCATAAAATATCAGGATGGACGCTTCTACTATTTAATAGGGCGATGTAAATTTTAAAAAATCTTCAACTGCCTTGTTCGTAAGCTACCTGCATCTATAATTCTCTCTTCTATGATAGTTCAAGAAGAATGGCGCCTAAGCTGGTCTTTTAACATTTTCGGGAGTCACCTTTGTTACGCCTATCAACTTTCATCTTTCCAAAGTAATTCAACCTTGCGCAAGGTAGATCCTAATGCAGGATACATGCTCAGCCAAGCGTAGTTGTCAAACTATAAGTGTCTTTAACGCCACTTACTAGGAAAAATGCATTTTCGACACACTTCTATGGATATCGTCTATAAGTTTATTTTAAAAAGTTAAAAATTAGATGTACCTAGTCGTTGGCAAGTGTACATAATTTCTTTGCTCATTAACCAGAAATTTTGCGATACATATGGGGATTACAATTATAACTCCGAATCGCCTTTCAGCTGTTTTTTTGTTTTCTAAACATACCTTTGTATAGATTTAAGGGTTTGTTTCGTAATTCAATATTTTTCGCTGTCCACGTGAAGTAAATAATAAATACATTTGAAATATTTCTAATTTAACAATGAAGAAAGTGAGAATAATTTCTTCAAAATTAAATAACAGAAATATGGAATGAGATTGGAGGATCGACGAGAATATTTACTAAAAAGAAACAAGAAAATGAGTCGTTGGTATAGCTAGCAACAATGTTATTCATTTTTTTAGTAGAAAAATGAAGCCATTTTCTGGCTCGTGAAGAAAAAGAACGTGAAATTTCCCATTAATTCATGTAATTACTAGACTCACGGGCTTCTAATTAAATAGTTTCAGGTCAATTTCACTTCGTTTCTGTTTTTTTTTCATTCATATGGCTCGCGACACCAGTGTCAGAAATTAAAATTGCCCGCAGGTCGCATTGGGTCGGGCATTAACTTAAATGGACTTGTACAGAAAGACACGTTTTGACATGCGATAACATCACATACCATAGATGTGATAATTCTAACCTGACATTTAGTGTAAAAGCGAATTGCGCCTTGGTCTTTAAACAAAAGGATTAGAATAAGGTAATCCGGCTACTTTGAAGTAATATAATATTATATTTACAATTAAGTGCACAGTCCACGTCGTCAGATCCAGAAAAAAAACATGTCCTTACCTAACCATTACTACAATCGTTCTTCTTTAAGCTATATCCGTTCTAAGTTTTTAATTTACCGTCGCGTCAATAAGGAAATCCCTGATTAACCCCAAACTTCTAAGCGTCTAACTATTAAGTCATTACATATGTCTGTTCTATATTTTTTTTCTACTTTGTTTCCATCTCAACAGGCGTAAACATTAGCAGTAACGCCAACATGCCTCTTAATGAGACGAACAAGGCAAGTGGACCTAATTCTCTGAGTAGTTAAAGGTGTTTCTTACTGTTTCTCAAACTCTATATAGTGAATACCTAAACTGAAAAAAAGATACAAGGTTTACTTATTAAATCAAGTCAAGTGCTCTATGAGGTTTTAGTTTTTACAATGTTAATATTAAATTGATATAAAATTAATCAAAACATATTATTCTACCAAGAGAGTTTATTTTAAAGGAAGGTCAATTACAAATAGAATATACAGTTATTTTTAAACCGTTCCATCTAAAACTGTTATGTTCAAAAATGGTATAAAAGTATTTTATGTATCACATTTATTATATAAATAACAATGTGCATAATCTTAACAAAAGTTTTAATTTCTATAATAACAAATTGAAAATTCTTTAATTTTTTACATTCTCCTAATAAATACAGTTCATACTTTATCCATAAACAAGAGAATCTATCAATAAGTAAACTGCGCTATCAGAGCATGGAAAGGTTGCCTGAATCAGCCAGGAAAACTGCTCATTTAGCAGAGCTTAGGTCTCTAATTAAGATACACGACTATGTTTTTAATCTTAAAAAATCCTTTATTCAACTTTCAGCCTCAATTAGAGGCTACATTTCTGAAGGCATCTCTTAAATAAACCTCAAGTTTGATTAAGATTGTAAGCTCTTTGTATCAGAGATTGGCTTTGCGAGGGTATACTCTTTGAGTGCTACCTTTGTAGCGTGTATAGACATGTCGCTTTGTCCAGCAGCGTGTGCTTCTGGACTGGTCAGAACATCATACATATTAAAACAGTCTCTCACTTCCTTTCCAAGTTTAGAATAAACGTTGTTTGGAGACACAACGGTCTGGTCTGGGTTCGATCCTGTTGTGGTAGAAACATGTTCATTCTGATATAAGGACGCCTCGTTTAAAACATTCTGATCAAAGCGATATCTCGCAGTAACTGTTTCAGAATTGTTCTCACGTAAACTGTCATATATAGGAATGTTTCCTGTTCTAAGAGTTTGTTTGTTTCTGGAACTGCAATCTTTGTTTACGATGCTATAAACAGGCTCCGAAGACGAAGCAGTGTTTATAATTTTATCATCTGAGCTCGAGGCTACGACAAATTGTTCATCCAGAATGAATACGTCATTATACATGCTGGTTTGAGAGTAGTTTAGATTTGACGTCATATCGTTCGCTTGCCCTGTAGCAGCAGCTCCAGAATGCAGGATCGGGGTTTCGTTTCTTGATTTTAATTCAGCCAAGTATCGCTTCCACAAAAGTACAATAATGACTGTCAGTACAATAACGACAGCAATGACTACAGCGACACCTATGAAGATAAACGTGTAGTTGATTTCATCGTCTTCATCATGTTGTTGAGGTTCTCTCTGACCTGTATCAGTGCTGGACATCAAATCTGGAGACTGTCCAACAGGTTTCAATGAGATGGTTGTCGACTCCTCGCCCTTAGAAGATGACGAGGAACACGGACTTTGGCACTGACCATATTTAAGCAAGGTGCTCGAATTGTAGTCGATAGTCATTGATTGATTGACACTCCACGTTAGACCAACGCATTCGATCCCACAATTCTCCTCTCTGAAGTAATAAGGATGAACTCCTGGTACAGGGCAGGTCTTGTTTTCTCTTTGCCTCATGCACAAGAGTTGATTCCTGGACGTCACCTTCCCGCAGATGTAAGAGTTGACCACCTGCGTCTCGAGCTCCTTGGAAGGTAACAGTTTGGTTTCGACATTGGAGATGTACCTTGTAGTCTTGGAGGCGCCCTGGGAGTAGGTGAAGACGCAGGCAGCAGACGTAGAGTTACACACACAGTTCTGGAAGCTGAAACAGTTATGAGAAAATATTTGTATTGAGTAGAAATCTATTGAACATCCCTAAGCTTTTCTAGTGATTGGAACTAAACTAAATTAAAAAAAATTAAACTAAAACTAACTTTCAACTAAAATAAAGTAAATCTAAAAGTTTATCATGAATTTCAAAATATAATTAAACTAAAGAAAATTAGTATTAAACTATAAAAAAACTTTTTTATAACTTTTTTTTTTTTGGGGGGGGGGGGGTAATCTAGATCTAGCTATAATCATCCGACCATATGCCTGCGTTTGATATAATTCTTTTAACATTGTAGAAATATTTATCCATTATAAAATCAGTAATAAAGAAGATGTTTCTAACATAAAAGTTAAGGCACAATAGAATTTGAAAAAAAAAAAAAGATGTGTGCTTGTATTTCTGACTTGAATTACCTTTACCTGGTACGTTTATTTTAGATAAGGAATTGCATATCTAGATCTACTAGTGAAAGTAATAGAAATAAAATATTTGTAATTTTATGAAACATTTCACCTGTGTAACTATTTTAGTGTAAAGTACAAGCTTGACTTACCAAGCCAATGTGTTAATTTCTTGTCTGACCACTCCACATTAAGCTAACACTACTGCATAACGCGCCAAGAAAGAAAAAAAACACAGAGTAGTCTGTAGTATCATCGACTACACTCGTACAGTAGGCCTACACTAGGCCTACATGTGTTGGTCTATCTGACCTGGTTGTTAAAATCAGTCGGACACAGTCTATTTACTTTTTTGGTCAGGAAGGATATGGATTAAAGATGTTTTTTTTTTTCTAGAGTTGGTTATCCTAATGCTTTTAGATCTTTATAGACCTAATTGTCAATTTAGACCTAGATCTCTATGATAAGTCCTGAGACTAGAATTTGTTATACCGTACGTTTCGGCTTTATCTATTATAGGCTGTAAGCTATAAAAAGGGTGTACATGATGTACCTGCATATAATAATAAATTATTGTTTCCTGCAAATGAATCGATTAAAACAACTAAATATTGACTAAACTAGTTATTCAGATTCCCACTATAAGCACCACCACGCGACTCGGCAAAAATTCGGAACAACCCCATTCATGGTATTGCAAAACAACATTGTATAAGACTGCTACTTTCAAGTGCACATATTGACTCCCATAGCTTCTACTTTACCCTCTTGAAATGCAGAATGACAAAATAGTTGATAACTTCTGTAATTTTTTTTGTATAATCAAAGTTGTTGATGTCACATGATCAGAAAGCAGGAATGTGACTTTCAAACGCTACCACATGTTGAAAAGTTTTACAAATTTTAATTAAACGTTATAGTTTGTAACTAAAAAGTAATAATTAAACTACGATTTTATTTAAACTATTTTTATTCTAGTTAATCTTTGGCCTTAATTTATTTATTTTAGTTAAACTAAAAGTTTCTAACTTTTTAGTTAACTTTTGCCCATCACTAAGCTTTTCATTTTCTCTTTTCATTTTCTCTTTTGTCTACTTTTCTTTGTCTTGTCTTATTTCTTTCTTTTCTCTTTCCTGCTTTCTCTTTCCTTATTTCTCTTTCCTCATTTCTCTTTCCTTATTTCTCTTTCCTGCTTTCTCTTTCCTTCTTTCTCTTTCCTTCTTTCTCTTTCCTTCTTTCTCTTTCCTTCTTTCTCTTTCTATCTTTCTCTTTCCTTCTTTCTCTTTCCTTCTTTGTCTTTCCTTCTTTCTCTTTCCTTCTTTCTCTTTCCTGCTTTCTTTTTCCTTATTTCTCTTTCCTGCTTTCTCTTTCCTTATTTCTCTTTCCTGCTTTCTCTTTCCTGCTTTCTCTTTCCTTCTTTCTCTTTCCTTCTTTCTCTTTCCTTCTTTCTCTTTCCTTCTTTCTCTTTCCTTCTTTCCTTTCTCGTTCTTTCTGTTCGCTCTCTATTTTCTCCTTTTTTTTATTTGTCTCTTTCTAGTTCTCTATTTTTCTTCAATGTCTTTATTCGCTCTTGGTTTTTCTCTTTTTATGTCTTTCTTCTCTCTTTCTGTCTTTATTTTTTATCTGTCTCTCATTTTCTTTTTTCTTTTTTTTTTTCCTATCTCTTTTTCTCTTTATTCCTTTTCTTCTTCTTACTCTATCCCCCCCCCCTCTTCTCTTTCCTGCCTTTCTCTTTGTATATATCTTTCTTGTTTTTTTTTTTTTTAAAACACGTCTTCGACTTACGGGTTCTTTAAGATTATAGCTTTTATCTACATCTCTTTACCCGAACCAAAGCTGTGTTTAAGTGTTATTAAAAGTTGTTAATGTTACGACACCTATTTCAACTAGACTATTTAACTGCAGTTTTAACTGATAATGCTCCTTCTTCCCTAGTGCTATTAGAGCATGGAATGGGTCACTGGTTTTCCTGGCTGGCTCAGGCAACCCATTCCATGCTCTAATAGCAGTAGGGAAGAAGGAGTATTTGTACACATTTATCCTAGCATATGGGATGAGGAATGTGCCTATATCTTTACCTTCAGCTTTAAATGATAAATAATTAACGAACTTAACACTAGATTCAAAAGGGAAAAACTATAGACTATGGCTTTTTTGTGTGCACTTTTGTTATATTTTTTTAAAATTATGTTTACGAGGATATAATTATGAACTATATCTTAAAATAAAAATATGTATAAAATATAATACCTATTTAAAATTGCTTCCGAGAAATGAATTTGTTTGAATGTATTCTGTTGATTTTGGTCCTTATGTGTGACTGTAATGGTCAGGTCTGAAAGAACTCCAGAGACCATCATGAGGGGGAAGACTAGAAAAGTCATACTCAGGTGTTTCCAGGTAAACTAGAACTGAAAAGAAATTTTTTTTTTTTTAAAAGTCGATTTTTATTATTCAGCGCAAGGTGAAACTGAGCTTACGTTAAAACTGATCATATGATAAAAATGAGCTTGGTCCGTTTGTTTGTTTGTTTGTTTGACATGTTTCGGATGCTACATCAGAATTTAAGATTATTGCATCCTAGCCCAAACCTTCAGCAGGACGACAGGGGTATGACAGTAGGCGGGGTTTGAACTCGGGACTATTGAAACGACATTCCAGAGCACACACCACACGACAAGTTAAAACTGAGCTCTCAAGTTCAGGAATACCTTAAAATGAGCTTAATGTAAATTTAAGCTCAAGGTAAAACGAAACTCAAGTTGACTCTAAACTCAAGGCAAAACTAAGCTTAAGGTAAAAAGGAGTTCAAGGTAAAACTAAACTCAATGTAAAACTAAGTTGAAGGAAAAAATTGAGCTATGAAAAAAACTGATTTTAAGATAGGGATAGACACACACAAACAAATCCTGCCTTCTGAGCCATCGTACTCTCAAGCCCTCGATCATTATCAATATCACTGCTCTCGGGAATGAGTTCATAATGAAAATATGTATCTTTTTGCTATTAATGAAAACAATAACAAATATGAATGAAACATTCAAATAATAATAATAATATTTATTATCCATAAGGAAATTATCCCAAAAAGGAATAGATCGGATCCGATTGATATAATAGTTCTAAGAATTATCTACATGTAGAAAGAACAAAAACAGTTGCTTACTTTCCATCAATGTTGTGACGAATGACTGTCCCGTGGGTGAAGTCTTGATTCCAAATCTTGCTTTACAATTGTCACCTTCTTCTTCTTCTGACGTTTCAACACATAACTTAAAATGAAACTATAATGTAACAAACGCCGTATATTAGCTGCACCAATGCTATGCGCATATCACAGCCCAGCGTGCAACGGTCATATGTTTACAATTTAGCTTCAACTATTATTATTTTAAGGTCATTTTCCGAAACGGAACGTGTCCCAAAACGGATGATTAATTCTGTTATAAAGAAATAAAAGTGTCCAGCAATTAAAGTTTGAAAAGAAAACCTGGACTACACAGTTCGATTGAATGTAGACAGCCAGTGACAAGTGAAATCTTAGTGAACGTGATTGATTGATTTCTCCAGATGACTTTCTCAAATTACACCCCCCCCCCCACCTCCCCGCACACACAAGGGTACGATATGTTGTTTATGTTTTGTACTAGGAGGCAATGTAATTTTAATTGGACACATTTAATTCGCCAAGAGTCTTTTAATTGTTCTATCAGTTCTTCTTTCTCTTACTCTATAGTTCTCTTTATTCCCTTTTCTGTTTTTCTTTCCATCTTTTGTTTCTTAATATCTTTGTCTGTCTCTGACTTGTTTTCGGTAACCTCTTTATATCTTTTTAAGCCTCTCTCTCACCTCTTTATATATTTTAAGCCTCTCTCTCTCTCTCTCTCTCTCTTTGTATCTCAATTTTTCTCGTCCTTTTAGACTCTCTCTCGCTCTGTATTCTTCCTTTCTCTCTCTTTCTCTCTCTCTTTCTGTATTCGCCCTGTCTCTCCCTTTCTCTCTCACTCTCTTTTCCACTCTCTCCCCTCTCTGTGCCCAGTCTCCATCTCTCCCCCTCTCTCTCATCCTCTCTCTCTACCTCTTTCTCATTCTCCCTCTCTTCCTCTCTCTTCGATCTCTCCCCATCCCTCTTCCTCTCGCTTCCATCTCTCCCCTCCCTCTTCCTCTCGCTTCCATCTCTCCCCTCCCTCTTCCTCTCTCTTCCATCTCTCCCCCTCCCTCTTCCTCTCTCTTCCATCTCTCCCCCTCCCTCTTCCTCTCTCTTCCATTTCTCCTCTCGTTCTTCCTCTCTCTTCCATCTCTCCCCCTCCCTCTTCCTCTCTCTTCCATCTCTCCCCCTCCCTCTTCCTCCCTCTTCCATCTCTCCCCCTCCCTCTTCCTCTCTCTTCCATCTCTCCCCCTCCCTCTTCCTCTCTCTTCCATTTCTCCTCTCCCTCTTCCTCTCTCTTCCACCTCTCCCCCTCCCTCTTCCTCTCTCTTCCATCTCTCCCCCTCCCTCTCCCTCTCTCCCCCTCTCTCTCCCTCTCTCTCCCTCTCTTCCTCTGCTACTATCTTGAACAACTCGTTATTTCCTAATATTGCTTAGGAAAAAACTTTTCGATCAGAATTTGTATTTCCTTTGATGTTTTGATGACATTTAATTTAGAAAGAACAACCAAATAGCTCGTGTACAAGCCTAGAAAAGGGTAACTACTCAACAATTCCTGTGAGAAATATATATTGCGAATCTGTTATCACACTGCGCGTTTATAGTTAATAGCCTAAAGCTCTTCAAATATACCGAAGAATAAAATTGCACAAGCTTTAAAAATAAACTTATCAATGGCCCAGGGTTCAAACCCTGCCCGCTCCCATCCTCCGTCGTCCCGCGGGAGGTTTGCACTAAGAGTAAATGATCAACTTTGAAGGAACATCAGATATACGTAAATTATTTTATAAGCATTTTACAACTCTACATTGCGATATTATATTTATATTTTTAAAAAATCTAGATTATTATAAAATATTTTTAAATATTAGTCTATCTAAAGATTTTAAGAAACATGTTTATAACAAAATCGAAGGATTACATGTTTTCAAACAAAGACCTATATTGCATCTTTTTATTCAGATTAAATTATGTCTTCATTTCCGAATTATTTTGATGACTAATACGCTATAAATAGTAACGGCAAGGGTGACAACTTTCGCTCTCCTGGACTATCATAATATAGTTTTATAATTGGACAAGCTCATGATCAGCAACTCGTGTCGTATTATTTAAAGCGTGACCAGGTTGTCAAGGATTATAATCTCTTCTTTTTTATAGAGGCTTAATGCTTCCTAAACTTAAAGAGGCTATCTTATAATTTATCCAGCATGTCAATAGGATTTAACTTCGTGTTTTAGTTTAGTGTCTTCAGTAAAAACTACATATAGGTTTAGTTCTTAAGGTCTATTTTTCATCTATCATCACCCCTATCTCGTATTCTAACATCAATACAAATCAACAGTGCCAGTTTTATCATTTAAAAAGCCTGATATTCTTTGACATATGATGTCTTTTCGGGGCCTTTTAAAAGTCTAGTATTATATTTCAGAGATAAATATGTATTGGAGGCCCTATGCTCAGTGTTCCCCAAACTTTTTCATCAACGGAGCACTTTTATTTTGTTATTTTTGAGAGAGATTAATTCACGTGGTGGACTAGATAACTGTCCCAGCAGTTAGTGGAACACCTATTTAGGTCTCGTGGAACACCTATTTAGGTCTCGTGGAACACCTATTTAGGTCTCGTGGAACACCTATTTAGGTCTCGTGGAACACCTATTTAGGTCTCGTGGAACACCTGTTTAGGTCTCGTGGAACACCTATTTAGGTCTCGTGGAACACCTGTTTAGGTCTCGTGGAACACCTATTTAGGTCTCGTGGAACACCTATTTAGGTCTCGTGGAACACCTGTTTAGGTCTCGTGGAACACCTATTTAGGTCTCGTGGAACACCTATTTAGGTCTCGTGGAACACCTATTTAGGTCTCGTGGAACACCTGTTTAGGTCTCGTGGAACACCTGTTTAGGTCTCGTGGAACACCTATTTAGGTCTCGTGGAACACCTATTTAGGTCTCGTGGAACACCTATTTAGGTCTCGTGGAACACCTGTTTAGGTCTCGTGGAACACCTGTTTAGGTCTCGTGGAACACAAGAGTTCACAGTTTGGATTAGTGGGAGCATAAAGAAAAAAAAAATTAAGCTCCCATTTCAGACCTTGTTGTCTATAGGGCAGATGATGTAAAGGTCATCCGTTTCTTCGGCCTACGGTTAACGAGGGTGTCATGTGGCCAGCACAACGACCAACCGACTTTACTTTCCCCAACTCATGTCAGGTACCAATTTGAGCTGGGTCGAATCAGAGACGCCCAAAGATCTCAAAATTCAAGATCCCAGTCTTCACCGATATTCGAACCCGGGACCCCAGGCTAGGAAACTGTTTATATAATCTTTAACTTCCTTTTAATCAAGAGCAAAAAAAAATGTGTAACATTTTAATAGATTGGCCTGAAACTTAATTAAGCGAACTAAATTTCGCAAAAGTAATTTGCCGCGCAAGATAAACGCTAAAATTGTCATTTTAAAAAAACAAAACACGACGCCCGCAGAGAAGTCGACCATTTAAGGTTAGACCGAGTCACGTACTTTGATATCATTTCTAGATAATAGGATACACAGTTTAATAAATATTCAATGCGCATTTACCAATGTGTATCTCTCACGATAAGGTGTGTAACTCAATCAGATGTGATCAGGGAAAGTGGTTAACAACATACATAGATGTCATTTAAACTGTTCATTTGCATGAAAGTAAACAGTTTATTTACGATCCTGAAAAGTGATCAAGTTTTTCTATTAAAGAGAGAAATAAATCTTTCATAGGATCAAGTCTCCGTGTTTTAAAGTCTAATAGGAATAAAAAGTTGTTATATATTATCAGCATTGCAATCAGCTTTAGTTTTTTCATAATAATTCTGTGGCAGTTACTGGAAGAGTTGGGAGAGACATTAATGAATTGTATTTCTAACAACTGCTCTTCTATATGCCAGGATTTCTAACCATGATCAGCTGCTTTCTTTTTTTATTACACAATTTTTGGCACTAGGATTCGAAAAATGTTAATTTCAAAATTTAGAAGAAAGTCCAAAGACATTTTCAATAGTACATCACCTTTAAGAGAAACAATGTGCAGTGTTATTACATTTTAAATCTTGATATAATATATAACATTACTGAAGTATTTCAGTGGGTTTTATTAACTTGTTGTTTCGTAAACAAACAAAAAAAGCTACAGGATTGTACTTTTGTTGGATTGCGTAAGGATTTGGGCCAGTTAGGATTAACAATAATTGAAAAGGAAATACAAGATGTTCTGGAGGCTGCATATATTTTATGTTGTTTGGCTTTGGATCGCTGAACTATCTGCTGAGTCGACTTTAAGCAATGTCACGACTGCAGCTTCATTAGTAGTCAATGAAGACGTACATGATGACATCACAAGAAGTGGTGAGTTATTGACTGCGGGTAACAATAGTTATGTGTGTGTTTTGAAGGGGATTTAACCCCAACCCCAATAACAGAGTCGCTATTTTAGGCAATGGTAATAATATTATTATGACCATAATATTGAAATATTTGCGTTAGAGAAGGCATACAAAATAAGTCATAGATGGGTCTACGTATCCACGCGAAATATTGCATTTCACCTTAGTCTTCTTACCATAGGACAATGATGTATTTACTTATTTATTATTTTTATATTTTAATCACCGTTCGAATGGAGATCATTAGTTAGTAAAGTTCCCCTGCCAGACCATGTGGTCTATAGGGCAGATGATGTAAAGGTCATCTTTTTCCAGCACAGCGACCAACTACCAAACAATGTACATATAGATAAGAACACAATGGCGTGTAAGAAGTCCTTGCTGATTTTATTGTAAGAACATTATTACATATCAGTAATTGTTACTGGGTTGGGTGTAAGAACATTATTGCATACAAGCAGACCTTACCGGGTTAAGCTTAAGGACACTATCACATGTAAGAGGTTGTGCGGTATGCGCGCTGGATTGGTTCTCAGTCGTTTTGAAGGTTCCTGGTTCATACCCTGGCTGTTGCTATCCCCCATCTGATTAATACATAGGTGGTTTTTTTTTTAGTCACTTTCAACCTTTGAGTTTTAATACAGGAGTACCCTTATAGTACTGAATATTATTTTGATATCATAATACAGGAGTACCCTTATAGTACTGAATATTATTTTGATATCAACTGTTGTAGTAATTGTACTCGGACAATGTATATACAGTTGTTGACCATTCACTTAATACAGATGTAGTTGCGACTTGGGAGTTTGAATTATTTGTTTTTATGAGTATTTGAAATTGGATTATTTTGTGGTGCGGTAACATTTGAATAAAAATATAAAGCTGAATAAAAGGTACTCTTTATTTACATTATTTGTTCTTCACTTCCATTCTTTACATTGTAACATCCGTTCATTAGTCTCTGAATTGTGGTATTCTAACTCAAGCCTATACAGGTGTTTTAAAAAAGTTCTATACCCCCTTCTTCCCTCTATTTTTAAGTCATTAGTGGGCTGTCAATCTGTCTCATTTCAATAAAAATGTAAAAAAGATGTGTTCACAGATGGCTATTTGGTCATTCGGTATGCGCGCTGGACTGTCGACCGGTCTTCTCGATGGTCCTGGGTTCAAACCCTACCAGCTCAGAGCCGTCTTCAGTCACTGGTCACACATGTCAAAGCCATCCCCCGTCGTCCTGCGGGAGGTTAGGACAAGAAAGATAATCTGAAATCCTGAAGGAACATTTGAAACTTGTCAAAAATTTCTTTTTCTTGTCAGACACCCAGGTACTAAAACCAAAAGGTCATTCGTGGTTCGATCTGCTAGTAAAACTGTTTCCAATCACCTCGCGAGTCTGGCCACTTGCCGGTCCTATTGCGCGCAAAACACCAGTTTCCTGCATCTTTCGTATCTTGTTATCAACACTGCCCAGGCGGTTTGGCTGATAACATGGGATATCCCCACCCCTCTATCGCCCTGCCGTGATGTCACGTCTGTATACTGGGCTTGTACCATGTCGTGAAAGGGCCTATATGTGGCGTGTGGTTGTGTGTGTGTGTGTGTGCAGATATCTATAATTGTCTTCACTTGAACTATTGATAATACTTTCAAGTTTGAACGTCAAAGCACATCCAACTTTTGCATCATCAACATCTTACTATTAGCTACCTAAGCCACACAATTAAGAAAGACTTATTAATCTACCTTTTACAACTCACTCTGTCTGTCTGTCTGTCTCACACTCATTCTTAGATTAAGCTGAAACCTCGCACAATTATTCATGGACATGGACAAGACATGAATCAATAAAAAAAATTAACGAATTAGAAAATTAATTACTGGTAATTCATTATTTTGTTTATTATTTTGCTTAATAGCAACAAGGGAAACTAATACTTCACTATTGACATGTATGGCTAAATTTTTTGGGTTTAGTCCCTTTAAATAATTGTAAACGCTATTTCTCCTTCGCGCGTTCTCCATCATATTAATATTTTGAAACAATAATTTATTGTACCTAACAAAACATGAAACAATAAAACAAAAATACTAAATTCGACAATTAATTATTTGTAATTAATTAATTTTGTTTGATATCGAATAAGGGAAATAACTTGAACATGTTTGGTAGATATAGTTTTAAGGACGAAATTCTCCCCCTTTAGATAAGCTTTTTTTTTTTTTAAGATGAAAAATACTTTTCAGTTTAAATGCAGCATCCGTTTATATTTTGATGTAAGCTCGAAAGGAATTTATCAAAGATTAGATACGGGTTGAAATAAATGGCCCAATTAAGTAAGTATTTAATAAATATTACTGCTTGTAAACATATACGTATCCACCCATCGTGTGGTATGGGCGCTGGGCTGTTGTTGGGGCGTCTCGATTGTCTCTGGTTCATATACTGTCGCTGTCATTCCGCGTCGTGCTGCGGAAAGTTTTGGCCAGGAAGTAGATCACCTTCAACTCTGAAGGAACAACAGAAACTTTTACAAATCTCCCCTAACCAACTTATCAAAAATACATGTATGCGCTCTGGACTGTAGCCAGTGGCGTAGCTAGGGTGGGGGAGGGGGGTGTCCGAATTTGAAAATCCCCCCAAGCCCACACTTGAGGGGTGGGCAAATTGCAAGTGTCCAAAATTTTTTTTTTCATAAAATATGAAGACAAAGCTGTTTATGTTGTGCTGTAAATTATTGACCATTTACAAGTATTTCACACATTAGACATTATTAAGTACAGTATCTCATGTCATGATGTTAAATTTCAAAATGCTGCGGCCCCTAATGAAGCCAAGCTCCCCTCCCCCACGCCCACCGGGCTTCCAAATCCCTTTGCTATGCCACTGACTGTAGCCTCGACGAGTTAGAACCCTTCTCGGGCTAGGATGTAAGCATCTTCAATTCTAAAGGAAACACTTGAAGCGTAAGACAAACAATAGAAGCAGTACTTATAAACATCCATGGATAATGGACAATACTGTATTTGTCGTGGATATTTCCAGGTGCTGCCTGGAGGACTCAGTTCATTGACAACAAGAATGGATCAGTGTCATCCTCCAGAACTGATGTACAGTCTAGATCTGAGTCTCAGTTACTTTGTAGACCCCAGGAGCTCTCGTCCATCCTTCAGGTACAGAGACATCGTTGTATAATAACAGTAAAAATAACAAGTGAAATAACAGAAATTAAAATACATAAAGTAGAATAACAAAAGGTAAACATATATATATATATATATATATATATTTATTTGGGTAAGAAAGTAACTAACAAGCAAAATCTAAAAAAATACTTAAAAAACAACAACAAAGCTTTTATTAGGAAAAGAACCAAACAGTACATTACACTGCAAGACTATCTTCTTTTTTTGTCTTAAAAAAAACAACCCACCATTAATTAAATAAAACTAATTGATAAATAATTGATAATTTTTCAATTGATTTATGAGTTGTCATAGACAATGAATAATTGTGTAAAGTTTCAACCTAATGCAGGATAGAAGGTGTGAGAAATAAAGTGTGCAAAATTTGTACTGGACAGACAGACAGATAGACAGACAGTGATTTGATTTGTCGAAATAAATTTAAATAAAAGTAAACTTTATAAAGTAAAGTTTGGAATGTGTATCTTTAAATAAGCATACACATTTCTGACAATCTAATTCAATTAGAAGATACAGATTGTGATATTCGACAATTATTTAATATTGTTTTGATTGATTATGTAATAAAGGGAGGAGGGGCGGGGGGGGGCAATAAAAAAAAAAATTAATAAGCTAATCATTCTTCCTATGTTTGGTTTTAAAATCACTGTCCCTCTGTATTCGATGAGTAGTAGCACAAATGTACTTTAAATTGGTATTCTTTGAAGTTTTATGTTTTCTAGTACAAGATATATTAATGACTTTTTTTTCCCTTGCAGCCACACACCGTTACCTTGTTAAGAATCTCAACTTTAGCTATTCAAGCCTTGAGCCCTGACACCCCTTTCCAGTTCAACGTGGACTCGACTATTTACAAACTTTTAATCAATGTACAAGAGAACGATCCCCTGCCTCCTAAACTAATGGATCCTTCCGGTATCTATTGTTATTTTTACTCTGAATGTTTCCATTGAATTATTTTTAGACTGGAGAGTTAGAGTTAGAGTTTGGTGGACTCAGAGGCGCCATAAAAATCCCAACATTCAAAATCACAACCTTTACCTAGATTCGAACCCACGACTCCAGATTTGGAAACCAAGCGCTTAACCACTCATCCACCGCGCCGTCAATAAAAGAGATACAATCTTTGAATTCATTTTTTTTCTGATGACATACCTTAAATGAAAGTCGAATAGTGGAGGTAGTAATAATACGACATATACACATTAGATACAAACATTTTATTGGTCCAAACATGTGGACATTCAGTTTTGTAAATAAATGTAGTGTGCATTGTATCTTAACATATGTGAAAACCGAATATTTTGATTTCGGAATCTGTAGGCGCCTCTGAGTTTACCCAGCTCTAATGGGTACCCGCTGTGACACGGTTACTGTGCGGTCAACCGTGACACACGGTCAAGTGTTGGGTATCGAGAGTTAGGGGACTTGCAGGAAGTGAGGAGTGTGTTAACAAGAAGAGAGGAAGTGAAGTTGGGTATCTGTATATAATGTCTGCCGTGTATATAGGTTATGTTGAAATGTTACAAAATTAAAAGGCACTGTCTACGTAAAAGGACCTGAGGTGGTGAAAAGTAACTGCGGTTGGTCGTTGTGCTGGCCACATGACACCCTCGTTAACCGTGAGCCACAGAAACAGATGACCTTTACATCATCTGTCCTATAGGTTATGTTGAAATGTTACACAATTAAAAGGCACTGTCTACGTAAAAGGACCTGAGGTGGTGAAAAGTAACTGCGGTTGGTCGTTGTGCTGGCCACATGACACCCTCGTTAACCGTGAGCCACAGAAACAGATGACCTTTACATCATCTGTCCTATAGGATAATAGACCTATAGGTCCTATAGGTCTGAAAAGGGAACTTAACTTTCTGTTTTATTATTATTATTATTATTTAGTTCGAAATGAAGTAATATTCATTCACATTATTATTACTATTGGACAGGTATGTTTGTCAGTGCCAGACGTAGAAGATCTTTGTCAACGGAAGTCAACATTGACCAAAGAAAGCGCACAATCAATGTTCAGACTTCACTAGCACCTCAAGTCCACTCGCCGCGATGGTCAACAGGTCGCACTAGAAGTCGACTTCAAAACACTGCCGACAACAGCAACGACACATCAGGGCGTTTCTCTTCGAAAATCATGTATTCACATTTTCAGCACCACAAATTCAGGACGAAAGACCCATATAATCTTGTTTCGAATCGGATTAATTACACTGCGCGCATGTATGCAAAGTACTCCCAGAATTCATCAATACGAAAGCTTAGAGCAGCAGCTATGTATCAGCTGAATCCTGGACTTCGTCAGTGGCAGATTGACATGCCAGATGCAGGTAAGCTTGTTTTAAGAAAAAAAAAACATAAACCTTAGGCATTCAAATATTAATAACAAGCTAAATGTAAAAAGTACCTTAAAATAAGGGCTTATCCAAGGGCAAGAACTCCACTTTTACAGCCCATATAGCAATGCTGTAGGATTTATTTCCCTATATCAAACAAAATTGATTAATTATCACTATTTAATTAGTTAATTTGTTAATGTTTTGGATAGGCTCATGTTTTTTGTTAGAACTAATAGATGTTTGAACTTGATCTGAGAATGGGAAGTGGGAGACAACACAGAGTCCGTAGATCATTGATATAAGCTTTATACAGGACAATGCACATGTGACCGGAAACGAAGTCAAATCCCTTTTCCCAAGACTTAGGCTCCTTGTTTTTGTTTTGTTTTAAGTTAAACTCTATAGATTGTGGATCTGTGTTTCCCAAAACTTGAATAGTGAGAGCACCCTTAAAATGTATTTTCAATCCCCTTTAGCCATCTTAGGGGGTCTGGAGCAGCGCTGCAAACTTCCCTTACAAGCGAGATCTGGTGTCTTCTAAGCTTCAGGAATTCATTCTCCTGGAGTCTACAATTGGACCGTTCCCACGTATGAAAATGTGTAGACACAAGAAATCGCCTGGCTAAGTCTTATTGAAATGCCTTCTTTAAAAGAGAATATTTTAAATCGATGGTGCAGTCAAAATTGCTCTCCCTGACATCACACGACGTGCTCACCAAGGTCTACTCGACCTGACGCTTAAGAAATGCTGCTATAGAAGGAGACTACTAAACAGTACATTGAGGATACCGTGCTACTTATTTCACTACTAGTTTCTTTCCCTTAATCAAGTAGATAATAGTACAGGATAGAGCCTCTCAACTCTTCCCTTCCCTCCCAGCTCTTTCCTACCCTCCAAGCTCTTTCCTACCCTCCCAGCTCTTTCCTACCCTCCCAACTCTTTCCTACCCTCCCAGCTCTTTCCTACCTTCCCAGCTCTTTCCTACCCTCTTAACTCTTTCCTACCCTCTCAACTCTTTCCTACCCTCCCAGCTCTTTCCTACCCTCTTAACTCTTTCCCACCCTCTTAACTCTTTCCTACCCTCTTAACTCTTTCCTACCCTCTCAACTCTTTCCTACCCTCCCAGCTCTTTCCTACCCTCCCAACTCTTTCCTACCCTCCCAGCTCTTTCCTACCCTCCCAGCTCTTTCCTACCCTCTTAACTCTTTCCTACCCTCTCAACTCTTTCCTACCCTCTCAGCTCTTTCCTACCCTCTTAACTCTTTCCTACCCTCTCAACTCTTTCCTACCCTCCCAGCTCTTTCCACCCTCTTAACTCTTTCCTACCCTCTCAACTCTTTCCTACCCTCTTAACTCTTTCCTACCCTCTTAACTCTTTTCTTCCCTCTTAACTCTTTCCTTCCCTCTTAACTCTTTCCTTCCCTCTTAACTCTTTCCTACCCTCTCAACTCTTTCCTTCCCTCTAAACTCTTTCCTTCCCTCTCAACTCTTTCCTACCATCCCAGCTCTTTCGTACTCCCTCAGCCTCATCTAGTACACTGTTTCGTAATGGTTCTATTTGGTCTTGTGCCATGGACGTTCCAATCTAAGGCCTGTCTAGCTTTGTAGTTGGCAGCTTTTATTAGGGTGTGACCTGTCCATCCCCACTTTCTCTCTAAGATATGGTCAAGAGGCTAAGTGCGCTTGAACTTAGCTTGGCTTGGCTATCTATGAAGGGGTCTCGAGGTTCGACACCCGACTCGGGCAGAGTTGTGTTTACTGAGCGCCTAAAGGCAGCACGGAAAAACCTTCTCCTAGATACCCCCCCCCCCCCCCCACACTGATCCACAACTGAGATTAGACCAAAGCGCTCTGAGCATGCTATAAGCATGAAAGTAGCGCTATATAAAAGCCATAATTTATCTTATTTATATTTCTCTATCTGACCATCTCCCAGAGTTTGGTGTTTCTACTTATTCATAGAACTGTAATGTCGAAATATTCTGTTGTTGAAGTTCTGTACTTTTTTGGTGCCGTTCCTTTCCATACAGTAGGATAACCTTAACATTGAAGTTACAGATATCTACATTCGTCTTATTAGTAACGTGGTTATAACTGGGTAAACGTTGACGAACATAACTTATTTAAACTTATTTATTTAAGATGGCTGCCTGGTCGTGCAGTTTGCGCGCTGCACTGTCGTTCGGATTTATCGACGGTCGAGGGTTCAAACCCTGCCCGCTACCATTCTCCGTCGTCCTGCGGGAGTTTTGGACTAGGAAGTAAACTATCTTCCACTCCGAAGGAACATCCGAAACATGTAAAACAAACATTTTTTAACAAACATTTAAACCGAATATATTTACAATTATAAGAACAAAATACATTTATGTAGATGCTAAAAAATCTTTCCGGCACATTGATAACAGTAAAATTAAACTATATTCAATATTCAACAAATTCTATTTTTATTCTGTCAGGAACCTGGACACTGAATGGTATAATACAAAATGCAAAGAACATTACAGTCCTTGGATTCACTGAACTTGATTTTGTGTTTGAGTTTCTAGATTACCACATGCAGAAACTGGAGCTCCCACCTATTGCCCGTAAGTCCTTGTGACATGTCCTGCAGTAGTCATTGTTCTCCACTAATACTATTTAGTCCTTTACTCTATTGTGCCATTACCTGAAATAAGAAAAAAAAAAGTTAAACATTAGAGACATAAAAAATACTTTTGTAAAGAGCAAACCTTATACAAGGGGAACCACCTAAATTTGAACTCATGGTTCAAGCCAACATCCTAACCACTCTGCTAATGAGGCGCTTATGAAAATAGAAAATTGTATAGAATTACTTTGAAGCGGCGACCTATAAAGGGGATTAATTTAGCTTATACAACCTCTTCAGTCAAGTGCAATTTCTTTCCCTTGTTGAATATAACAAACAAAATAGTTAATTACCGATTGTTAATAAACTAATTGATTAATTTTTGAAAGTGATTCGTGTGTTATAAGGTAAAAGAAATAAGTGTGCGAAATTTCAGCTTGATCCGAGATTTGCTGTCGAAATGGTGTACAAACGTTTTTTACCAGACAGGCAGACAGACAGAGTGAGTTAAAATAAGCTTTGTAGAAAAAACAACAACAAAAAAAAAACACAAATAAGACTTGAACGTAACTAGATCTATAATCAATAACTACTTAGAAGAGCAATAACTTCGCTCTCAATGATAATCATTGGCCTCCTTCAGTCGTAGGACGACTATGGTTCATCTCAGAGCACACTTCCTCATGTGGCTGTGGAGCCCTATTTTGGAGAGACACTCCCGTCCACAGATAGCGCAGGTTAGGGTCCCCTTGGCTTTTGCTTCGGTGGTAGAGGAGCTGGCCGTTTTTCGGATTTTCACTGTCCATAGCTTTCTTTGTCACTGTCTCTCTCCACCTGTTGCGGTCTAGAGCTATGTCTTCCCAATTGTCAGTATTGATGTTCACTGATTTGAGGTCAGGTTTTATTACATCTATGTAACGGAGGTGGGGGCGACCAGTTTTTCTTGTGCCAGTCGCGAGTTGACCATAGAGGATGACTTTCGGGAAGCGCTTGTCCTCCATCCGGCGAACATGTCCAAGCCAGCGCAAACGGCATTGACTGAGGGCTGTAAAGATGCTGGGAATACCTGATCGCGCAAGGATCTCAGTATTGCATACTTTTTCTTTCCATGTGACATTCAAGATCCTACGGAGACATCTCAAATGGAATGAGTTTAGTTTACTCTCTTGCTTTGCGTAGGTGGTCCATGATTCACTGCCATACAGCAGTGTACTCATAACGCATGCCTTGTAGACTTCCATTTTGGTCACCGTAATTAGCTTATGGTTTTCCCAAACTCTTAGTCTGAGTCTAGCGAATGTCAAGGCAGCCTTCCCTATGCGTTTTTTTCATCTCCTCTTCTAGGGACAGATCATCTGTAATTGTGGATCCCAGATAGCAGAATTCGTTTACGGCGTCCAGCTTGTTATCGTCTATGAGGATGGAGGGTGGTGCTGTAGCAGGTGGTCCCATAACATTTGTTTTCTTCGTGCTAATAGTCAAGCCATATTCTTTACAGGCCTGAGAGAAGCGGGACATTAGTGACTGAAGTTCCTCTTGTGTTTGTGCCACTACCGTTGCGTCATCCGCGAATAGCATATCTCTTACGAAGGTGGCTCTGATTTTAGTTTTGGCCATCAGTCTGGCAATATTTAGGAGTTTGCCATCAAATCTGGAATGGAGATAGATGCCTTCAGTGGATTTGTCAAACGCGTTGTGCATTAGCAGTGAAAATAGTATTCCAAAGAGGGTTGGGGCCAGGACACATCACAGACAAGTGCAAACAAATGCACAGATAGGTGGAACATTACTCTGAGCTCTACGCCAAAACAAGCTCAGTCTCTGACTCAGCCCTTAAAGCCATCATACAATTACCCACAATGAACGAGCTAGATGAAACACCCACCCTTTCAGAGCTCAACAAAGCCATAGACAACATTGCTGCCCGCAAAGCACCCGGATGAGATGGTATCCCCCCAGATCTTCTAAAACAATGCAAAACTACTCTAATCCAACCTCTACACGAACTGCTTTGTAAATGTTGGCAAGAAGGTGCTGTGCCACAAGACCTGCGGGATGCTAAAATCATTACACTGTATAAGAACAAAGGTGACAGAAGCGACTGCAACAATTACAGGGGAATCTCCCTCTTAAGTATTGTAAGCAAAGGTTTTGCTCGAGTGATACTTCCCAGGCTACAAAAACTCGCTGATCGGGTCTATCCAGAATCACAATGCGGCTTCCGCTCAGGGAGATCCACGATTGACATGATTTTCTCCATCCGCCAACTCCAGGCAAAGTGCAGAGAACAAAGGATGCCTTTGTACATTGCGTTTATTGACCTGACAAAGGCCTTCGATCTAGTAAGCAGAGATGAACAAATAAGACTTGAACGTAACTAGATCTATAATCAATAACTACTTAGAAGAGCAATAACTTCGCTCTTAATGATAATAATGACAATAATAATAGAACATAATTTCGTATCCAAAGATTAATGAGAAATGCATTATTTTGCATGACAACGCAGCCCCAATCTGCTACCTACATAATTTTGCCACATTCAGAGCAGGCATAACCTTTTTTCACCGATTTTCTTTTCGCCGTCAGCGTCTGTGTCAGTGGATTTTCCTTTGTCCTAAAATGTGTATCACGCGGCCTTTGTAAGTGATCTCCAGCTGACTCGTTCCGAGGCCGCCTGCAGCCAGGTGCTCTCTTCTAAGTCAGTTAAATTCGTTCTCAATAACTAATGCTTAATTCATTATGAAAAAAAACAAAGGGAACAATTTTACCCCAACCTCCTCACGAAGAGAGATCTGGTTGTACCCTTGATAAGATCCACTCAGAATATAGAGAGAAGATTCTAGTGTAGTTATGGAGATACTAACTTAGAAACATTAAAATTAAGTAGTCTAAAACAGAATACTGGTACTAGTTGAAGCTTTAGGGATATAGTATTAGTTAGAGATGCATTATTGATATTGTGTATTGAGAAATTGTATTTGTAATTGTGTGTTCAAAATAGACCAAAATATAATTTTTAGATGATTATATTTTGAAAAATGTCTAACGGTCAAACCAGAGTTTTCACGGTGTTGTCAGTTAACTAGTATTTTTTTCCCCTGAAGATATCCACAAACTGTCAAATTGCTAGAAAAATCGTTAAAGCTGTTTTCGAGATCATTGTTCACCTACTCAGATTGCAATTATAAAGACACGCAGTTTGCAAGCTGTTAAGAGATATTGTATAAAAGATTGGAAAAAAATTATAGCGGGACTGAAAATGTCAATAAACAGAAATCTTGACATCATTCTCCATTATGTTAAGGTTGTATTTATATCTTAAGTTTAGACAATCAACTTATTTAGGTCACTCCATCAGATATTGTATTTGAAAAAAAATAGGGGAAGTAATTCTCCCCTGTGAATGTTCCATAAATAAGCCTGCGTTATGTCCCTTTATAGGTTATTTTAAATTCTCGCCACTAGTTATTTTTGCATTACGTAATTTAAACAAATGACAGACATCAAAAGTAGATCTAGATCTAGTTTGCTTTTTTTTAAAGGAAACTTCAAGACCCCAAGATGGCTTAAAGTGAATCAATATTATATGTTACATATTAAAATAACCAGTGTACAGTTAGTTATACTGTTATCAATGTATATGTATATCTCTATTTTTAACTTTTTTTTTTTTTTACAAAACCTCTATTCAAGTGATAGCTTCATGGGAAAAAAAAAGGGGGGGGGGCTAGAACGCTGATCTCAAAATCGGCTCTAACGATTTCGTAGAAATGTAACAGTTGATGTATATTGCTTAGAAAATAATTACTAGCTTGTTGGCGACAAGGGAATAAGTCCAGTTTGACCGTTATAATTTTCAAGTAAAAAAAGAAATAAATTTAAATTTGGCTAGATATATATATATCTAAACAAGATCCAACATCGGTTTTGAAAGGACTATCGCTTTCGGGAATTTTCGAATGAAAGGCTTTTCTGGCTGAAGTTTACTAAATTAATGTTCAGGAACATTTTGCGCATCCTCTTCTAAGTCTAGATCTAAATGCTTATCATTGGAATATTACAAAGTGTACTAGATCTATACATTCGCCTTGCCAGGATTCTCTCTCGGAGAGAAGGGGCAAGGGGGCGGGGTATAAAATGTTTTTAAATCTAGCATTCATTTATTTTTAAGAGAAAAACAATCGCTTAATACTTTTCATAAAAGAGCTATATTGTCTTTTTAAAAAAAAAGTATTTTTAATGTGCTTTTTTTTTTTAATTTAATAGTACATTTGTTGCTTACACATATTGTTCGTCAATAAATATCCCAACTGCAGAAACAACTATCTTATCTTATATATTACAGACGTTACTTTAAAAAAATGATAATTACGTCCAAAGAGATAATTACGTCCTAACAGATAATTTCGTCCTACGTAAATGTAGTATGATGCGATTTGTTGTCTCCGAGAATTATAATGTCAACTTCCATACGTGTGATGTCAGAGTGGTCAAATAGCAAAAATAGTTTTATGTTAGTTTATATACAGTCTGTTATATGGTAATTGTTTTGTTTATTTATCTTGCTTTTGGAAGTAAAGGAAGATTGGTATTTGTGCTATATACACTTTTGTTTATTTTGTTATCTTATTTTAGCTTATCTTATAGAATACAGACGTTACTTCAAAGGAGAAGATAATTACGTCCTAAGCATTTCAATTATCAATCTAGTCGTGCATGTTAATCAATGACCTAAATTCTGCTAAGTCGTTGGTTTTCCTGGCTGATTCAGGCAACCCATTCCATTCTCTAATAGCACTAGGGAAGAAGGAGCACTTGTACGAATTCGTCCTAGCATAAGGAATGTGCCTCTATCTTTGTGTCTGAGTATTTCATTAGATTTTGTTTTTCTATTTGAAAGTTATGGTTTAGTGTTTTATGTGTTATAGCTACTTTACTTTTTAGAGGTCCCCGAAAGGGAAAAGACGCTATTAGTTATGTGTGAAATGTCTGTCCGTCCGTCCCGTTTAATTCTCGTAAACTAGAAAAGATATTGAAAATCCGGCATCACAATATTTTAGTCCATTCCAAGTTCTGATGCAACGGCTAGTTTTTTTCTTTTCTATAAGCGACAAATATAATACACTTAACCTAAGTAAATTTTAAATATTTTTTTTACAAAATGTTTTTTTTCTTTTCTTTTTTTTTGGATTTGAATAAGAGATTTACCATTTACAAAACAATTAGATCAATTAGATATTCATTATAAGACATCAATTAGACCAGGTTCATGTGTGACTTCACTTAACTTAGAGACACTTCAGGACAGAAGTTTACAAAGACAGTTTCTTATCTTATCTTATATAATACAGTCGTTACTTCAAAAAAAGAAGATGATTACGTCCTATGCGTCATGCATCCAGTCATGCATATTAACCAATGACTTCGGAAGGTCATTAATGTAAATTAGAAACAGTATTAAACCTAAGACCTTTTCCTTTAGCTACACCTAAGTTTACTATTTGTAGTGTTGATTCGAAGCCATTCTTATATTACAGCTTGTTCTTTCAGAAAATCCCGAATCCATTGATGTAATATTAACCAGAATTGACATCAGCGGTCGAGAGATGTTTAAGGGCTCATTCTTAAAAAATTACATTGCTTGTGCGAAATTCAAGTTGTATTGTTTCTTGTTTCATATGTACCGACATATCAGAAAACCTAAGAGAGACAAATCCTGCTGGCCTTAAAGTAAAATTGTTCCCCCCCTCCCCCCCCCCCCACTAAATGAAAAAAAAAAAAGAAAAAAAAATTGTACTATTATAGTGCCGAAATTCTGGCTGCTAAAGCTGTTAAAATGTTTATAAGCAGTTGCAATGTTAATTCCTATAGGTTTTACAATAGCCTAATGTTGAAGTCGATTTTATGCGATAGGTCAGGGGCAATTAGTGTGGTACGACAGGGCCGACCTTGGATATTTGGATGCCCTAGGCGAACTGAATTTGTTGGTCAAAATATAAAAAAAACTGTGAAAAAATTTTAAACTCAATTTATTGGAAACCTGCCCGTCTATATCAAGATCGACAAAGCACTGACATTCATATCTCGCTATTTCCGTAGTAGAGACAGAGTTAGTTAGATCTAGTAATCATAAAGTCATGGTACTCCACTATGTTTGAGATCAGATCTAAGTTTTGCAATTTCTTCTCTCTTTTTTTTTAGTCCTTGCAAGGCCTTCATTATTTAAGACCCTATACAGGTGCCGAAGTCAGGCCCTGGATAGGACGTTGGGAATTAATTATTCTGAATCATATTACCACAATTGTTGTAATCGACTACAAGTGTTGCAATCGACTACTTCCCAGATTTGAAAAACAAAACTAAAAAAATAAAGAGTTAAGAGTTTTAATCGATTACATCTCCAGGTTTGAAAGGGACAATGCATCAAGAGTTGTAATCGATTATATCTCAAGTTTAGAAAGGGTCACTGCATTTCATGTTGTTGTCAAGACATAAAGCCAAACAAATTTATTTAATACTGGGAAGTACAGGCGAAGACGTTGAATGAAACTCTTTTGATGTATAGGGCTTCAACAATGTTTAAACCGGCCCTGCTCAACATTAACGTTACTTCTTCTTTCTATTCTGCCTTCTAAATATCCCGGCATTCTCCAGTGTGTTGACAATGTGATCTTAGTTCATCTGTGTAGACTTGATACTAAAATGGCATCTTGGTGGGAAGGTCGTAACGTGAACAAATAAACCCAGAAGTGATATGAACAAAATGTTCACTTGTGACGTGCTCATTTCCATTGATTCGGCGGCGGTCAGTGCAAGTCCAACGAGACTCATAACGTCTGACCTCAGTTTGATTGGCATGTGGCGGGAAAAGGGACGTAAACCGTGAGCGATGTCGAGATTATATTCCCAGCAGGAACTATTTGGTCACTTCCGTAAGAGATGCACCGGATCTATTTCCATGTGCTGAACTTATAACGACTGATTTGACCAAAGGACCAGAAACTTGAGGAGAAACAACGAATATTTATTTACAAATGGGTGGCATTGGTGGCTGAGAGACCAAAATCGCTTGTCGATGGCTTGGCCAGCTAACAAAGCGGTTTGAGTTTGAATCCCTAGTTGAGCAGATTTGTTTTATTCTGAACGCCTAAAGGCAACACGAAAACCTGCTCCTACCGGTCCGCAGCTGAGATTGGACCAGAGCGATCTGAGCATGCAATAAGAAATCGAATCCAACGAGAGGGTCTGAATGTCGTTGACAACTGGGAACTTCATAGCGTATTTAGAAAGCTGAAAGCATGAAATAGCATAAAATATTTCTAAACGCACAGATTTATTGTTGTTGGTCTAGATCTGTTACAAATTTCATTACATGTCTGATCCAAAACTAATTGATACAAATACACTTCTTATAAGCATTTTTTTAAAAAGCATCTTTATGTGTTTCTTGTTATTCTACCAATTTCTAGTCTAATGAAACATAAAAATGGAATTTGAGGATTTATTTTACTGCTTAAACTGATTATGAAGAACTATGACACATGCTACATCTCATGTTTATTCGCTTTCTAGGCTATGATCCGTATTCGTGCTATTGTCATTTCAGATGACCCTTGTATAGTGACTATTCACATGACGTCACTTATCTGCTTGTTCAACATAACCAGAGTTGACCTTTACGATGACCTCGGCAAGGTCTTGCTCAGCTCCCCCATGATTGACCCGAACCTGCAAAGGACACAGCAGTCTAGCGAGCACGCAGACGCTGTCAGCGTCCAATCAATGTTCTTTACACCCGCGCAGGTAAGTACAAGCCACATTTAAGTCACAAGGCTACCTCACTTCTGACACCTCGATAGTTTCAGATTTTCTCTTTGTTAAGGGTCACAATGACCAAAAAAAATAGAAATATCAAGGTGTGATAATAAATGAGAAGCAATCGTGGAACCCCCATATTGATAAAATTATTTAAAAATCAAACAAAAGATTATGGTTTATTTTAAAATATCTTACTTATCAAACAAGAACATAAAACTAAAATGCTATTTAATTCAGTTAGGCCAATATTGGAATATGTAGACTTAGTTTGGGATCCCACAACTCAAGAAGTAGATAAAAGAACTTTAACAAATACAAAAATAGTGCAGTGAGGTATATATATATATATATATAAAACCGAATATTCCGATTTGATTAAAGTAACACCAATAGTAAAACCACTAAACTTAGAGATACTCTAGCACAGAAGAATAAAAAGTAAAGTAGCTATTATATCAAATACACTGAACCGTAACTTACAAAAAGAAAACATAAACCTAATGAAATATTATTATGCTTATAGCATGCTCAGAGCGCTTTGGTCCAATCTCATTTGTGGACCAGTTGGGGGGAGGGGGTATCTAGGAGTTGGTTTTCCGTGCTTTCCTTTAGGCGCTCAGTAAACAAAACTCTGCCCGAGTCGGGTGTCGAACCTCGAGCCCCTTCTAGGTAGCCAAGACAAGCCAAGTTCAAGCGCACTTAGCCTCTCGACCACGCTTCCCACCAGATACTCAAAAACACAAAAAAATAGAAGCACATTGCTTATTCCATACGCTAGAACAAATACTTACAAGTGCTCGTTCATCCCTAGTGCCATTATAGAATGATTTGGGTTGCCTGAATCAGCCAGGAAAACCAACGACTTAGCAGAGTTTGAAGTCATTGATTAACATGAAATGCGTAGGAAGTAATTATCTTCTTTTTTAAAGTAACGCCTGTAATATATAAGAGAAGATCTAGCATCTTTGAGTTGTTAACCAACTTGATTTAAACTTTTGTTTTTAAGACTTAGATCTGTGGGTTTTTATTATATATCTTTCCAGCCATTTTATCTATGTTTATGTGGATACGACGCACGAGGAAATCCGTTTCAACGCCTGAGCTCAATAAGAGTGGTTCCCAGACTCTTTGCCATGTCAGTTCCAGACAATTTCACAAAAGGTTGGTTTGGAATGGATTGATTTTTATCAACATTCACAAGTTCTATGACAAGGGACATAAATTTAGTTTTACAAAGCTTCTATTTACGTACTCTGGATGACTGTCTGTCTGGGTGAATTAGTTGACACGTTTTTTCGCCCACTTTCCAATCTCGGATCAAGTCGAAATTTCGCACAATTATTCATTGTTGAAAACAGTACATGAAACAAAAAAATCATCCTATAAGTAAATCAATAATTGGTAATTAATTAAACTTTTATTTAGAAAAGTGGATATGAATTTTGCTGTGTTAAAAGATATGGCGGTGATTATGCGGTGCTTTTTTTTATATTTTACTTGGTTGTTTTTTTTTTTTTAAAGTATTTTTTTTATTTGGCTTGTTAATAATATATGTCTAAACATTTATTAAAAATGGGTGGCCATAGATTTCAAAGGCAACCTACATTATTCTTCGTGATTATCTGGTTCAAACCCTTGTTTCTTGTTTTAAATTATAATATTTTGTTTTTGGATTTAAAAAAATCTTTTTTTATTTAAATATTTATGAAGTGACATTAGTTTTAGTTGTTTTTTTTGTTGTTGATAATATTGAACAAATTATCCCTCTAAATCAGGGGCTCTCAACCTATGTGTCAAGACCCCTTTGGGGGTCGGATGACCATTTGCGAGGGGTTACCTAAGACCATCGCGAAATCGATTTTTTTTTTCAGCTGTTTTCATAGGAAGTTATATTTTTGTGTTTCTAACGTGTGACGCCATTGCGGGATGAAACATTTCTATGGAGAAGATTTAATCACGTTAAGAAGAAAATTTAACACTAGCTAAGTCACATTTACTTAATTAAGCTAATGAACGACAAAGATTTTATGATTGTGGCCGCTGTCTAGTTTAAAATTGTATTAGGGGGTGTGCGGAGCTAAAAAGGTTGAGAACCGCTGCTCTAAATAATATAGCATGATGACATCAAAACAAGCAGGGGCAGTTACCACAGTTGAAGTTGAAACTAAGGTTGTGAATTTAGGGCAAATAAAAACCGAAAATGTATTCTTATGACCAAAACTATTTTATTTAAATGAGATTTAAAACAAAGAAATCAAAAAAAATCACTATACATGTTACAATCTACAGGTCTACCTTTCTCCCCCATGAAGAACGACACATTCAAACTGTGGATCAGAAACGAAGATCAAGATGCTTCTATTAAAATTACCGTTCAGTTCGATAATGAGGTCAGTTATCATATAGACCAGTGTTTCTCAAACTTTTTAATTAATGGAACACTTCGCACATTGTGAGTCTTTAGCAGAACACTTTGCTTATTTTTTTAGAGAAATTAATTCTTGTGGTGGCGTACTAGTTAATAATGTCAGTAGTTCGCGGACACCTATTCGGGCCTCGCGGGACACTAGGGTTCCGCGGAACACAGTTTGGGAAACACTGATTTAAAGTAAAAATATAATTTCATACTTCTGATAAAGAAAGAACAAACCATGTCTTGAAAAACATACGTACACACTACCGTGATTCAAAATGACTCAACAGATGGCGCTGTGAGAATCTTGAAAAAAATATTTCAACTTAATATTATTGTAATCTTTTTTGAAAGACATTTCTATTGGGATCAATTGAGTCTCAAACAGTGTTTGAAAAAGATCCTTAAATTGCTAGAATATCAGACAATTTATATGTGCGTTTCAGAACCCTAGAGATTTACCTTCACCCGTCCCCTTGTCTGCTGGGACACCACAAATGATCTGTCGACCGTCTTTCTCCATTTCTCTCCGTCTTTTGCCAAGAATAAAGTCTCTTCCATATGCCCGTCCATTTCTTAATGCTGTTCTTCCATTCGAGTGTCTGCCTGCCCTTTACCCTGTACTGTTTTATAAATAAAATCTTGTCTAGCCCAGTCATATGGCCGTACAGTATTAACTGGGGTTTTTAACAGTACTGAAGGTCGTCATGGAACCCTATCGGATTAATATTTCCCTGTTTGTTATGCTGTCTTCATATGTGATGCCTGGAATCATTTTGTGACATCTCAATTCCACGGCTATTGTCTATAAAGGTTTCTCCCAATCAATTCTAAAATTCAAATTGTGAAATCTATAGATTCTAGCCAGTTTTTTGTCTCCTTATCTGTAAGATATTTGGCAGTTTTGTGGGTTTTAAACCTGTAAATTCACAAGTCTAAGTGCAGTTCATTCTGTAGATTCACAAGTCTAAGTGCAGTTCATTCTGTAGATTCACAAGTCTAAGTGCAGTTCATTCTGTAGATTCACAAGTCTAAGTGCAGTTCATTCTGTAGATTCACAAGTCTAAGTGCAGTTCATTCTGTAGATTCACAAGTCTAAGTGCAGTTCATTCTGTAGATTCACAAGTCTAAGTGCAGTTCATTCTGTAGATTCACAAGTCTAAGTGCAGTTCATTCTGTAGATTCACAAGTCTAAGTGCAGTTCATTGTGAAGATTCGCTAGTCTTAATGCAGTTCATTCTGTAGATTCACAAGTCTTAATGCAGTTACCTTACATGAAGAGCTTGCAAACCATAAAATAACAATCAGTATTAAATGAGTGCCCTATAAACTATTTCTGAATTGGTTTTCTTTGGTTACCCTTTTGATGTATTATTGGAAAATGAAAACAATGATACAGATATTATTTAAAAAAGCCAGTCGGGTAATGTATAAGTATTAAAATAAGTTCTCCTTACATATCTTTCGATCTATGGGGTAGATGATGTAAAAGTCATATGTTTCTGTGGTCCGCATTTAACGAGGTTGTCATATGGCCAACACAATGATTAACGCCCTAACCTTTTCCCAACTAATGTCAGGTACACATAGAGTTGAAGCTAACTGCTGAAACAAATGATACATACATATATTAAACATAAATGAATAACAGCACCAGGGTCCCTGGTGCTGTTATTCATTTATGTTTAATGTCAGGTACACATTAAAGTTAGCTGGGGGAGGGACTCAGGGGCGCCTTCAAAATCCCGAAATTCTAAATTCCACGGGATTCAAACCCGAGAATTTTCAGTTCGGAAGCCAAGCGACTTAGCACTCAAGCACAGCGCCATCCATATATTAAAATACTTAGTACTAAAAAAAAAAAGACTTATAGTATCTCTACAGTGCTTTGTCAACATTTAGTTCGTTACAGGCAAGGTTCGTCCAACGATTCTCAAATGGATGAAAAGCTTTCACTCTCCCATGTTTCAAAGCACGGAGGTGACATTGGTGGTCAGTCCTGGATTGAAGTATCCCACAACAGTGTAAGTAGTTGTTAGTTGAAGTACTTAGTGTTAATAGTCCAGTCAGCCGTACGACAGAGCAGTACATGTTGGTTGTGGTCACTTCTGGCCTACAAAGGTCTGAGTATCTAGTGTTCCTGCTGCTCCCCAAAGAAGTGATTACAGCGAATGTCTAGAATCGCAACACAGTCATTGGCTTTAGGTTGTCTCTTAAACGTGACAATAGTTTTGTCAGTAGTAACAGTATGACAAAAAGTATATGCTAATTTTTCCAATGCACACTGAATGCACAGGACTCTGCCAGTGTCAGGAGATACGATGAATATTTTACTTCTCTATCTCTTTCTCCTCTTTTTCTCTTCCATTCTCTTTTGCTCTCTTTTCTCTTTCTCACGTCTCTCGTGCGCTTTCTTTCTCTTCTGCCTCTTTCTTTTTATCTCTCTCACACAAGGCTCTGTCGTTTCTACCATGTCTCTCTCTTTTTCTCTCCTCCTCTATCTTTTTTACATTCTCATTTCTTTCTCTCTTTCACTTTAAAATCTGTCTCTCTTTCCCCTCTCTACCCCCTCTCTTTTTTGTCTCTAACATTCGTCCTCCTTCTACTTTCGCCTTGTCTTTTTCTTTTTCTGTCATTGTTATCTTTTCTCTCTCTCTCTCTCTCTTTCTCTATCTCTCCCTTTCCTTATAGAATAATGTTAAAGTTTTCCTTTCAGACGTTGCAATCTATAGGGCAGATGACTCTTTGGCCAAAGGTTAACGAGCAGGATGTCGTGTGGCCAGCACAACGAACAACCGCCTTTACTTTACCCAATTAAAGTCAGGTACCCATTAGACTTGGGTGGACTCTGGGGTCCCTAAAGATCCCTTTTCATAGAGATTCGAACACAGGACCACAGGTTCGGAAGCCAAGCGCTTAACTACTCAGCCACAGCGCCCTCTTCCTTATAAAATAAAAACACAAAACATTTTATGTAAAAGGGAAACAAAACAAATAGATTTATAAAATTTCTCTCTCACTCACAAATTAAAGTAAAGTGCTCACCTACCTATATAAATCACTTCACTAAACCACAAGAACCGCAGTTTGACTTTGACAAGATTTAAAACCAAGTCGATTGAATTACAGTTCAGTTTTTGTTTCCTTCTTTGCTTTTATTTGCGTGTGTGTCGAAAGATGGTGTGAGAGTTTAAACATTTTCTTTTGGTTCTTGACAGACAAACATGTAAAGTAAACAAAAAGAGAACGAATGTAAATCTTAGTTTAACATTCAAATCATGTCAACTTCTGTTTCCTTAACGTATTGTTTCATTGTATGAATGCCAGGTAGGAAATATCTCATAGGAAATATGTTTATTTAAAAAATAGCCTAATCACACGAGTCTTTTTTTGTCAGTTGAAATGCTTAGCTTTCTTTTGAAGAATGTCTCCCTGTCTACAGGTAGAAGACTCGCATCATAAACAAAACGAAATGAGAACAAGACTGAGTTGAGCCAAACTAATCTCAAACGAAACACAAAGACAACACTGGCGCCAATAAGCTATCTCTCAGTACAGAAGAGTGACTTAATGCTAGAGTCTACTTTTTAGTCTTGTTTTAATACTAAAGCCTAAAGAGGTCACTCTGTACGATATTAACGGTACTAACATTGTAAGCAACTAACAATCTATACCGCGTGTATACACTACTGCCAAAGCAGGCAATAGATTCCCTCCCATTGTGAGGGAAAGTTTGGGAAGCTAGGAACGTTTCTAGACCCACCAGAGGAGCTGCAAACATACAAAAGTGTAAAAGAGCTAGGATTTGTGAATGGATCAAGTCCAATTGGTACGATAGCAGGGACAATTGTAGCACGGGACTGGAAGTCTGGAAGGTTCTCAAACGCCCAAACAGGAAGGGTGGCAGTTACATAGAAAGGATCCGGAATTTCGGCACAATTTTGCACTTGACACTGTCCGAAACAAGCCTACTTCGCTAGGGTCGGTCAGAGAGAATCACGATCCCAGATGTCGACACTGTCACACGGAAGACGAGACAGTAGACCACATCCTCTACGAATGCAGGGTGCTCAAAAACACAATCGAAGATACGACTAGTCTTGAAACAGAAAGGACTGGTGTTTGCGGGTTCTTTTGCCCTGTACGGAGACAAGCGAACCCTACAGAACAATTCCAGATACACCTTGCTATAAGGGATTAATCACAGCACGGAGCCTTAGTGCATGGAGGCTTAGCAATAGTACTTGTTAACCTTTTCCCACCGTCACCAAAAAGACATACACAAACTCCATAACATTCAGATTCTAAAATTTTGCTGAGATTTTGAAACTTCAGGTCTTTCTGCCGGATAATAATTTCCTTATACAGCGCTTTGCGCAAATTATTATTTATTCTGTTTTTAAACCTAGTTTGTCAAATCACTACAAAATGTTCTCCTTCTCCGATTCAAATCTCCGACGCTGGCAAAAGTTCTCACACATTTCCTTACCGTTTGTGTTTGCTTATGCTTCAGATCTGTGAACTTGACTGCCACAAGAACTTTGGACGGACTGACAGAAACTTTACTGGAAACTATCTCGGTGGTGCCAGAGATCTACGCATTGGACCATACGGCGCCCTTCTGCAGGTAAACTCTTGTATCCAATACTATTTTTTTTTTCACTGTATTTGTGTGAATACTAATAAATGTCCAAACTATGATTTCATCACTTCCGCCTTGTGATAATTAATTTATGTTTTTTTTTAATATTTTTTTTTATTGCTCCAAATAATATTAAATTCTGTGTAAGAAAAGATATTGTCAATATCAATTTATCTTTCTGAAGCTAAAAAATCTTTTTTTGAATAATATTTCAATATCATGTGTGGTTTTCATTGTTTAAAATGCTCAGCTCTTTTTTTTCTAAAAGTATGCCAATCATTTCAATATTTACATAAGATTCAGATACAAATTTAATTTTTAAAAAAAAGTAAAATCTTGTAATCTATTGTGACTACGGAAGCACGCTGTTGATGGCGTCAAACTATCATTCCAATGTAAGGGGAAGTAATTGTTGCAAAACACAACTGTGGCGAGTTAGCTCCCACTACTACGGCATCGCCCCGCAGACGACAATAAAATCAAGTGCTACCTTCATTGCATTCTATAAGACAGGAAAGAATTTAAGTGCTTCTGATGTTAAAAGGGACTTGATCTTTTCAATGGCGAACTCACAATGATTGAAGATCAATACAAATGAAGTCATCCACGTTTGACCTCTTCCAGTTAAGGATGTGATTAATTTCAAGTAATGATCCACTTGCAGCAGAAAGTAATCGAGGTGAAGTTCTCATTTTGTTATTGAAAAAAAAAGTCTGTACAACAGTTGTAATCAGCCAGTGATTTTTAACTCTGTGTGTGTGTGTGCGCGCGTGCATGCTCGCGCGTTCACGCGCCTCAAGGATCACTTCAACTGTAATTACTCTCAGATCGCGAAGCACTGCTAGAGAGCCTCCGAGGCTCTAGCTAATGATGTGTATAAGCATTTAATGTGCGACCTATTTATCGTGTTTAAACATGGGCCATACTCTTTTTATATTTGAAGACAGTGATGCTCAAACAGAGGTCAGTGGGTCATATCCGGACCGAGAAGGGGTGGATGCTATCCAGCCCCTCGAAAAGTCTGCCTATACAACTTTATGAAGTCACAGGGACTCACTTCTAGTGATTTCTAATCGTTTTAATTATTTGCAGTGATCTTCAATATGTCCCTCTATTCTTTAAATGGGTGGGGGGGGGGGGCACGGTGGCTGAGTGGCTAAGTGCTTAGCTTCCGAACCGGGGCTCCTGGTGAAGAGTGGGATTTTGAATATCGGATTTTTTAGGACGCCGCTGGGTACCTGACTTTAAATGGGGAAAGTAAAGGCGGTTGGTCGTTGTGCTGGCCACATGACACCTGCTCGTTAACCGTTGGCCCCCAAAAAAGATGACCTTAACATCATCATTATCCTCTTCTATAGATCACAAGGTCTGAAAGGGGAATTTTTTTTATTCTTGAAAGTGCCTAAACGACGACGTTCTAGAAGTTGGAACAAGCAAAATACAAAAATCCTTTAAAAAAATGAAGCTTATCTATGGGGAAGAACTCCCGAAAGGGGAAGAGACGCCATTAGTTTTGTGTTGTCCGTCCGTCCGTCCATCCATCCCATTTAGATCTCAGAAAATAGAAGAGAAAATGAAAATCTGACATCATGATATTTTAGATCATTCAAAGTTCTGATGCAACGTGAAACCATTTAATTTTTTTTTATAATTATTGTTTTAGAGAGTTAATAAAAGTAACACTAGAATTTAGCAACGAAATATTTAGGACACCTGGCCACGAGGCACCAACAACGATTTTGTTTACTCTCAGGTAAAGATTCTGATAAATGGCTATGATATACAACTTGTGAAACAGTAGATAGTCGGGCAAACATAACTAAACACATAACATTAAGATCGATTGAGCACATTAAATAGATTCAGATCTATGTCTAATCGTGAAATGAAACCATCTACCAAGTCTATATATGGCTTCTTTTGTCTCGGAAGACAATGGATGCGCCCAGATAAGTCACTGGCTTTGGTTACGTCTTGAGATCCCGAAGAATCTGGCGTGACTGATCAAGCCAATTCTGGAGCGGCAGAGTCTGCTACAGTACGTGCATGTATATGCATCTGTGTTAGGGCTATCTAGAAGGGTAGCTTTTTCTTTTTCTTGGCTGACGCAGCTTCGTTTCTTTTGCATCACGTACAGTTTGTCTCCATTCCGTACGGTCTTGGGCTATCTCCTCCCACATACTTTGGTCGATTCCCGTGGCACTCATGTTTCGCTTGCAGACATCTCTGTAGGTTAGTCTTGGGAGGCCCTTGGGTCTGACTCGGTACAAAAACATTTATTTCCTGTAATAGCTTGGTTTCCATTCTAACTACTTTGTAACGGAAGTTCTCAACTTGTTCCACAGGGGAACAATGCTATCTTTGGTTCCATTTGTCTGAACTGAAGATGGATACACTCAAACAGCTGGTCTATCTGCTATGCACCGGACTTTTTTCTTCGGGGAACATTACTGGGATTTTATGGAGTGTCTGTGTGTGTTAGTGCGTTTCTATGGTGTCGTTGGTAAGGTGTTAGCGATTGGTTATGAATGATGCAACAAAGGTGGCATTGTTGTCATCTGGTCGTAGTTAGGGAGACGACTCTAGAGCGTTAGACTGAACGGTTGTGTTATTGTAGTGATTTAGATTGTGTCATATTACATCATTTTCTCATCCTACCACCTTTATTTTATTTTATCCCTAAAGATACATAATTCTGGTAACTTTAATACGATATAGTACTTCCCTCTCTCAGTGGTTAAAGTTTTTTCGGACTTAATATCTTGTTTTATTTATTTATTAGTTTATTTAAAGGCCGCATCACAAACGAAGAGGTTAGAGACAAGAGTTGCTACAGCAATTTGACCCCACGATGACATGCTAACTTTAACAAAAATAATAAAAAAATTCGCAAGCTAAAACTCTAAGGCCATATTACAAGGTCTTCAGGGCTCGCAAAAATCTTTCTTCAGGGAAAGGTACCGCCGAAGTGGCCATTGTCCCGATGATCGTTAGAAAGGCTTTTATTTAATGAATAAAAGGTTTAGAGCCATTTAGGAGTATTATTTTAGACAATAAAAGCGTATCGCGTATCAGTTACTCTATAATAAAACCTTTGAAACCTATGATGCTATAGAGATGGTAGTAATAGTAGTAGTGGTTCCCCTTTCATACCTTGTGATTTTAGGGCAGATGATGTAAGGGGCATCTGTTTCTGTGGCCTACGGCCTTTACTTTTCCCCAAATAATGTCAGTTACCCATCAGAGCTGCGTGGACTCAGAGGCGCCCAAAGATCCCGAAATTAAAAATCCCAGTCTTCACGGGATTCGAACCCGGGACCCCCATTTCGGAAGCCAAGTAGCTTTACCGCTCAGCCAGCGTGCCTACTTATAGAGATGGTGAACTATGATAATGAAAGAATTATATGTTCAATTAATAGTATTATAGCTTTCTTCAACCCAGTTTCCTCTAAATCGTAACCGAATTCCTAAATATCTTAACGGTAACCATAGCCATAATTAATATCTAGGAGTCCAGGGCTTATAACCCAGTCATTTAGCTAAGTGGTTTACGTAGACAATTTATGCACCACAGCGCCCCAAGAGAGCCGTTACGCATTCGTTATGGCCCTCAGAATGTTTTGACTTTAAATATTTTAGTAGAAGACATAGCAGATAAGCTCACTGGGGAAGTCGGAATTCATAAATAGCTACCCATCAGCAGATTGTGAAAAGATGACTTGGCACTCACATTTTAAGGATTACTATAAGGTTGTAACACAATTATGTACTTCACTATAGAGCGAAAATTACAATGTCTAAAATTGCGATGCTTGTCCTTTTTATGCTAAGCTTTTATCAACTATCTCTGTCTGTCTGTCTGATAAAAATTTGTAGACATTATTTCTCACACACCAAATCTATGATCAAACTGAAATTTTGCAAAGTCATTTCTTTTACATGCCAACACAAAAATGAATTAAAACAAAACAACAAGAAATTAGTTAATGAATACAATTATTCTAAATATAATCTTTGTCTTCAAAAAAAACGTATTTTTAGCAGCCCCCGAAAGGGGAAAAGACGCTATTAGTTTTGTGTGGTCTGTCTTTCCGTCTGTCCGTCCTTCCGTCCCGTTTAGATCTCGTAAACTGGAAAATATATTGAAAATACGACATCAAGATATTTTAGACCATTCAAAGTTCTGATGCAACGGCTACTTTTTTGCTTTTCTGAAAACGAAAAATGTATCACCTTGGTCTACTGGACCGTTGGTGCACCACCTAAGATCTGTCAATCTTCTTTCTCCATTCTTCTCTGTCATTTGCCTTCGATAGAATTTCATTCTGATATTTTTTCAAAACATTTTGAAACCTGCCTTTTTACCTGCCTGGGTGGACCACTTTGGAGGCCGATTTTGAATTTGTTTCCACACAAACTATCTTTGTAACCATGTTTAAAATGTTTTTGTTGTTTAAAATGTATTTGTTTGTATTTTGCTTGTTTACACTTGAAAATACAAGCTCTGCCCTTTCATCTATAATTTAAAGTAGAAGGTAAGGCGTTTGTATGTATGTATATATGTATGCATGTATGTATGTATGTATGTATGTATGTCCTGCATAGAAATCACCAATCTTGATAAAACTTAGCATAAATGTTCCTTGGGTACTAGCTGGAACTCTAACGTATGTATTATAGCCCTAAAACAAACTTAAGACCCTAAAAAAACATTTGCCCAACTCTATGAAAGTATTTGTTTTTCATAGATCTAGGCCATGTTTACCATGCTTACACGAGAGAAGATCAAAAGAATCTAGAGCTAGATCTAATTTTAAGAACTAGACTTTGCACAGATAGTTTTTTACTTTAACACATAACAATAAAAAAATATAGTGTATTAATCTCATTATTTAATGAAATTAACCTTCAAATTTGTGTTTCAAAAGCATTTTTACATAAATTTGTTCCTTATTTCTGCGAATTTGTAAGTCCTGACGTACATTTTTTCATTAAACAAGACCTAAATGTTGCACATCTCTCTATTCCTAGGTCTAATTCAACTCTTAGATGATAAAACTTTTCTTCGCAAAGATACTTTTATACTTTAACACATGAACATACTAATTATAGTACATTCATTTCATATTTTAATCAAATTAACCTTAAAAATGTGTTTTTTTAAAGCATTTTTCGTACATCCGTTCGCTATAGCGGCGAAGCCGTAATGACATATAGCTCTAGATCTATTTTAATAGTTCCATTCATGAGTCGCCTACATCTAACAATCGCTTTGTAAACACATTATGATTGGACAGGCAAGATGAGGCCCTTTATGGGGAATATTAATATTTTTTAAGCTTATAAGCAATTGTATTGATAGTAAGTCCTCCACTCTTTTCAAAAACAATAATTGGAAAACACCCAATGGTTTAGTTCAATCATGTAACCAGCAGTTTTAATGTCTCTGAACTGTCACTAAACATCTTAATCTTGTTTTGAATCAAGGGTGTTTTCTTCTCGGGGAGGCTGCAGGCCTGACATTGCCTGCCATCTGCAACAATGGGGAGTCGATGTGTTGGTTGCAGACAACGCCACAGGGGTGTCATCTGCAGAGTTCGTCAATGCCCCAGTCGGATCTATAACAGATGTGCTGGTTTCATATTCCAGCGACAATGAGACCGCGGTGGCCAAATACAGGTAGACATAATTTACATAAAAAGCATAAAGTCATTTAAAAAAAAAAGAAATACATAAAACATACTTTTTAAAATAACAAAGCTTATAATAAGTGTAATTGTAAAAATTAATTTGGATCCGTCTGAACTAAATATAATAAATCTGTGCGATAAAATTATTTTATATTTTTTATTATTTTGTTTAGCTTTTATTTTTCTCGATGCGCTATGATCCTATCCCTTGTCTGGGCCAGTTGTGAAAGGGGGAGGGAAGAAGGGGGTATCTTAGAGAATGTCTAAATGAGTTGTTTTTTTTATTAAAATGCTTAAAACAAATGTTCACTCAGGGTCTCAAGATTCCTCCAGAGGACTACTTTAACTTATACACCTTCATCTGTCAAGTACGATATAACAAAATAATAAATTGCCAATAGTTAAGTTAATTAACTTATTGGTTAATTGTTTTTACTAATCTTTTTTTGTTAGGTGAAAGAAATAATTGTGCGAAATTTTCACTTGATTCGAGATAGGGTGTAGAAGAAATAACGTGTACAAATTTTTACCAGACAGACAGACAGACAGACACAGTGTAATATTTTGTAATATTTAAACATTATGATATTGATCTAGCAGCGTTCTAAAAATCATTTCATATAGCATAATTTAATTATTATGTAATTCAATACCCCCACTCTGCCAATCATTGAAATGCACGATTTTATTCTTTTGGCGATGCCATTTTGCGATCGTGTGGCACATTTATTGTCTTAATCTAAACTGTCTAACAGCTGAAAGATATGTCTGGCTAATGTTTCTTTGTTTCATTTTCTAACATTTGCAAATGCCCTCGAGGAGGACGTATCGATTTTGATTGGAAAGTTGTTTTATTCCAAACAACAAGGGAGCTTATAACTAGGAAACCAGGAAAGATAATTCTACAAATTAAAAAGAACATAAAACTAAAATGTTATTTAACCTTGATTAGGCCAAAAATAGAAATATGCATCCTCTGTTTTGGACCCCTCAACTCAAGAAAACATTAAGAAACTGGAACAGACACAAAATAAAGCAGTGAGATTCATAACAAACGAATATTCACCTTTGACTAGAGTAACACCTTTAGTTAAGTCACTGAATTTAGAAAGCCTTCAGGATAGAAGACCCACAAGTAGAGAAGTATATATCCATAAAACACTGAACCATAATCTTCAAATACAAAAACAAAATTTAATAAAATACTCTGAAAGACACAAAGATAAAGGCACATTCCTCGTCCCATATGCTAGTACAAATGCTCCTTATTCCCTAGCGCTAGTAGAGCATGGAATTAGTTGCCTGAGCTAGCTAGGAAAACCATTGACGTGGCAGAATTTATGACATCGGTTAACATGCATGACTAGATTGACCTAGGAACAGACACAAAATAGAGCAGTAAGATTCATAACAAAGGATTTCGAATATTCACATATTCACATCTGTCTAGAATAACACCTTTAGTAAAATCACTAAATTTAGAAAGCCTTCAGGACAGAAGACTCAAAAGTAAAGTAGCAATTATACATAAAACACTGAACCATAATCTTCAAGTACAAAAACAAAATCTAATAAAATACTCAGAAAGACACAAAGATAAGCGCACATTCATTGTTCCATATGCTAGGACAAATGTGTGCAAATGTTCCTTCTTCCCTATTACTATTAGAGCATGGAATGGTTGACTGAGTCAGCCAGGAAAACCAATGACTTGGCAGGATTTAAGTCATTGATTATTATGTATGACTAAATTGACCTAGGAACACGAATAGGACGTATTCATTTTTTTTTTTGAAGTAACGTCTGTATTTTATAAGAAAAGATTATACGAAGTCCAGTTGATGGGTGCCTAACCGGGTGGCATGCGATTCGGACTACAATACAAGCTTTCAAAGTTCAAATTCTGTCCGCTACCCCCCCCCCCCGCATGAGATCAAGATATATAGCCAACGTGAATTAATAGTATAGATGGCTTCTTCTTAAGTTAGAGTCTGCTGTGATTTCAGCTTCAGCTTCAGCCATCCCTTAGTCTTTTGAACCGTTGGGACACCACACATGTGGACCTTCTCCATTCTTCTCTGTCTTTTGACTTAGATAGAATCTCATGAATTGGCAGGTTTGTCCATTCTTCTCTGTCTTTTGACTTAGATAGAATCTCATGAAATGGCAGGTTTGTCCATTCTTCTCTGTCTTTTGACTTAGATAGAATCTCATGAAATGGCAGGTTTGTCCATTCTTCTCTGTCTTTTGACTTAGATAGAATCTCATGAAATGGCAGGTTTGTCCATTCTTCTCTGTCTTTTGACTTAGATAGAATCTCATGAAATGGCAGGTTTGTCCATTCTTCTCTATCTTTTGACTTAGATAGAATCTCATGAAATGGCAGGTTTGTCCATTCTTCTCTGTCTTTTGACTTAGATAGAATCTCATGAAATGGCAGGTTTGTCCATTCTTCTCTGTCTTTTGACTTAGATAGAATCTCATGAAATGGCAGGTTTGTCCATTCTTCTCTGTCTTTTGACTTAGATAGAATCTCATGAAATGGCAGGTTTGTCCATTCTTCTCTGTCTTTTGACTTAGATAGAATCTCATGAAATGGCAGGTTTGTCCATTCTTCTCTGTCTTTTGACTTAGATAGAATCTCATGAAATGGCAGGTTTGTCCATTCTTCTCTGTCTTTTGACTTAGATAGAATCTCATGAAATGGCAGGTTTGTCCATTCTTTTATGTTGTCTTCCCATCTTTTTTTCAGTCTTCCTTCTCTTCTTTTCCTGGTACTGAAGGAAGGTCTTTAAGAGTCTTCAGGACCATGTGAAATTGCTTACAAGTTTCATTTTGCGTTTTGCGACAGTAGTTAGCAGTTCATCGTGGGGCCCTGTGATCCTCTTTCTAGCCTCATCATTTGTGATGCGGTTAACATATTTGATACCTAGGATCTTTAGCATCTTAATTCCATTGCTGGGATCCATCTCTCTAGATATTCAGTCAGCGTCCAAGATTCGTAAGCATTCAAGAATGTTTACATGACCAAGAACTGCATCTGGAGGATTTTAGTTGCGAGGGCTATACCTTTGTCCTTCCAGATTTTTTTTTGATTTTTACTATCAATAAACTTGGACATTCTGGAGCTTCAAATTTGGCCACAGAATGGGTGTGGAAAAAATAACGCGTATACACCTTTTACAAGACAGACAGACAGATAGACTGACAGACAGACAGAGTGATTTGATATAAGTGTGTAATAATGATTAAAATGTACTTAACCTCTTCCGGAAATGACGGATCGAGATTTAAGAATTCGTAAAGTCACGTTGAACTTTTGTACTACTTCGAAAATGCTAACATTTACTTTCGTTTTGAAGACACTGATCCAAATAAATTACACATCGCGTGTCCACCAAATGTGTTACCGCGGGGGAACGCGATCTCTGAGAATTAAGATATTAACACGACCTCCATATCATTCTGTGTTTTCTTTTCTCCCACTGACTGTGACCACTAATTAGATCAATGGACGGTACAGCGACAGTCCATCGTCTGGACGCGTAGCCATAATTCAATTCATTGACTTGGGCGCCTGGGAGAGAGTGGACAAAGTGGAGTGGGTGTCGTTGAAAGGCGCGGGGGAGGTCGTACAATGAGCAGAATTTTTAGTAATGGTAAGATAAGAATAAGATGTGTTTCCATTTAATCACTCATACGCTCCTTTCTTTTCACTAAGCTTATATCAACCCAATCTGTCTGTCTGTCTGGTTGGCTGGCTGGTACAATTTTGTACACGTTATTTCTCCCACACCCATTCTCGGATCAAGCTGAAACTTTACACAATTATTTGTTGTACAAAACTTGAATGAAAAAAAAAATCACTTCGTCAATTAATTACTAGTAATTAATTATTTTGTTTGGTATCGAACAAGGGAAATAAATTCAACTTATTGAGAGAGCAGGATTTATATTACACGCTTTTATTCAAACTTCCAATTCTCGGATCAAGTTGAAATCTTGTAGGCCTATAATTATTCATAGTTGATGATAATACAGTTGTACATCCTATAAAACTAATCAGTTACTCAATTAGTCATTAGTGATTATTAATTAATTTTATTATAAATAAAAAGGGGAGATTATTCAAGCAGTTCTAAGATATATGTTATGATTTTTGCTGTTTTCCCCTTAAATATATATATTTTTTTAAACAATGTAAGAGCTTGATGCAGTACAAATAGTACAAATGTATGTATTAGCATTTAAAATATAAAGAACTTAGATTAATTACAGAATATTTTTATACAATAAGAAAGGTGTTCTAAATGAATACATACTATTCGATTACTGTATACATTATAGATATAGATTGAAACAGAAAAACAAAAACTATACAATAATATGTATATATGTGTGTGTGTATGTGTGTGCTTTTGCGTTTTTTTTTTAAATTAAACAAAACTTATATTCTCTCTAGAGTTTATCATTACCTAACAAAAAGCAACGGAATTACTTCCTGGGCTGAGGTAGCCTCTTGGCCGATATCATTTAAGAGCGAAACCAATGAGGTTTGGTATAGGGACTGAACGGTTGTATTAAAACGTTTTCACCTTCAGTTCTTTACCTGTCCCTTAGTCTCATTGACCGTTGGGGCACTACGCAGTGACTATCTATCTCAAATCCTCTTTGTCTTTGTATACGATTAGTGTCTCTTCTATTAAGAGTGCCCGTTCATTCCTTCATATCTTACTTTAACTCTCTGAATGTAACTTCAAATCTCTCAACCTTTCTTTCACTCTCTGAACCTTTTTTTCAATTTCTGAACCTTTCTTTCACTCTGTGAACCTTTCTTTCACTCTCTGAACCTTTCTTTCACTCTCTGAACCTTTCTTTCACTCTCTGAACCTTTCTTTCCCTCTCTGAACCTTTCTTTCCCTCTCTGAACCTTTCTTTCACTCTCTGAACCTTTCTTTCAATTTCTGAACCTTTCTTTCACTCTGTGAACCTTTCTTTCAATTTCTGAACCTTTCTTTCACTCTCTGAATCTTATTTTAATTCTCTGAACATTGATTTAACTCTCTGAATCTTTCTTTCACTCTCTAAATCTTACTTTCACTCTGAGTCTAACATGTGCAAGTCGATGTTTTATCGCCCTTAGATTCACCTGCTGCAACACTCAGGCTACTCTTGAGGTCAAGGACAGAGCCAAGAATGCGGATCGGTGCACCTTTCAAGCCCCGAGGCTGCCCTCCCAGGAACTAAGCATTTCCCTGAGCAGCACCCTAACTCCGACCAAGTGGGAGACGCCTCTTTCAAGTGAAGCATACACCTCTACGGTCGCAAAACTTACCTCCATAAAAACCAGCACTAGGAGAACCAGCCCTTCCATTTTGGGGGTAATATTGTTTTTCTTACATGTGTGATAAAACTAAAAAAGTGTATGCACTTGAAAATATCCGTCATATAATTGTGCGCGTCAAGGTCTCTCGAGATGTGCAAACAAGCTGTTTACTTACTAGAGTCTAATTCAGCGGTTCTCAACCTTTTAAGCTCGGCGACCCCTTTTTACAATCCCTCACTTTGCCTCGACCCCCCCCCCAACACCCTCACACACACACAATAGATGAATAGACAAAACAATCCATATTTTCGATGGTCATAGGCGACCCCTGGCAAATCGTCAATCGACCCCCAAAGGTGTCGCGACCCACAGGTTAAGAACCCCTGGTCTAATTGGTCTCGAGAAGTAAACGGCGAATTTGCATTAAGGCTAAAAAAAAAGACGTGAGTAAAATAGAGTTATTGCCCTTCTTTTTATAACGGAGAACATGAACCCACAAGACAAGGGAAGATAATAAGCAGTCTAAGTGCTTTGAAGCCTCAAATTAAGTCTACTGTTGTGAATCTATTATTGAAATATAATTCTGTTCGTGATTTCACTTTGTGGATTGTGAATTGAAATAGTTTAATCCTTAAAGAAGAATTCTGCCATTCCTTCACCTAATTAAGTATATATCTCGGACACGCACAGTGAGGGTTATCAGACATAATTTCAAATGATAACAAATTGTACTGACCACACTATCCCGTTATTATAACATTTTTTATGATAACTAACATCAACATGTTATAAATATTTATACATATTTATTTGCATCAGTCTATACAATTGCGTGTAGCTTACATAGCTCTCTATTCTTTTTAGTTTCATCACAACTTTGGTATTTTCTATACAGTCGTTTACCCCTGCACTAGTAAATCTTTGTGTTTTTTTTATTCTTTATAGTAGAAGATAAGCATAAACTTATTTCTTGATTTCTTTTACAAATATTGCACTTTTTTTTTTAAATCTTCTTTTGTCGATGTCACAAGATAAGATTAGAAAGTAAAAGAAAATGCTATAAACAAAAAGTACATACTGTGACGAGATGTTTAATTAGTTAATGTTTGGCTTGTTTATTTAAGTCTAGAGGAAATTTTTTTAATTTTATCCCGCTCACATATAAGATTTTGTACAGGCACACCGCAACTAACAGTAAGAACAGACCAATATTATACGTTTATAAATAAAAATAATTTAATAAATGAAAGTTTACAAAAGATAAATGATCAAATAAAATTATAATCGAGAAATTAGGTGCTAATATCTAACATAACTGCTCATCATGGATTGCTAATTGGTAAGTGATTGGAGGAGAAGAGTGTTCCTATGTCTGGCTACTTATTTTCTTAGCTGCTAGCCCGTGGGTCGTCTTCTAGCGGTCGAAGGACTGGCACTCATAAGTATGAGTCATCCGGCTCTATCTTAGGACGTCGGCTCGGGATGTTCTCTATGCTGTAGGCAAACTGGCTCTAGGGTGAGGCCCCTGCCTGTTTAGCAGTAGAGATGGTTGGTGCTGCAGACTAAGTTGTAGTGGGATGATCTCTCAGCTGTGATCTCTAGCTCGTAGCGAGCCTTGCTAACTCAACACCAGTTTATCTTCTGCAGCGAAGGTTGCTCTAATCAGTCGGCATTAGGCAATAGCTATTGGGCAGTGGACAGTTTGGGCCGGGTACTGGGCAGATGATACTGGGCAGTATAAGGCACTGTAGACACTGGGCAATATTTTAAGGCCAAGAACAGTAGGCAATGCCTTCTTGCTAACAGGTATGTAATGGGGGGGGGGTATCTGGTGTGGTCTGCTCCGATTATAGCTTTGGGTGGAGATCTGGTAGTTATAGCAGTCGGGTGTAGCAATTAGTGCAGCAATCGGGGGTAGCAACCAGGCTGGGGATAAGACAGACAATTAGGAACCTCCTAAAAGCAATGAGTAGGGATTCCCATATGCCTTGCAATCATTCAGATGCAGGCATTGGTATCAATCCCAATAAGGCATTTAAGACAATCATGTATAAAATCTTAAAGCATGCGTATAACTCAATAACAAACAAAATACAAGTAAGATAACCACATTAAATGGGTTATCACACAATGTAGGATGATACTAGTCAAGATTCATCTATTGAATACGATTACGTCGATTGGTAATCAAACATAGTAAAATGGGGAATGAGCATAGTATAGGATAAGATGAAAATAAAATACTAGGGCTAAGGCTACAGTAGTAAGAGTTTGATATAATTAATCAAAATCATATTCATCCAAGGCACCATAAGTTCACAAGTGTGTGAGACATGATATGCATGAGGGATATAATAGGAATGTAAGTTAATTACTTTCCCATGTGCTCTGTAAGTTTAGAGCACTGTGATCTAAGTTCTTTGACAGCACTTAGATCCACGAAAGGTTATTGTTTACATCAATCACTAAGATACAGGAATGGATGAAACATAACAAATCAAATATAATAACTATGTGTGCTGGTCACCTGTCCAGCGGTCAAAAATTAAAAGTTAGCCCTAGAGAAGCTAGTTAATGTTTTACGTTGAGATTCGTCCTGTGAGAAACAGTGCGAGGGGAGATAAATCCTAAAAGAAATTAAGTGTGGGTGGACATAAACATAGTTGATAAAGTTAAAATTTAAAGTTTCTCACGGTTTGCTGTGAACAATTCAAATGAACTTTTGTATGCAAGTTTCGTATCGTCACACATACTATAATTCTTCTTTGTCTATTAGACAGTTTCCCTTTACGCTAGAATATATTCTTTCAGCTGCTTTGAGAGTCTAAATTCCTATTTGATTCAAGTCATAACTAGTGAGGTTTTGGTATTTCAGATTTCTACACCACATAATCTGATTACGTCATTACAGCTAATAATCTCGTTTTCTTGTTTCCACAGCGGAAGCGCATCGAGAGTTGGGATGACGAGAAGTACGCCACCCTGAAGTTGGACGCCATTATAATCGGGGCTGTTGCTGGAGTGGCTTTCCTAGCGATCATGGTCATCTGCTTCGCGTATAGGTGCGCTCATCGAAAGATGGCCGCCAGATCACAGAGCGAGTCCAGTGACATAACCATGCGAAACAGCTGGGAGACAGGCTCCGACAACGGTTCCGGTGCTGGAAGCATCAGGATTACATCCTATCACAGAAGTGAGAGCGAGGAGATTGAATTAGGCATGAGAGGATCTGACATTCTTTCCACAAAGAGGCATTCCTCTGGGGATGGTGCTCAAAGTACGTCTATATGCGATCTTCAGCACAACTTCAAACAAGAAATGACATCATCGGAAACTTCTGCTATGCGGCATGTGGACGAGGACGCCGGTAGTTTGGACTTCCAGTGCGTCGCTAGCAACGGCGAAGACACCAAAAACGAACTTGCAAGAGAAGAGAGCAGCATGCGAGCTGAGAAAGCCGGCGAAACATATCGCGCAATGATGGACATCCAGCAGCGGTTGACAGACATGAATATTAGGATGATGAGATTAGCTGAGGGCTCAGATTCCGAAAATCTGCTGGAAAACGCGACTATGCTCCAAACGGCTGGCTCTAATCGCTCTGGCATCGACGCACCGCCAGGTTCCCCCTCCTCTCGGGAGAAAAGAAAGGGCGCCACTTCACGCCCTGACTTCCCTCCGTGCAGACGTAATGAAATAAACATAGACCCGAAAACTTTTCCGGTTAAAAACCAGGACTTTGGTCAATCGATTCGTCGCGACGCAATCACATTACATGACCGCGATAAAAATAGACTTGGTGCTCATTCTATAGTGGACCGAAGTGTGACTTCGTTGAAAAATCTGAGAAGTAGCACAGACTCAAGAAAACTGAACGGACCCTTAAGCTCACAAAACAATGGGTCGAAATCTATAGTTCGATTTCACGTTCCTTTTGTCCCCGAAACCAATGTAAACACGAACTCCACCCACGCCTATAGACCAGAAAAATACCTAACTCTTCCGTCGGTTCGAATCTCGGAGTTAAAGCGGAATAATTTAACTCCTGAACTCAGACGCCATGTTTTAGAGCTAAATTTCAACGCCGATGCTAGGAGACGCTCCGCACCGGAAGCACTGTCAGTGAAGAATAGAGCGCAGGACAAGACTTCCTCGAGTAATCTCCTAATCGATATCTCGGATCAGATCGCCTGCTCCCGAAACGGGAGGCCACTCAGCACAACCAGAATGGAAGACATCGTTAGAAGAAATGGAGCGTTTAATTCCCCTGTTTTACCGGCGGCAAAGAGTGGCAGTCCGAGCGTTGACCCGTCAAATCACATGCGCGCGGGATCATCTGAGGTGAGCCAACTGGAGTTGCAGTATGACCTCAGACATGTGCGCGATAAACTGTGTCAGTTTCAGGTCAAGATAGACCGAGAGCTGGAGGAAAAAGGCCGTTTAGGGCTGACCAGCGACCTGTCCACAAGCAGCAGTGAGGAGGACAATGATGAAAGTGGATAAAAACTTTTAAGAAGTGACCAGAAACTAACAAAATAAAAAATGTATAAAACTTCTTAACATTTGGTGGTCATGTGAGTGCTTGACTTCAAGATGGAAAATACAGAACAAGTAACACTACCGTTACTAGAGATTTTTGTTCAGACCAGTGGACTGTCGATTTTTATGATTGCGTTCTGCGTTAGATGACCGTAGATGGTTCACTTGGTCATCTATTCTAGTCAAAACTTCATGGAACCTGGAACAAAAAAGTTTGAAGCTGCACAGACGCTGATCTCAAAAATGGCTCTAACGATTTTCCTGGAAATTTAACAGTTGATGAGAAAAGAATTACTAGCTCGTTGGCAACATGGCAAAAACTCTAGTTGGAACTTTACAATTTTTCCAAGTAAAAAATAAATAAATGTAAGTTTGGCTTAAGTATTAGACTTAGATGTAGGGCCAACAACGGTTTTGAAAGGAGAATCGCGTTCTTGAAAGGACAATAACGTTCGTATATTTCCGAATGTTAGGCATTATTGATTAAATAGTTTAATAAATTAATGTTTGTTTGTTTGACATGTTTCGGATGTTCCTTCAGAAATGAAGATAGTTTACTTCCTAGTCCAAACCTCCCGCAGGACGACGGGGGGATGGGAGCGGGCAGGGTCTGAACCGGGACCATCGATAAATCCAAACGACAGTCCAGCGCACAAATCGCACGACCAGGCAGCCATCCATGTTAATTGTTCAGGAAAATTTTTCGCATCGTCATCTACGTTTAGATTTGAAGCTCTAGATCTACATCATTGCAATTATTCAATAAAAAAGTTATTTATTAAATTTAAAGCTGCTTTCAGTTTATTGATATTTAATCTCAGCTTTGCTTATATTTTGAGGTAAATGTACTGTAGATTATGTATAAATTCTTGATCTAGCTCTAGGCTAGATTTTTAGAAGTGAGATCTATACTTAGACTAGATCTTAAGAGTTATACATGTAATAAACATACTGATATGTAATAGATATCTTATACAATGCCCTCTGGCCTAATTGGCAGAATAGTTTGATCAACAAGCTGACAGTATCAAAATTTGAATACCCAATTTGAGCTAAACTTTTTTGTTCTAATTAAATTTTAAAATATTTTATTATATTTGAAGTTGCATAATGGAGGTTTTGTCATTTTAATTAATATATTTTTAAAATGTTTTTCTTGTTTTTTTTTCATTTTCTCTCAATTAAAAATAGAGTTGCCGTTATGTATGTCACACTAAAGCATCATTCATTGTATCAGCGCGTAACTTCAAAGGTAAACTGAATACAATTAAGACGCGTACATACACAGGCTTAGCTGATTTTATTGTCATGAGATGTCGCTACAAAAGTTTTATTTTAAATAATTAAAATACTCCATCTCTGAATCAGCCGTAAGTCTCTCATACAATGTAGTGGTGTCAGAGAAGAGGTCAATGTCTCCATTCTGTGTCACTCTCTTCAGAGTTCTAGATGCAAGCAATAGAATGTTGTTATAACTCATAAACATGTTCTTTAATCCACCGCATCCATCTCTGGACACTCTCTCATATCTCTGGACACTCTCTCGTATCTCTGGACACTCTCTCGTATCTCTGGACACTATCTCATATCTCTGGACACTCTCTCATATCTCTGGACACTCTCTCGTATCTCTGGACACTCTCTCATATCTCTGGACACTCTCTCATATCTCTGGACACTCTCTCGTATCTCTGGACACTATCTCATATCTCTGGACACTCTCTCGTATCTCTGGACACTATCTCGTATCTCTGGACACTCTCTCATATCTCTGGACACTCTCTCGTATCTCTGGACACTATCTCGTATCTCTGGACACTCTCTCGTATCTCTGGACACTATCTCGTATCTCTGGACACTCTCTCATATCTCTGGACACTCTCTCGTATCTCTGGACACTATCTCGTATCTCTGGACACTATCTTGTATCTCTGGACACTCTCTCATATCTCTGGACACTATCTCGTATCTCTGGACACTATCTTGTATCTCTGGACACTCTCTCATATCTCTGGACACTATCTCGTATCTCTGGACACTATCTTGTATCTCTGGACACTCTCTCATATCTCTGGACACTATCTTGTATCTTTGGACACTATCTTGTATCTCTGGACACTATCTCGTATCTCTGGACACTATCTCGTATCTCTGGACACTCTCTCATATCTCTGGACACTATCTCATATCTCTGGACACTATCTCATATCTCTGGACACTATCTCATATCTCTGGACACTATCTCGTATCTCTGGAGACTATCTCATATCTCTGGACACTATCTTGTATCTCTGGACACTATCTCATATCTCTGGACACTATCTCATATCTCTGGACACTATCTCATATCTCTGGAGACTATCTCATATCTCTGGACACTATCTTGTATCTCTGGACACTATCTCGTATATCTAGACACTATCTCGTATCTCTGGAGACTATCTCGTATCTCTGGAGACTATCTTGTATCTCTGGACACTATCTCATATCTCTGGACACTATCTCATATCTCTGGACACTATCTCGTATCTCTAGAGACTATCTCATATCTCTGGACACTATCTTGTATCTCAGGACACTATCTTGTATCTCTGGACACTATCTTGTATCTCTTGACACTATCTCGTATATCTAGACACTATCTCGTATCTCTGGAGACTATCTCGTATCTCTGGAGACTATCTTGTATCTCTGGACACTATCTCATATCTCTGGACACTATCTCATATCTCTGGACACTATCTTGTATCTCAGGACACTATCTTGTATCTCTGGACACTATCTTGTATCTCTTGACACTATCTCGTATCTCTGGACACTATCTCGTATCTCTGGACATTATCTTTGTATCTCTGGACACTATCTCGTATCTCTGGACACTATCTCGTATCTCTGGACACTATCTCGTATCTCTGGACACTATCTCGTATCTCTGGACACTATCTCGTATCTCTGGACACTATTTTGTAGCTCTATACACTATCTCATATCTCTGGACACTATCTCATGTCTCTGGACACTCTCTCGTATCTCTGAACACTCTCTTGTATATCTGGACACTCTCTGGTATCTCTTGACACTATCTTGTATCTCTTGACACTATCTCGTATCTCTGGACACTATCTCGTATCTCTGGACACTATCTCGTATCTCTGGACATTATCTTTGTATCTCTGGACACTATCTCGTATCTCTGGACACTATCTCGTATCTCTGGACACTATCTCGTATCTCTGGACACTATCTTGTATCTCTGGACACTATCTCGTATCTCTGGACACTATTTTGTATCTCTATACACTATCTCATATCTCTGGACACTATCTCATGTCTCTGGACACTCTCTCGTATCTCTGAACACTCTCTTGTATATCTGGACACTCTCTGGTATCTCTGGACACTCTTTCGTATCTCTGGACACTATCTCATATCTCTGGACACTATCTCGTATCATAGTTTTAACATGAACACGTCACATCTTGTAGACCCGAGGCAGGATATTTTGACGCAGCTATGAATTTTTCTTTAATCCACTTATCTAGTGTTTTAAATATTGCAATTATTTTTTTTTTCAAGTTTCTAATTCTCGTCCATTTTCTGTTTTAATGTTGACCAACTTAACAGGTCTATTAGATAAATCTTTGTTAACTTGTGTCTAGAAGTAGTTACAACTAGGGTATGGACTCTTTTAATCAAATATCATCTCATAGAAATAAGACGAAAGCCTGGGCATTAGCAATGGTCGGAAACAATGTCTCCAACGCAGCGTTACCCACCCCCCTTCCCAGCGGATGTTTCCAAAAAGAACTTCATGTGCCGCGCCGATAGTTTAGGACAGGGGTCGGCAACCTTTTTCAACCGTGGGCCGCATTAACAAAATTTGGGGACTGGGCGGGCCGCACACACACACACACACACACATATATATATATATATATTATATATATATATATATATATATATATATATATATATATATATATAAGAGTTAGAATTTTTTAAACTAATTTAACGAATAATTTTTTAAAATTTTGCTATTGTCTATTTACATCCAACATTTCACCACTAATGTATAGTAGTACTTGAAGTATATAACTGTTTACTCTTGTGTATAATGTTCCGGAACCATGGAACTAGCGTACTAGTTGTTTTTCTTGTGACTACTGTCAAATTACTTTCAATAAGCATCGACCTATTCTAACACTTGATAATTGTCAAACAAAAAGAAAATCTTGTTCAAAGATTAATGTGGTTCCATAAAATGTGAAAGAATAAGTTTCTTAAAGTGTGGATATACAGCTTCTGGCACCCATAAGGCTCCCGCGAAAGCACTGACTGGAACTTCTATTTCAGGTCATAATTTGCTTGGAGGTATGTCATCTGGAGCTATATCAGCTTCTGCATTAAATTGTGAGCTGAGGGTATTGAAAACTGGTTTCTAGTTCTTGACGTCTTAAAATTTGCTTTGAAATTCCACAATCATTAATCCAATAGTTTCACCTTTCAGCTAATGTAAAATGATAAAGCCTCAATTTCACTTGCTGGCCTCAAGAAATGGAATATCTTTGTTTCAAAAGATTTAAGATGCCCATACATTTCATGTGCAAACAACAAATTGCAATGCTTCCGATGATAAACATGAAGTCTGTCTTCAACTCTTCATTAGAAATATTAGGAAAGGGTCACAGTCAATGTCCATCAAGGAACTTAACAATTTCTTCCTTGTTATTCTATATTAATTTAATGATTGGCCAGCGGATGCTACTGTGGTACCAAATAAAATAGAAGAATACAAAATAGGGTGACAAAACTAAAATTATGGACTTAAAAACGTAGTGTACTTCGAACACTAACATGGAATTCAAGTTTCACTATTCTTTCTGTATAATATTAAATTGTATATCCTGTGTGAGGCCCCCAAAAATCATGGACCTGGGAAGCTGCATACTTGGTCTATGCCCAGGGACGGCCCTATGCCCAACGCATGATTGGCGGTAAGGAAAAGACTAGGTAAAGGACTCAATGTAACTTTGTATAAACTTTCCAGTTACTAGTTTATGGTTGAAATATTTTCTTTATTTTATTAAAAAGGCTGTTTTTCTCAGTCAAAGCTCCATCATTTGTTACCCTTTCCATATTGTACAAGCCAACCCAAATTTTTCAACACAATTCTTCAATGCATTGAATAAATACTGGCCTGTGCTTATGTCTTTTACTGAATTTATCGAAATATTGCTATTAAATATAATCTTCATTTACTTTAAACTTTTTAGAAGAACGTTTAGAGACAATGTTTCTTTAGCCTCTTCATTATAAGTGATAAGAATCAAAAGTTTCAACAATTTCTATAGATATTTACAATTATTTATTTTTAATATATTTGCATTTTTATTTGTGTAATGTGTGGGCACACATGATTTATTTAGGTTTCCTCGGGTCGCATAAAACACCTCGGCGGGCCGCATGTGGCCCGCAGGCCGTAATTTGCCCACCCCTGGTTTGAGATTATCTTTATAATCAGCTTCCATCAGAGCGTGTCACTGTCTGTGCTGCAAGATGCCTAAGGGTCACCGGATGATGATTTTTCCCCCAGTGTTGATTCCCGAAGCCTTTACTATGTATCGGTATATGGGTATAGGTACAAGGCATGGAGATCTATATTCAGTTTTTCTTCTCCTTGGAGGGTAACCTGCTATATTTGTGAAAGTTAGGATTTAGGTCACGTCAAGATGCTTTCATTTAGTCACTGTGTTCCTCAGAAATGTTTTTGTGGATGTTAATTATTTAATTAGAACTATAGATGATGTTCGGGCGATTAACCTTTCTAGTTTGAAAGTTTTATTCTTATATAAAATATTAGTAGAAAACGTCAGTAGTGTTTAGTGCAAAGCTGAAAGGCAGCTATGCTAAGAATAACAAACAAACAAAAAATACAACGGTTTGAAAATAATGTTGATATTAAAATAATTGTAATTTTTATTGAGACACAAAATGTAGCCCGGAGAAATGAGATTTTGAAAACAAAAATTCTTTCACATCGTAGAATAAAAACTAGATCTTTGTTTTTTTAACTTCCGAAGCTAATTTCATTGCTGATACACATCTGTGTTTATTTCTAGTAGTATGAGAGAGGTATCGTATCTTCTCGAAGCTAATGTGTAGTAAACACGTACACACTGCGTGAGACCTTGACGCGTACATAAACTAGAATGTCCTAGCTTTAAACTTCTGCAGGAAGACAGCCACTTAAATATTTATCAGTTCTTTTTATCCTCTATCATTTGGTTCTTCCTATGAGAATCCTACTAATCAAATGAATTTACTCGCCAAAATACTACAAAAAAAAAAAACAACAACACACCCCCCCCCGAAAACTATTCTTAACTCCCTTTGTTATATTTAGTATGATACTATTAGAATTTTACTGATGTTTCTAGCAATGACAATGTAAACATTATTTTTATTATTTATTAAATTAGAACAATCATGACATTGACCTTGTCAGTTATCATTTCGTGACTCTTAGCTATTTACTACATTGTATATTATGATGATTATCTTGTAATCCTTCCATCTTCTAACTCAATCATCCAGAGAAATAAATTGTACGTTGTTTGGACAACCTCTATCTTGAAATGATAGATATGCATTCCCTGATGTTTAAAGCAAACCTGTTTCTTCCAGATGCTCATGATCTGGGGATAATTTTTTTTCTGTTGCATTCCTGGTCATAATTCTAACGTTGAATGTGTGCTTTCGCTGGTCCATGTCGTGCTTTGAGTTCCCCCTCGTGTTTTTTTGTCTTGTGAATGATGATCTACTAGGAGAAGTCGTTTTATCTCAGACGTTTTTGTTACACTCTTTCCGGATTGACGATACCATCGTTGATTTGACCCCATCAAATTAACAGACTTTTAGGATTCATAAACTTTAATTTGTGTTAGATAAAAGGGCATGCATCTAATTTTACCATTTTCTGATTAAAAGAAAAAACGTTTTTGAAGTTTAACCCTAACAGTCTAGTAAAATACAAATGGGGAAAATGAATAATTCATTGTGAGCGCGGAAAATAATTACGGAGAGATATAGTAAATGTAGTGGGCTCTATAGTCATTAAAACGGACATGTTTCATCAAATAAATTGAAAATCTAAATTCCAAAATTTAGTTTGTCCTCGCGTGTATAGTTCTTTTTGTCCTTTTTAAAAGTTTGTCCTTCATCTTTTTTTTTTCCTTTTAAGGATTGGTCCCCCTCCTCTATCATAGTAGAGGGTTTAATCTTCTTTTGGTCTTTTATGTTTAAGAGTTTGTCCTCCCCTACGGGTGAACACGTCTGGTTAGCCTAGAATGGAATAACAGAATCAGCTGAAATTGTGTACAATTATTTCTTTTACCTGACAACACAATTATCAAAAATAAAAATCGATTAGTTAATTAACTAATGGTAATTACATATTTTGTTTGGTATCTTAAACAAGGGAAAGGAATCGTATTTGACAGCTGTGGTGGTATAGGTTGTATTAGTCCCCTTGAGTTAACTTTTTTTTTTCTATGAATTTAAAAAAAAAACGATCATGTAAACATTCATCAAGATACCCCCTTCTTCCCTCCCCCTTTCACAACTGGTCCAGACAAAGTGATAGGATCATAGCGCATTGAGAAAGCTAAAAGCTAAACAAAATATTTGGTACAAATATTTCCAATCACAGAGATTTATAATGTCCGGGTCAATACTATACTTTTGATTAAACCTAGTTGATAACATTACACTTAATAAACGCTTTTTTTTTTTTGAAAATTATTTCTTAATGTTTTTTTTTAGAAAAGGTTTTTGTTTAGCGCTATTTCATGCTTTTAGGTTTCTCAGTGTGCTATGATCCAAAAACGTGTTTGGAGTAATTGGGAATAGGTTGGGGGGGGGGGGGGAAGAAGGGGGTATCCGTCTAAATGTAACGTGATAGCTTTTTAAATGGTTTTTTTTTTTTATTTAAAAATTAAGACTTGAATTTGAACTCAACGGCTCAAGCCTCATCAAGCCAACACACCAACCACTGTGCCAGCGAGGTGCTTTAGAAAATAGAAGGTTTCATAGCTATCTATTAGGATCTAATTCTTTACAAAGGGGACTGATTCTATTTATACCGAAACGATTTCTTCCCTTGTTCGATACCTAACAAAATAATGAATAACATATAATTAATTAACTAATTGCTTTTTTTTTTTTCAAATGATTCTTGTTTTGTCAGGAACAAAGAATAATTGTGCAAAATTTCAACTTGATCCTAGATTGGTGTGGGAGACACGTGTACGAAATGGAACCAAAACTTTTCTCTTTAACAAGAGGCCCGTACAAGACTCTGGTCCCAAAACACCCCAATAGAAAGAAAGATATATGGAAGGCTCCCTGATTTGGAAACCACTGCGTAGTTCATCTCATATATTGGTCTAGTCATCTCCAACATAAAAAATGAGAACGAAGAAGAAGAAGAACCAAATAGACAGAGTTGATATAAGCTCTGTAAAAAAAAAAATAAACAAATTATGAATTAAACGAAGCAACCAAATCAATCTATCAAACGAACTTCGAAAGTAGGTCTGCATTCCTTTCATTTGAGAACCAGGTCTCCTAAATATTTCAAGAGAGAACGGAAGTCAAACTTTCCATTTAGTTTCTTTCTAGAACTTACACAGCTTATTAGTCATTTGTTGTTTTTTTGCAACTTTTTGTAATAATCAAGGTTTAAGGCTACATCACCCACTCTGTATTTAGTAATAAATATGACCACAGACATATGTATGTATTTTACCTATTATACCCTATTTTTGTGCTACTTCTATTTTGACTTTATACATAAAATGTGACCTTTTGGAAAAATACGAAACTAAAATACAAAGATTTCATAGAAAGCTTGCGTTTTTTTTTTTTTTTTGCGAATAGTGATGTTCATGCTGCGAACACAGACCTATTTATATATATATATTATAAAATATATTATACCTAGACTAGAAATAGAAATCTGTAACACTACAAAAAATGTGACAAAAAATATATATAAGAAATATCTGAAACATGGCGTTGTTTTGTAAAGTAGTTATAAGAAGTAAAGTTGTTTGTTTTAACCCTAACCTATGTATATGAACACCAAATAATAAGAGCACTCTCATCTTATAATTATTATTTTGCAATTTTTTAGAGACATAATCTAGAAAGATCTAAGCAATGAGTCTCTATAAATGTACTATCAACAGGATTGAGTTATTTTGATCTAAGATTTTCTAAACGTCATCTCAATAGAAACTAACATAACATAGATTTGCGTAACCCTGTGATGAATATAAATAATAATAGCCCATTCTATTGAAAATTCGCAAAATGGTATTGCATAATTTCTAAACTTTGAAAACTAAAGATCATTACGTTTCTAAAGCAGAAAAGATCGATTCTCCTAGATGCAAGGCGACTTCCCTTACAGCTTGAAAAAGAGTTACGTACATAACAATCTATATAAATATATAGGTCTGTGATCTAATCACTACCAGATAAGAGACTAGGCTAGATTTCACTATTTTGATTACAAACATTTTATTCGTGCATTCACTTTTACAAAACCATACAACTATTTTCTTTCGAAACATTTTATCTTAACATCGCTTTGACTTCTGTTCCTCCCTGGCAGTCGTACATAGAAAGTAATGGAAAAGGTTTTCAACCAGATGATTGGAGCCTGCTGTTTAATCTGCCTGGCAAGCCGAAAGCAAAGAAGTCATTTCCAACGTTCTTTTCACTTCCGCCGTATTCTCGTGTAGCAAAAGCAAAGAAGTATGGCGTGCGAGGGCGTAGCACGTGGCACAGAAGGAAGATGGGTTCCAAAGAATACGTGAGCAAAACTATAGTGGCATCCGTCTATCCCTTCTCCGCCTCTGAGAACTTCATCCCAATTTACACTGTGGCTCAAGAGAAGATAGAGAAACTGGGGGGGGGGGGGGGGATGGGAAACGAAGTGGGGGACACTTTTCGATAAATGCTTGCAGGGGATTATGGGGCGCCAGTGAATCTAGGAGTTTTCCTGTTTCTCGGGCTGACTCTGTATGAGCAGGATATATGCTGAGACAGATTTGGATAACATTGACACTGTTACCAGAATGAATTAAACTAGTGGTTATACACCGCACTCAGGCGAGACCACTCGTCATAAAAGGTATGAACATTGACCTGCAACATCTCAGCCTGTGGTCAGTGGAGACCAAAAGCTCGTTGCCACGTCACAGTACGACGTAACCGAGACAATTCCTTATAGAAGGCCTAAACACTGCCATGTAATGTCACAAACTGTGGGAAGTTTAGACCAATAGCTCGTCGCCACGTCACAGGTCTTTACGACGTGGTAACGAGGTATTTGTCTAAACTGCCCACAAGTTGTGACGTTGCAGGTTGGTGTTGAGGCCTTCTATAGCAAATGGTCCCGACGTAACAACGAGCTAATGGTCTAAACTGCCCACAGGTTTCGACGTCGCAGGTCAGTGTTGAAGCTACTGTCACGAACTATCTCGATTCAGTAAACTAAAACTTCAAATACCAGGTCTCCACCTCTGTCTCTAAAACCACACCATTCATACCACCCGCTTACCCGCTTACTCTATACGAGAACCCGTTGACCAAACTATTACCCCCCCCCCCTTCGTGCTATCCATGGTGTAAGCCTTAATCTTGTATGATGGCTGTCTAACTTCGACTGATTACTCAGGAGATGTCTGAGTTTTTTGTACGGTCATATTTGATGTGTTTAAACTACCCTAGTACAAAGCCTACACATTAACAAGTCGAAAAGACTTAAGTCCAGACTTACACACTTGAATAAAGTTGAATACGTAAAGGCCACGGTCGAGTGTCAGTGCTTAAACGGTGGTGTCGCCTTAAAGTCGCAACACCAACTGACTAATAATAAATAAATAAGATAAATTCCGTCTATCCACACCACTATATGTCGCGTTGGAAGTCCGTCACCTATGGTGCGGCTCTGTATACTGTCTGACATGAGTTTCTCAAAACCTTAAATACAGTTAGAATAAATGAAGTCTGAGTATCTATAGGTATAGATCTTACAATAAACTCTCTATTTGACTAATGACGATTATTTAAGGTGATTTACCAATGGACAGTCTTTAGCTTTAAGAGTTAAGAAATATTGACAACATCATGATTTGAACACATACAGTCTAATTGTTTTTACTCAGTATCATAAATAATAAACAAGAAAATACAAAAACAAGGTTACAAAGACAGTTTGTGTGGAACTCAAAATCGGCCTCCGAAGTGATCCACCCAGACAGGTAAAAAGGCACTTGTCAAGACCAGTTGGAAAGGGGAGGGTAGAAAGCCAAAAGGGTTATCACTCTGACTGTACAGCTATGTATTGTTTCTATTTCATGTTTGTGTTCACTAAGTCTCAAGTTGGACTCATTCAGCTTATACTACCACTACAGTCAAGTACACTTTATTTCCCTTATCTTATCTTATAAAATACAGACGTTACTTAAAAAAAAAAAGAAGATGATTACGTCCTACACGTCATGCATCTAGTCATGAATTTTAACCAATGACCTAAATTCTGCCAAGTCACTGGTTTTCCTGGCTAGCTCAGGCAACCCCATTCCATGCTCTAATAGCACTAGGGAAGAAGGAGCATTTGTACAAATTTGTCCTAGCATATGGAGCGAGAAATGTGCCTTTATCTTTGTGTCTTTCAGAGTATTTTCTTAGGCTTTGTTATTGTATTTAAAGATTATGGTTCAGTGTTTTATGTATAATTAATTGCAACTTTACTTTACAACAACACTAAAAGAAACAACAAACACACAACAAGGAAACTTTCATTAAATATTTGTTTAACATTTCTACAAAGTTCATATTATCTCACTTCCGTTCTGTCTGTCTGGTACACATCTTGTACACGTGATCTCTCCCACGTCCCAGTCTAGGATCAAAACGAAATTTGGCATAATTATTCATTGAATAACTCAATAAATTAACCAATTAATTAATATACTAATTTTGTTTGTTATTAAAAAAGGAAATAAATCTTATAGAAATGGAAATATATGGCTGCAAATGTACAGTTTTTTTCCCCAATATAAGTTTTTTCTATATTTCGCATGTTATTTGTTTAATATGTCATCGAAGAAAAAATACAGGAAGGCAGAGAGAGAGTGGGGGGGGGGAGGGCATGGGCGTAAATGCTTACATCACCTACATTAAAGTGCATATTGCATATCCTCAAATACATGCAGGGCATTGAATACATGCGCAAACATAGAAACACACACACACGCACACAAACACACACACGTGAGACAAAGTAAAAACCTGACGATGTCACGAAGGCCGCAATGAACATTTGTTAACGAACGCGGGAATAAGGCTTCATTGCAAATTTGACATCATTCTCCAAACACTCTGTCTCAGAGACAAAGACACTCATTGCAAAAGTGCCTTTTTTTTTCCCTCTCCATTATAAAAAGAAAAATTTTGTCTGCAGCAAAAAAAAAAAAAAGAGCCAACGTTTCGTTATGTATTTCTTGTGTAAAAACGAAATGTGGCCATTTTGGCTGCAATGCAGTCTAGAGCTAAATAAAAAACGAATGCGAAAGATAATTCCTTCCTTACATCCCCTTTTTAATCTTAAACCAATGCGGTGTTCCCAAACTGTGTTCCGGTTTTCACGTACATTTAATCGGCTCGTTCAGAGGGCCCTTCTCGACTCAACATTATCGGACCCAGGGCCGGACTTAGGCCACTGCAACCTATGCAGTCGCTGTGGGCCCCGCACTTTCAGCCCCGTGCTAATTCTAGGTGTAAAATATTAAATTAAACCATTATAACTTATATACAATAACAGGGTTTCCGCGGCCTCTTGGTTTTTTAGGGCCTCACGGAAATATCTTTTAATAGCAAAATAGATCCAAAATTTCTGGAAATCTCCTGAAATTATTAAAATCTCCTGAAAACTCATAAAAATCTGAAAAATAGACAACTTTGTCATTGCCTAATCCTAAGCGGGATAAAAAAACGGCATTGCCAACTTTCACTTAATAAAAATGTATTGCAAAGACGAAATTATTATCTAATACGAGATCTTAATTTTGACATTATACTTATCCCTACCCAGTCTAGGCCCCACGCATTCCATTTCGCATAGGGCAATTGTTAGGGCCGGCCCTGATCTGACCCGCGTTTCTTTCGCTAAGAGGATCAGTATGCTGTAGGTCTATCCAGTCTTAAAGAGGAATTTCTAAATATTTGAATGAATCTTAGAATGCAGGAAAACACTGGCAACAGGGCTCCATCTGGGAGAACTTACAGCGCTCTTTGGGAAAAGAATGACTAGCTATTCGGCCATACTGGGAAAATCTAGTTGGACCGTTATATTTTTTTAAATTATATAAAAAAATAATAATTTAACTTTGGCAAGATGACTAGAAAATCTTTATGTTGAACAGACCACGTCTTTGAGTATTTCCACATGTAGGCCTTATTCATTCAAAGAATTTAATAAATTTATAGAAGCCCAGGAACATTTTGAGCACCTAATTCTTAGTCTGGATCAATATGCCCATCATTAGAATTTTATATACTCTGCCTCTGAGAATATTTATACATACACTAAACTAGTTTTTTTTTAAAGTCAAAGCCAGGTCAAAATGTTCCATTTTTGTTTAAATCTATCATTCATGACTTATTAAGAGTAAAATATTATCGCTGTTAATGAGTATTTCAGAGAAATAGAACACATTGAACAATACTGTAAAGATTATTTTTTATTATTAAATGTAAAAAAACAAACAAACAACAAATCAATGATAATCGATTTTCGTAGGGAAAAGAAGGAAAATGATATTGTTTCTCTAGCTGGAAAGACTATTTAAAAAGTACTAACTTTTAAATGCCTTGGTACTATCCTAGACAATAAACTAAATTTTACTGCAATCACTGATTATATCAGCAAAAAGGGCAGCAAATATTACGATTACTGAGAAAACTGTCCTCGTTTAATGTTAGTAAAAAGGACTTGCATATGTTTTATCACGCTCATATCTGCAATATTTTAAGTTTCAATATCACTGCCTGGTATGACAATCTGAGCATTAAAAATAAAAATAAACTTCATAGAATCCCAAATGCTGCTGGTAAAATCATTGTCAAAAAACAAAACAGCTGTTTGAGACAAACATCCATAAAAAAGCAAAAAAAAAAAGATTCTAGAAATAAAGAATCACCCTTTGTGTCAGGATTTAGTGATAAAGAATCACCCTTTGTGTCAGGATTTAGTGATAAAGAATCACCCTTTGTGTCAGGATTTAGTGATAAAGAATCACCCTTTGTGTCAGGATTTAGTGATAAAGAATCACCCTTTGTGTCAGGATTTAGTGATAAAGAATCACCCTTTGTGTCAGGATTTAGTGATAAAGAATCACCCTTTGTGTCAGGATTTAGTGATAAAGAATCACCCTTTGTGTCAGGATTTAGTGATAAATCAATCACCCTTTGTGTCAGGATTTAGTGATAAAGAATCACCCTTTGTGTCAGGATTTAGTGATAAAGAATCACCCTTTGTGTCAGGATTTAGTGATAAAGAATCACCCTTTGTGTCAGGATTTAGTGATAAAGAATCACCCTTTGTGTCAGGATTTAGTGATAAAGAATCACCCGTTGTGTCAGGATTTAGTGATAAAGAATCACCCTTTGTGTCAGGATTTAGTGATAAAGAATCACCCTTTGTGTCAGGATTTAGTGATAAAGAATCACCCTTTGTGTCAGGATTTAGTGATAAAGAATCACCCTTTGTGTCAGGATTTAGTGATAAAGAATCACCCTTTGTGTCAGGATTTAGTGATAAAGAATCACCCTTTGTGTCAGGATTTAGTGATAAAGAATCACCCTTTGTGTCAGGATTTAGTGATAAAGAATCACCCTTTGTGTCAGGATTTAGTGATAAAGAATCACCCTTTGTGTCAGGATTTAGTGATAAAGAATCACCCTTTGTGTCAGGATTTAGTGATAAAGAATCACCCTTTGTGTCAGGATTTAGTGATAAAGAATCACCCTTTGTGTCAGGATTTAGTGATAAAGAATCACCCTTTGTGTCAGGATTTAGTGATAAAGAATCACCCTTTGTGTCAGGATTTAGTGATAAAGAATCACCCTTTGTGTCAGGATTTAGTGATAAAGAATCACCCTTTGTGTCAGGATTTAGTGATAAAGAATCACCCGTTGTGTCAGGATTTAGTGATAAAGAATCACCCTTTGTGTCAGGATTTAGTGATAAAGAATCACCCTTTGTGTCAGGATTTAGTGATAAAGAATCACCCTTTGTGTCAGGATTTAGTGATAAAGAATCACCCTTTGTGTCAGGATTTAGTGATAAAGAATCACCCTTTGTGTCAGGATTTAGTGATAAAGAATCACCCTTTGTGTCAGGATTTAATGATAAAGAATCACCCTTTGTGTCAGGATTTAGTGATAAAGAATCACCCTTTGTGTCAGGATTTAGTGATAAAGAATCACCCTTTGTGTCAGGATTTAGTGATAAAGAATCACCCTTTGTGTCAGGATTTAGTGATAAAGAATCACCCTTTGTGTCAGGATTTAGTGATAAAGAATCACCCTTTGTGTCAGGATTTAGTGATAAGAATCACCCTTTGTGTCAGGATTTAGTGATTTTACCATCACAACAGAGATACAAGACTCCGTTAGCAAAGACAAACAGACACAAACACTCTTTTGTTCCCCTGGCAATCATATCATTAAATAGGAACAATCTGGTATAAACTTTTCACATGTAAATTATAAGTGAGTCAGGTGTGATTGTACATTTTTTTAAAGTTATAGTATTTTGTTTGGTATAATGCAAAGATTATTATTATTATTATTATTATTAAGAAACAGCAGCTTCATAAAGAAGGAATTGTCGTTTTTTTTTCAAGTATTTTAAAAAAATGCTTGTTTTTTTTTTCATTTTTATAAAAATCCTGACAATAACGCAAGTGTCTCATTTCCGAATGTGTCAAGTGTCCCGTTGTCAAACAAGTTTGGGAAACCTTGCGTTGCCTTAGTTGAGCATGTCAGCTTCAACAAGGAGAAGAAATAAAAATGGCTTCCTTATACCTTCCACAGATTCTGCTGTCAATAAATCATTGGTGAAGACTTACAACTAAATTGAGGCATAGAAACATTTTGTACAACCTCAAAAAGAAATAGTTAAAGGTTAAAAATTCGACATCTCTTCTTGCATTGAAACTCTATTGCAAACATTTTAAAAAATTCACTAAAATCTTAATGTCAATAAAAAAACAAACTTTCTCGGAATGCTACAAAATGGGTAGGCCAACAAAGCCAGAAAATGTAGGTTTAAAAAAGGATTAATATTGTTTGTTTTTTTTCTTGTATTTGAATTTAGAAATAGCAAGCCTCACAAGGATTTTCATACATTTTTGTTTGCCTTAAGTTCTCTTATTTCAGACTGTGTCATCGCGTTATTTTGGATGGCCAGTTTATTACGTTTTGTCCATCTAATAGTGTTGCCATGTAGGCGTTAATGTATGGATGAATGTATGATATAAATGTAGGTATAATCAGGATGAATACTTGCGCCTTCAGACATCTAGCATAAACCCTATCATTAACACATTAACCCTATCAGTCCGCCACTGGAGTTACAACAATACAATATCTTAAATCACCACTTGATGAATGACACCCAATAATAATCCATGTATAGTCAGTAATAATTCTTATGGAAATATGTTTGACAAAATAGTAATGACATGGTAACTGGTACAAGTCTTTACTCTCACTTTATAATGACTATCTTCATTCAAGTGTTTATGGTGAAGGCAATACGCTCTATTATCACTGGCGGATCCAGGGGGGTGGGGGCGATCGCCCCCCCCACTCGGCCGATCCCCCCCGAAGGGGGGGGGCGGACGAATTTTAGTATAGAATTCACAAAATTTGTATACGAATTTATTACTTATGTTAATAATATATATACTAATTATTTATATTTCAATCTATTGTTAGATTATTTCGCCCCCCTCTCTAGTATGTTGGCCGATTCGGTGGGGTCGGGAGGGGGCGATGGTATCAATCCCTTACACTTTTGAGTGGGGGGGGGGCGGTCCAATATATTCGTAGAAATCACAGCTTGCTAACAGAATCAATTATATATCCATATGATATTGATATTTTAACAGATCTTTATATTATGTCGTTCCCTGTTTGCCGATTGGTGGGGGGGCAAATACCTCTACTGACCTTCCCACCTTAACCCTTTAAGTGGGGGGGGCGGTCCGTTTTTATGGAGAAATCATAGTTTGTGAACAAAATTAGTTGAAAATCTATATAATATAAACTACGTATTGATATGTCACCCATTGTATATTATGTCGTACCACACTCTAGTCTCAAATTGTATTATTAGTAAATTTAAATGAAAAAGGGTTGTACCAGGTGGGAGGGGCGATACATGCAATCGCATTTTCCCCATCAGACAAATCAATACTTTTTCTTTTTTCATTGTAGTTAAGAAATTACAAAATTAAGTACACTAATATAATTTATATATACTAGAAATTAAATTCTTATATCGAGTCACCCCACCCCTTTTCTTTAATGCCAAATGCAATCTTTAGTAGAAATTATTAAAGTATAAGAGTCATCATTGAGATGAGTTATAAATCCAGAAATCTTTTCATAGTCGCATTTTCCCAAACTTTACTCAATCTGATATTTTTCTAGCTAAATAAATTTTGGACTATAACTCACAATTTATACCTCAATTTTATTGAATACTATTTATCGAATTATTTTTTTTCGGCGGCGATCCTCAAGGCCAAAATATAAATGTGTGGGGTATCTTATCTTCTCAAGGAACAAATCGGTTTTTTTGCTATGCCTTAAGGGCCTATAAATTCATATTAGAATATTTTTTAAGTACAACATTATTCAAATTGTCCTTTGTGAATAGTACGGATAATGAGCTTTAGGTCAGGAGAAGTTCTGCAGTGAAGAATGCAAGAAAACACTTTTGGCGTCGGGGCTTCGCCCCGAACTCCATTGATGAATAATGAATGAATAATGATGGATTGATGAATAATGAGCTGTAGATGTAAGGAGAATGCGTTTCTGCAGTGCAAAAATCAAGAAAATGCTTTTGTCGTCAGGGCCTTGCCCCAAACTCCATTGATGAATAATGAATGAATAATGATGGATTGATGAATAATGAGCTGTAGATGTCAGGAGAATGCGTTTCTGCAGTGCAAAAATCAAGAAAATGCTTTTGTCGTCAGGGCCTTGCCCCGAACTCCATTGATGAATAATGAATGAATAATGATGGATTGATGAATAATGAGCTGTAGATGTCAGGAGAATGCGTTTCTGCATTGAAAAAAAGCAAGAAAATGCTTTTGTCGTCGGGGCTTTGCCCCAAACTCCATTTATGAATAATGAGCTGTACTTGACAGGAGAATGCTTTTCTGCAGTGAGGAATGTAAGAAACGCTTTTAGCGTCGGGGCTTAGCCCCGAACCCCACAATAGAACCTTATAGCGCTGTTGTTTTGTTTTTCGCCGAAGGTTGAGAAATGCTTTTTTTATTCTCATATATATTTATGTGTGTGTGTGTGTGTGTGTGTGTGTGTGTGTGTGTGTGCGCTGTACGCACGTTTATGCATAGGGTTAGGGTTTACTGGGCGTTAGGGTTAGGGTTTGGAAAAAAAATCCCCCCCCCCACTCCAAAGTTCTGGATCCGCTAGTGTCTATTATAGAGGCTAATATTTTAGTATAGAGGCTGAAGTTATATTATAGAATTATACGTTTTATTATAAAGGCTGATATTCTAGTATAGACGATGACGTTCCATTTTAGAATCTGACGTCCTATCACAGAGATTAAGGCTCTAGTATCGAAGCTGACGTTCTATAATAGAGGCTGATGTATAGTGGCTGATGTTCTGTTGCAGAGTCTGACGTTCTTTTATAGAGGCTGATATTCTAGTATAAAGGCTGACGTCATATTATCAGAGCTAATATTCTATTATAAAGGTTGAAGTCATATTATCGAAGCTGATTTTTACTTTAGAACAGCGGTTCTCAACCTTTTATGCTCGGCGACCCCTTTTTACAACCCCCCCCACACTGCCGCGACCCCCCCCCCCCACCCTCCGCACACACACACACAGCAATAGAATAATGGACAAAAACAATTCATTTATCGATGGTCTTAGGCGACCCCTGGCAAATCATCAATCGACCCCCAAAGGGGTCGCGACACACAGGCTGAGAACCCCTGCTATAGAGACTGACGTTCTATTCGACTATTATAGAGGCTGTCGTTCTATTATAGATGCTGACTCCGTGTACGGAAATATTCATATGTGTGCATGATGTTCTATGTACTTCTGAATGTAAACTTTCAGTTTGAGACTGTTGATAATGTAGAATGCACTAGCCTAGGATGGAACAAGCCTACTGAATTTTACATGGCCCCATAGACCCAGCGGTGACCTACTTGTATTGTTTTACCTTATAGTTATCTACTGATAACCCATTTAAAAGTTTGAGGAGCTGCCGAGAGCTTACCTAAATCTCACCACCAGACTTCTAAAATTGCGTGGGCTTATTAGATTATTCAAGGAGATTAGCCAGGAAAATTAGAAATATAAACTAGATGTATATGGAGTACAGTTTGCGATTTTGTTGATTCGAAATAAAATCAACATAAAATGGAGACGATAAACGTTTATGTTGTCAGACAAACTCGACGGTCGCCTCCTAATGCTTCCGCTCTTTGATAAGCAACGTAGGCAGGCAGGCTTCGATATTTTTAACGTCAATTTGATAAGCGATGTAGACAGGCAGGCTTCGATATTTTTATCGAGAACGACAGACGCTACGAGCTGGACTCTGACTCGATGATTGACACTTTTACAAACGTAATCATGATTTTCATTCTCGTCCAATGCATTCCTTAATCTCCCCCCTCTCCCAACCTTCTCCCCCCCCCCTCCAATCTCAGCCTGAGATTTGTATACTGCTTAATTCTAATCCCAGGTATCTACGTCTGGTTATGAACTCGAAGAAAATGGACAAGTCAATATCGGTCAAGCCTAAAACAGCATGAGATAGACCAGTGGTCTGTCGCGGTGGGGAGGGGGCGAATGAATGTGTTTTTTTTAAAACCTTAACCATCAAGCCGCTAGAGCTTTTCATCTTGAAAAGGACGATAACCTGAATGTGCCCTATTAACTCTTTATCTCCTAATCGACGATACCATCGTTGATTTCGACCTCATTGAATTATATAAAAAGAGCATGCATTTCCCTTTAACTCTATATCAAATACAATATTTTCTGATAACAAACAACAAAGCTATTGAAGCCCAATCATAACAGGGGTAGTGAAATTGTAATGAGCAAATGAAGAATTCCTTCAAAACGTGGAAAAATAATTGCGGAGAGAAAGAGTTAGGTTAGCTGTAGAGACTTTTCGCATTGTACCGCATACCTTATCTTCCTTTAATCCCAAACATAAAAAAAAGCGTGCGTTTGTCTGTTATAAAGGAGAATTAGAATGCATATATATATATAAATATATATATATGAATCGTCATTGAGTATGCTTTGTAAAAGACTGTACATATATGACCAAATGGACTTATGGACAATATACAAAATCTTATAAATAAAAATCAAATAAAGTTATCACGGAATTGATACATTGACCTTTCATCAGCCGTAGAAAGACTATAATACAACTGGTAAAAAACTTTTTATGTGTCATTATATTCTCGTGAGGTGCTCGTGTCTACATACAAAGCAGGTTAATACGGTCACATTCGCTTTGGTGGTAGAGGAGACATCCATGTCTCGTTTAACGCGCCATTCTTCCAGGTTGATACGTGTCACATTCGCTTTGGTGGTAGAGGAGACATCCATTTCTCGTTTAACGCGCTATTCTTCCAGGTTAATACGGTCACATTCGCTTTGGTGGTAGAGGAGACATCCATTTCTCGTTTAACGCGCTATTCCTCCAGGTTAATACGGTCACATTCGCTTTGGTGGTAGAGGAGACATCCATTTCTCGTTTAACGCGCTATTCCTCCAGGTTAATACGGTCACATTCGCTTTGGTGGTAGAGGAGACATCCATTTCTCGTTTAACGCGCTATTCCTCCAGGTTAATACGGTCACATTCGCTTTGGTGGTAGAGGAGACATCCATTTCTCGTTTAACGCACTATTCTTCCAGGTTAATGAACTCAATTTGCTAAGTATTTTTTGACCGAGAGAGAAGATGTTGATTGTATATCTCTCTGAGCTGAAGCCACATAAGGGTTGTGGATGGATCCCATAAGTGAATTTTTGTAGCTTAGGTAGTATCCCTCTTGTAAAGACTTTGCCCAAAAAATACTGATGAATGAATTCCTCATGAAGTTTTACAATCGCTTTTGTCACTTATAATTTATTTCAATATCATGCATTTTACTTTTATTAAATGAAATTCTAATGCAAATTTGAAGTGTTTCAATATTATTTAGACCTCTTGTGAGAGAAAGAGAGAGAGAGAGA